>OZ005653.1:257065001-257649974 GCA_963930645.1 Salticus scenicus
AGTGAAATGATAGTTGCTCAGCTCTAAAAAGCTATAAAGAAGATAAATATATGTGGCATTCATTGAAGACAAAAGTTCAATTAAAATAGTTTATTAAAGTTGAAACAAAATGATGAATAACATTAAATCAGCTGAAACAATTTTAGAAAGGTTGCTGACGAAAGGTTAAATACCCTTAAAAATACTGCCATACTGAGTTCAAATAGAAAGCTACTTTTCATTGTGAAATAACTAGATACACTAAACGAACAAGTCACAAAAACGTAATTTACAATCATAATAAAACTAAACAGTTTATAATTATATCGAAATACCAGCTCAAGACTTTGAGCTAAACTGAAAAAACATAAAAGCTTAAAAGATTAAGGGCTTCAGAGCTTAAGAGACTGATTACATATTTCCTACCTCCTTTTATAGTCACGAAACGGATTCAAAGTAACAGCTACTAGATGCTGTAGAATAGGAACGCCTCCCATAACTATAGCAACACGACGCTGCGAGTCGGCCGCCATCTGTGGGCTAAGCAAAAAGACTCTGCAGTTGAAAAAATATTACATCTCCTCGCTAAGTAGCGAAAAGAACAATCCGTAAAAGGATTTAAACATATTTTTCTTTAAGTTAATTTTAATAAAATATGCTTTTAAATATGAGGTAAGTAATTAAAGTTATTTCAAAAGACTTAAACATAAATATATTAATAAGGAATATAATTTTTAACTAAAAGTAATTATCATTAAGTTTTTTTTTAATTTTAATATATCTTTAACTCAAATGGCAGCATCAAAAGAGAAAATAGCACTAAACGCTATAATTCATTTAATTAATAACTTAAACTTTAAAGGTTATAAAGTGAATTTAAATTATATTTAAGTAGTGAATGAATTTAAATTTAAATTTGAGAATCAACACGGAAAGGATATAAATTTTACAACAAGGCCCCCCACCGTGTTGATTCGACAAACACAAACGTCAGCAATTACAATATAAACTTTATTAGAAAAGAAATAAAAAAATTCCTTGAATATTTAGTGACTTGATGAGAGATTCACATATGTCTTCTACAGAATATACTTCACACAAAGCTACAAGGCTTGTCAGTTATAAGATCAAGAGTCCACAAGTCCAACTCACAATCAAAAAAAAAGTAGCACTATCAATATTCTATACATATCTGCTAAAAGAAAGAACAAGATATTAATACAGAGCAAATATGCACAGCATTTCAAGGAAACCTTTTTTTTCCTCCCATTCCCCATTGTCAAAATAAGAAAACGATGATATTCACAAATATATGAAACATTTATATAACATACACATAACCAATTACACGTAGCGCTACGAATTTCTCTCATACAAAAGTTAAACTAAACTATACATCACTACACAATGGAAAACGTAGGAAAAACCCACCAAGAAAATGCATACATATCCCTCTAAAAAACATTTTTCAGTTTCAAAAAAAAAATTCAAATATATATTATACGTTCAAAAAAAATTTAAATTTACTCTATATACATTTACTTAATAAATACCTTATTTACAAACTTAGACATATCACCTTTAGTAAGGGGCTTTGTGAAGGGATCGGCAAAGTTATTTTTAGTATTTACATATTTTAAATCAAACCGTTCCTCAAATAACCATTCACGGATGAAAAATAACTTTACATTAATATGTTTGGATTTGTTATTCTCTATAGGAGACCTCGTAAAATTAATAGCTGCTTGGTTATCAGCAAAAAGTATTGGTGGTTCATATGAAATAGCAATTAATTTAAAATCAATACAATCTCGTAATATATTATCAAACCACATTAATTCTTTAACCCCGTCACACATGGATACAAATTCACTTTCCATGATTGAAAGGCAAACACTTTTTTGCTTAAAGGTTTTCCAAGAAATAGGGCTATTATCCAAAAATAAAATTTGTCCCCCCATTGATACGAAGTCATCTCTATTCATCGCGAAATCAGCGTCAGAGAAAGCAGTTAAACATGGATTAAAACAATTCAAATTTAATTTCAAATCTCGAGTACACGAAACATACCCAAGCAATTTAATTAACCCATTCCAATGATTAAACCCCGGTGAATTTTGAAATTGACTGAATATATTAACTGCGTAGGCAATATCAGGTCGTGTCCTGTTTGCAATGAAAGATAAACATCCTAAGATATTCCGATATGGAAATTTAGACATTTCATCAATTTCATTTTGATTAGTAGGACAATCTTTTTTCGAATACTTAATGCCTTTTACAATAGGTAATGAGCAGAAAGGGATGTTAAACGACTTAAACCTGTCATACACTTCATTAATATATAATTCCTGAAAAATTTGTACTGAATCATTTTCATAATTAAATTCTACACCAAGTAATTTCTTGGTTTTACCTAAAATTTTTATATCAAATTTACATTTTAATAAATTAAGAATTTTATCTATTTGAAATTGATTTTTACCAAACAAAACTAAATCATCTACATAAACTAATAAAACAATATAATTTTCAAAATAATATGAACAATTACACCAGTTAAATTTATTAAACCCTAAATCTAATAGTACTTTATTTAACTCATAATACCAGAGCCGACCACTTTGATGAAGGCCATATAACGCTTTGTCTAGTTTACAAACAAGATTTTCCCCTCCCTTTACAACATATCCTTTTGGCTGAGACATATAAATTTCTTCTTTTAAAGGTGCATAAAGATAAGCACATTTTATATCGCATTGAACATTATGCCATTTATAACATGAGACCAATAATGAAAAAAAGAAACGTATTACTGAGAAATTAACGACGGGTGAAAACGTCTCGTCATAAGTGTCCCCCTTTATCTGATGAAAGCCCTGGGCCACGAGCCTCGCTTTAAAGCGGGCAACGTTTCCTAGCTCATCTCTTTTAACGGCGTATACCCATCTATTTCCCAAAACTTTTTTCCCCTCCGGTAAATTAACCAGATGCCAAACTTTACGAGTTTTCATATTATTTATCTCATCATCCATGGCATTTTTCCATTCAACACATTCTGAAGATTTAACGGCCTGATTATATGTTTTAGGTATAGGGATAACTAGTCATGATTTTTTATGAGTTAAACTTGAAGTTGGGTTATCTGAGTTTTGCTGATCAACCACCCCCTCGAACTTATTACTACTAGAGAAATCAAAAAAATTAGAGTCAAAAATTAAATTATTTTTATCACAATATTGCTTGACATCGTTCATTGATCTCAATCTAGTTTTAGTGTTGTCCGGGTAATAGAAGATGTCAACTCTGTCACTCATTTTTCTGGGTACGGGTTTTCTATTCCAAGTAATTGAAGAAAGAGGTTTAAGAGAAGATTTATCTACAGGAGTTTCATCGACGGGCTCGTCACTAGAATCATCGGGCTCACCTCCGAAAACAATGTCAACAGGATCGGAAACTTGACAATCAACTGGACTTTCCGGAAGTAAGTCCAATTCCTCCAGTGAGGTGCCCATCACCGCTCCACTGCATTTACTAAATAGCTGATCAGAGAACGTTACGTTTATGGTTTCAACTATTTTATCCTCATCCTCCAACCAAATTTTATACCCCTTAGTCTTTAATGAATAACCTATTAGTACTCCCTTTTTAGCCTTAGGTTCAAGCTTATGGTCTCTATGCTGTTTTGGGATCCCAACATACGAAATTAATCCAAACGGCTTCAGGTGTCTTACGGATGGTTTAAACCCAGTATATAACTCAAAAGGAGTCTTAGTTTGTCCCCTATGGATTAAACGGTTCCAAGTGTACGCGAAATACAACATTGCATCGGGCCAGAAAGAAAAAGGCAAACCACTATCCGTGATAATAGCTCTAACACAATTTAAAGAAGTTTGATTAAACCGCTCACTTAACCCATTTTGCTCAGGTGTGAACGTGTTAGTTAACTCATGAACAACTCCATTTTTACTACAAAATGATTTGAAATTGTCATTTACAAATTCGGAACCATTATCCGTACGAATAGCTTTTAATTTTTTATTCAAACTACGTTCAGCCCGTGCAATGTGCCTCTCGAATACACCAAAAACCTGAGACTTATCCTTTAAAGGATAAACAGCAACCCTTTTAGAAAATCCATCAATAATGGACAAAAAGAACCTTTCCCCATTTTTACCAGTTACTTTAATTGGGCCCCAGACGTCCATAAATACTTTCTCTAACGGTGACTTAACGCCATGAACATCGGATGATTTAAAAGACACACGGTTTTGTTTACTAATCCTACAAGGTTCACAAAAAAATTTCTTAAACTTAAGTTTAGGAAGGCCCCTCACCCCGTTCTTCTTGCTAGTATTTACAATAGTATCAGGACTTACATGCCCAAAACGAGCATGCCAATACCCAATTTCATTAACTTTTGCAAGAGAAGCTGAAGGATTTTCTGGGTGCCCCCCATTCACTTTACTCCCCTTTTTAACTTTAGAAACATTAGGATATAAATAGTAAACACCGTCTTTAATTTTAGCAGTAAAAATATGTCTTTTATCTTTACCGAACACCGACACTCGACCCTTACCGCCAGTGTATGTGGCACCGTTCACATCTAATTTAGGACCTGATATTAAATTTTTCCGTAACTTTGGGGAATATAACACATCTTTTAAATACAATACATTTTTACCAAAATTCAACTTAACAGTTCCTTTAGCAGTAATAGGAAAACTAATACCATCGATCGCGACAAAAAGCTCCTCTCCCTCCACAGGAGTATAATGCTCAAAAAGATCTAAATTTCTTAGAAAATGATTTGAAGCAGCAGTATCAAAAATAAAGCTATCATCATCACTTAAATTACTAAAGTTAGCTTGAGCTATGTAGTAGGAGGGGGGAGATTTGCATTTGTCACGACCGTTGGAGTTATACTTTAAATTTCTAGGTTTAAATTTAACATTACTATTCAAAAAACAGTTTTTCTTAAAGTGGCCAATACGGCCACACTTAAAACAAGTTAAAGGCTTTTTACCTTTTTGCTGGATGTTCTGTATCTGAACACTGTTACTGGCATCTTTCTTAATATCACCCTCACGAAGCTGTAGACGCGATTCCTCCGCTGTTAACTCGGACACAATATTCTGGAACTTGAACTGGTCGTTCTTCCAACGCAACAAATATTGCACTGCAGATTCAAACTTGGATGGTAGGTGTTGCAAGAGCTGAAAACAGCAGTACACATCCTCCATAGCATGACCAATTTCACGCAGCTGGTCCAGTATTCTTGATAACCGGGTTACAAAAGAATTCACCGTTTCATTCTCAGACATTCTACAATTAATGAACTCTGTAAACAGTCCCATATGATGAGCTCTTGAGTCTGATATAAAGGTCTTCTTCAAAGTCTCCCAGGCATCAATAGCACAATCACAATTTTCAATAATGCTTCTGACTTCAGGCGATGTATTCAGATATATTGTTGATAATGCAACTCGACTACGAGATTTAAAATCCTCCACTTGTTTTGAAGTTATTCCGGCCTCAGCATCTTCAACAGGCAGTTTTTCTTTTTTACATATTATATTCCAGCAGTTTCTTTCAATTAAAATAAATTTAATGTCCTTGACCCACGTAGTATAATTATTCATCCGTAATTTTTCAATCGTGGGGTTTAAACTTACTGCCATTTCAATTTCTTATCTTCAAACACTTAGAATGCCATAAAAACTATTATCAAAATTTTAATGCTATGAGCTGACAACGAGCCAAATGGCCCATAACCGCTTATTGTGAAAAAAACAATTTCCACATATATCAAGTTAGCAGAGTTAGCAGTGCAGTGAAATGATAGTTGCTCAGCTCTAAAAAGCTATAAAGAAGATAAATATATGTGGCATTCATTGAAGACAAAAGTTCAATTAAAATAGTTTATTAAAGTTGAAACAAAATGATGAATAACATTAAATCAGCTGAAACAATTTTAGAAAGGTTGCTGACGAAAGGTTAAATACCCTTAAAAATACTGCCATACTGAGTTCAAATAGAAAGCTACTTTTCATTGTGAAATAACTAGATACACTAAACGAACAAGTCACAAAAACGTAATTTACAATCATAATAAAACTAAACAGTTTATAATTATATCGAAATACCAGCTCATGACTTTGAGCTAAACTGAAAAAAACATAAAAGCTTAAAAGATTAAGGGCTTCAGAGCTTAAGAGACTGATTACATATTTCCTACCTCCTTTTATAGTCACGAAACGGATTCAAAGTAACAGCTACTAGATGCTGTAGAATAGGAACGCCTCCCATAACTATAGCAACACGACGCTGCGAGTCGGCCGCCATCTGTGGGCTAAGCAAAAAGACTCTGCAGTTGAAAAAATATTACATCTCCTCGCTAAGTAGCGAAAAGAACAATCCGTAAAAGGATTTAAACATATTTTTCTTTAAGTTAATTTTAATAAAATATGCTTTTAAATATGAGGTAAGTAATTAACGTTATTTCAAAAGACTTAAACATAAATATATTAATAAGGAATATAATTTTTAACTAAAAGTAATTATCATTAAGTTTTTTTTTAATTTTAATATATCTTTAACTCAAATGGCAGCATCAAAAGAGAAAATAGCACTAAACGCTATAATTCATTTAATTAATAACTTAAACTTTAAAGGTTATAAAGTGAATTTAAATTATATTTAAGTAGTGAATGAATTTAAATTTAAATTTGAGAATCAACACGGAAAGGATATAAATTTTACAACAAAGGTATACGCGCGCTACGCGCACATATTCCTTCTCAAATCAAATTTTTATTCTTAAGAAACGAAAATGAAAAAAAAATCATTTCTCATCGGTTAAAAAGTCGGACCGGGTACCCACTGCCTTCGGCAGCGCTGTCCCGTGCGCGCCGTGCACGTCTTTATCTTCCCCACCCTTTTAGCCCTTCCTAATTAACCTACATAAACCAATTTTGAACGGTCTAACTGAATTAGCTGAGATGCAAAAGAAAACCTAATCAGGACACCTCAAAACGTGGAAATCTGGTTAAAACTTTCGATAATATAAAAGAAAGTTAAAATATCTTTCGAATGATGTATTAAAAATAATTTAATTATAATTAGAAATTGAAATATTGAAATTTTAAAATATTACAGCGCCATCTGGCGGTAGAAATTTTTGTAATCTACTGTTCGATTGCAAATCAACAAAGCTATCAAATGATGTAGTACTTGTGAAAATATTTTAATTAGTAGCTGAGATACAAATAAAACCGATTCAGGAGACCTCAAAACGTGTAAATGAAGCGAAATCATGAATCCCACTTTCGATAATATAAAAGTACTTTAAAATATCTTTCGAATGATGCATTAAAAATAATTTAATCATAGTTAGAATTTGAAATACGCGTATTAGAATAAAATTTAATTTGCAATTAAATTGTACATTTTTTATTTATTCTCGAAACCCGATGAAATTTGAACGGCAACTTCGTCTTGTGACGTTAAAAGTGTGTAGCAAGTTTGAAATAATTTTGAAGAAAATTGAAGCATTTTGAAATTTGCAATTTTTATTTCCAGTACAAAATCAGTAAAGCAGGAAGTAAAATCTATTTATTCTTTCGCCCGGCGCCATGGTAACCGAAATACGTCTAGAAGCTCGCTAGTCTGCGAAATTAATAAAACTCTTGTGATTTGTTGCCACCTTTTTTTCATACTTTAGTTAATTTTAAAAAATCTAATTGTTCTATCGATAAGCTATTTAAACCGTCGGATTCAGAAAAATCGGACCTTTCATTTGATACCTTATTTGTAACGATACGACTGATATTTCTAATTTATTTTCCACTTTTCCCGTAAAAATGTCGCTTTTTAAGCATTTAATGAGGAATTCTGGGTCATTTTTCGGTAGACATGGGTCAACGTTTTAATTAATCTCTCCGCTTATTAGGGTCGCATCGCTTAGCGAATTATCGCGATGTCGAGATGAAGAAATTCTGCGTCTGTCGACACCGGTTTCGAGGCGCTGCGACAATTAGCGTCGGGGCTTTAGCGGTCACAAGGCATTTCTCACAGACAGACAGACAGACAGATGCGCACAGATTTTAATAATATAAGGATATACTTTTATATTATGAAAATCAACTGCATTCATCCTGAAATGGATTTTAATTAATAATTTACGCTGCATGAATTTGAGTAGGAAAAATTAGAAATTTGATTTAAAATGGCTCACTTGAATCGTTCAAACTTAAAAAAAGAAAAAAAAAATTCGCGAAACATTAGATAAACACTATTCTGAAACATAAAACGCGCACATTATTTCCGCTGTGATATGCGTATTTGTAGTAAAATATTTTTACTACGCATGCTTAAAAGTTAGTGGTTTTATTTTATTACGTTGATTGAAAGCTAAAGTACAACTTAAGGGCCCGCTTCACTCACCGCCGCCGGAAACCGAAGCTAATGTTATTCTATGGGAAATTTTTCTTTACAAATAACTTATTAACTAATATATATTTTTAAATTCTGTTTTCACATTCTGAAAATTCCCAGCTGTTAAATTAATGGACCTTTTTTTAAGAAAAAAATAATAATTTTTTTATATTTTATATTTTATTTTGAAGCTGCAAAATAAGAATTTACAATATGTAAATTTTTTTCATTTTTTCCTTTTGCAATTTCAAAATAAAATATTAAAAATTAAAAAAAAAAAAAAAAAAAAAAAAAAAAAAAAAAAAAAAAAATACATTTTTAAAAAAGGTCCGTCAATTTAACAGTTGAGAATTTTCTGAATGTGAAAACAAAATTTAAAAATATGTATTAGTTAATAAGTTATTTGTAAAGAAAATTTCCCCATAGAATAACATTGGCTCGGGCTTCCGGCGACGGTAAGTGAAGAGCGCCGTTATGTCGAATGTTTAGTTGAATAGAATGAAAATTAAGAAAGTTATCGTCAATAATAAATAAATAATAAATAAATAAAATAAAATAAAATAAATAAAATAGTTGACATTTTTTTCTAAAAGTTGTGAGCTTATAAAGAGTTTTCAATAGATTTTTTCTTTTTTTTTTTTTTGAAATGGGGGTAAAATGATTGGGACCTCCAATTTAAATACCTGATATGGGAAAACCCTTTATGGGATCGTAACTATATTGTAATCGTATTCGTTTTCTAAGCTGTACGAACACATTAGTGATTGTTCTTAAAAGATAATTTTTGCAATGCAGCTGATCCAATTGAATCTGTAAATTAAATACTTAACATGTGGGAAACATATTATGGGGTTCTAACACTTAGAAAATGACTAAAATATAAAACTTTTGAATAAATTCTTTAAAATTTTTATTTTCTTCAACTAAAATTTCGAGAAAAGTTGTTCTATATACATCCGCAGCTTTTGACATAGAGCTATATTTCGTATAGTAAAAATTATTTACTGCAATTACTAATATCTCAATGAAAACTAAATTTATGAATTTTGTACATCAGAATAAGGTTTCTCTAACTCCTCCCTTTTTTTATAAAAGTTTTGTGAAATTTGCTTAAAGTAATTCTTGTTATGAGCAAAAAAAAAAAAAAAAAAAAACTTTCAAAAAAACTTTAATAATTTTATTAAAAAATTATACTTTTGTTTAAATATTGCTAATATTCCTACAAAAAAGCATACATATATTGTAAACAGTAATTTAAATCATTTTTTTTTTTTTGAAAATTACAGGGATGGAATACAGGCGCAGAATTTATACCGGTATTTGTTTAAGAAATTTCTCTACCTATAATATCGTTGATTTAAAAAGTAGAAAATTTTCTTACATTGATAGTGATATGAATTCTGTGCCCGTTTTCCAGCCCTGAAATTACAAATCATTTGATTTTTTTTCTTCTATATATACAGGGTAATTTAAAATGTTTTTAATTTTTTCAATTTCTTGTTGGTCTCCTAATTGCACTCATCGTTACTAAATCATTACTGGAATATATGAATCCAAGTATGTTCATTGTATATCGGAAGTTCAAAACCGTTTCAACGAGTATTACTCTAAAAATAGAAAAAAAATCTCTCTCTCTCTCTTTTTTTTTCTAATAACACAAATATACAAAAATAATTTTGACAAAATTTGATTTGTTAAGTTTAGCTGATACATATGTTTTTTGGTGAGCTGAAACCGAAAATGGAGCGAGTTTTTCTCTATAAGTTATAGAGTTTTGACAATGGTGTTTAAAGATACAATTTCATCACCTTTGGTAGTTTCTAGTATGCTTCCATAATTAATCCTAGTTAATCATGAAAACATACTATAAAAGTTACCATATAATTATATTAGTGGGAGGAACTGCGTTGGTACAAAAATCTATACATGATAGAGAAAAACTGGCATCAGTTTCTGTTTCAGCACATCGAAAAACATAAAGATCAACTAAAATTATTAAATCAAAATTGCAGATATAGACATGTGTAATTTGTACCCTCACTATATTTAAAAATATAAACGGATAAACCATGTGATGCAGTTAACTGTACATGTGTAAAAACTGTAAATCTGAATATAAACTGTTGCAGTTAAGAAATACTTAAATTCTTATAAAATTAAATCCATTATATGCTTTACATAAAATTGTTTTTATTAAAAATTTATCTTCTATTGTAATATTTTCTTTTTTTCGAGCAATAATTTACTATATGAGATTCGAATGGTAAAACATTTCATTTGTAAACCAGAAGAAATAAAATTCCCATAAAAACAGACTAAGAAGCATTGAATTATAACGGATCAATCCTGGGTTTACCAGTGTAATCTTTTTTGCTCAAACTCTTCATTCTAATCTTCTTTATGTCCCATCTACTCAGTTTTATTTGAAAGACAAAAAGAGACTATGTCATTTTCATTCTAGATTCCACGATAGAAACTCAGAGAGCTGGAAGATGG
The DNA here is from genome assembly GCA_963930645.1 of Salticus scenicus. Lineage (NCBI taxonomy): Eukaryota > Metazoa > Arthropoda > Arachnida > Araneae > Salticidae > Salticus > Salticus scenicus. The sequence goes on from OZ005653.1 coordinate 257,075,913, forward strand.
ATTAACTTGATTTTTAGAGCAGTAAATGCATCTAATCTAACTAGATTTAAACTTGATTGTTTCCGATAAGTTCTTTTTATATATAATTTTTGAATTGTTATTATACAAATTATTGTTAATATAAATGTGTTTCATACTTTAGATTTTAATATTCGATATGATTCGTAAAATAAAGAAAATGTATACAGGGGACGTACTACCCGCTCTTTTTCAGAACATTTTCACGATTTCACCTTTATTGCTACACTATTTTCATGCAGAAATATTTATTTTATTTATGTAGTAACGTATGGGGATTAAGTAGAATTTAGATTATTCCGTAAAATAGTGGTAGCAAACAACGAAGAAATTTCTCAGCCCTAAACATTTCTTGAAGAAAAGGTGGGGAGTAAAATCCCTGCGTATGACAGATAGGATAAATGATATTTTTATACTTTCCGAACACTACATATAGTGTGGAAAGTATTGTAATCATATTAAAAATCCGAATTTGAGATTTTGATGTTTCTATACGTTTCGAGGTCCCCTGAGTCCGTTTTCACTATTTTTACGATGATATGTGTGTGTGTGTGTGTGTGTCTGTGAGTGAACACGCTTGCGTCTGAACGCTTCGTTCGAATAAGCTGAAAGTTCGTACGTATATTGTAAGCCACCATAGTACGAACCCTATTGATTTTGGTGAGTCTAGCACTTATAGTTTTTTTACAGTGACACCATGAAAATTTCTTTGTAATTATGGCCTATGGGGCCAAATTTGTAAAAGTGCGATAGCATCTAAACGCTTTATTAATCTCAGCAAAAAAAAATTTACGCATGTTATAGGTCACAGTTGCACGAACTGTATACATTTTGGTGACTTTAACACTTACAGTTTTTTTACAGGGGCACAAAGAAAAATTCTTTATCATTATGGCCTATGGGGCCAAATTTTTAAAAGTGTGATAGCGTCTAAACGCCTTATTCAATTGAGCTGAAAATTTATATGAGTATTATAAATCACTGTTGCACTAACTATAAGCATTTTGGTGAATCTAGCATTCACAGGTTTTTACATGGACACAACGAAAAATTATTTATCATTATGATCTATGGGCTCAAAGTTGAGTAGCGTTAAATGAAACATCGTGTAATATATGGAGAAAAATACTCAAACACTCTATTATGGTTTTCTCTTTTTTGTTTGTTTAACAACTCCTTTTTCTTTACTTTATCTACAAAACTGTTAATTACTCAATGTTCGAAAAGTCGAGTGGAGTCAATCCAGATTTTTTTTTTCAAAAAATTCGAAAATTAATATAACATTAATAAACATGATTATTATTGTTATTTTTGTTGTTGTTGTATTTGTTAGTTGTTTCTTTTAATATTATTAAAATATTATTTTCTTCTATGAGTTGAAAATACTTTTTAATATTCAAGTTTCCTTAAGTAAAACAGACAACTGCAATCTATTTATCCGCTAGGAATGCAGGATTCCTTACTCTAATTTAAATTGCAGCTGTAACAATAATTTATATATTGTGTTGAACTTTCCACAGACTTAAATTTCTTTGATAAAGTTAAATAAAATCCGAAGATATGCTGACTTATCTACAACTGCATTTTAAATTTAATCAGGGAGACATCAAATGCAGAATGTATTAACTCAATGTATACGGAATGGTTACAGACCCGCATTTTCCCCTGATTTTTTCGCCAGAATATTTATGATAATTTTTACTTAATTAATGGTGCAAACATACTATCAAAAATTTCCGAAAGAAAAATATTGGTGGAAAAATCAGGGGGGAAATGTGGCCCTGATATATTATGACAAATTTAAGAATTTTTTGCTTTTCTTCCGCTGCTGTTTATGGTGTTAAATAATTAACAATAGCAATGTAAATTTCAAAAATATTTTTACAGCATTGTAGAAATTGGCGAAAGTGAACATGAATAAAAAATTATTTTAAAATTTCTACAGTAGGCGTGCTTGTTGCAAATAACGGATGTATGCAATCGATTAGCATAATGTAAAGCAATACTTATGTAACACAATATGTATCTGGTAGAGTTGTTAGACCAGTTTCTGCAGCTACAATGACAGATTATCAAAATTTAAATGTCTATGAACGTAGAGTTATAATTTGCACATGAGGGATGGGTCATAGCATCTCCGAGGTCGTAATAAAATTTGGATTTTTGCGTAAAACCATTACACATGTTTACCGTAAATATCTAGTATCTAGTAAAACAAACATTCGTGCAACCAGAAAATACTCAAATATAAACGATGCATCAACAACTCATGATAAGTCCAGAAAGAGACAGGTTTGAAGAGACTTCTTCAAACTGCAATGAATTTTAGTGTGCTGGGGAAAGAATAAACGCTAGTTCACGGACTGTTTAAGTTAATATCATTGATATGTGTTTGTAATTCAGAGCTTAAAGCTCACTCGTGTACCGATGCTTAGTGCCCGGCATATAGTTTTACGCCTCGCCCGTTACCACTAGCGCCATCGTTAGAATGTTAAAAACAAATATAATTTACCCGCACTAACGAGTTTCGTTTCTAATTGAAACAGGCATTGAAATGAACAGGAGTTGAAACGCTACGAGTGCGGAGAGAATCCATGAATCCATGGACCCAACATGTCAATAAGGAATTGTTTAATATGGTGGAGTCTTTATAATTGTATGGGGCATGTGCTGTTGGCGTGATATAGATCTCTTGATACGTGTAGTTACGACTCTAACAGGTTACAAATACGTAATCATCTTGTCATATCACCTACACCTACTCATGTCCATTGCAGAATCCGACGAACTTGAATTATTTCAGAACAATGTGACTTCCCGCACGTCGAGAGTTGCTACTGAGTAGCTAGAGAAACACTTTTTTGACTATATAAACACCATAAAATTCCCAGACAGATCATTAATGAGAGCATATCCAGGGTGTCTTGCAACATGTTGTACAGAAGAGATATCCACCACCTCAAACTCTTATTGATTTGTGGATTGCTGTACTGGATTCATGGTATAAATTACTTTTAATATTCTTCCAGGCATTAGTCGACTCCATACTACATTGTGTTGCGGGACTTCTGTCTTCTTGTTGGAGCCTTACAACATATTAGAAAAATGTACCACTTTGTCTCGATCTTCAATGTATTTTAAAGAAAAGAACTATTTAAAGAAAGAAATAAAGTTAAAGTGTAATATTTTCATCTTCTATTTTTTAACTTATGCATTTGTAAATCCTCCATTCTGCTTTCAAATCGGCACTTATTATCGCAATGTACTTCTAGAGTATACTATTAAAAATAAAAAATATAATATGAGTTCCATATTCGTCATCACTTCATTTGTGTCTAAAAGAGTGTTTCACCCCCCCCCCCTCCAATACCATAATTATTGTTAAAATTCTAAAATGTGGGGGAAAAGAAAAGGAAAGAAAAAAAAAACAGAATAGAGTGATTATTTTTACCGAACAAGTAGAAATCTTATTTATTTATTTATTTTTTTTTTTTTTTAAGTTTTATAAAATGTTACATTAATATCTATATTTCTTGCAAATTTTGAATATGAATTGACAATTTGATTTATTGTATTTTATGACGAATTGCAAATAATAAAATAATTATTAAATTTATTGCAAAACTGTACAACAAATAATTCATTTTTATTTTATATTATTTTATTTTATTATCACGATAGGACTATTTCTTTCTGACAGCGATTTTGAGTCGACACAATTTATTGTATTGCACCTTGAATAAACGTGCAAACATTTTTGTTTTTATTTAAAATATATAAAACTGAAAGTTAGTCATTGTAGCTATCCGGATTATTAGATTTTATCGAAAATTGAAGCACTTTTTAATAAGGAAAAATCTAGCTAACGTTACATTCTTTTAATTTATTCGAATAATTGATTCAAAAAGTATTGAATAAAAACCCCATTTAAACTTTAAAATTATTTAAAAGAAAAAGAAAAAAATTGCCAAAAATAAATAAATAACACTGAGAAAAAATTCTGTAACTGACATCAAGAATCTAAATTGTGGCTCTAGAAAAAATCATTCCATGTCATCCTCATAAATTCTAGTCCCCTTTGAAGGCGAGTTCTAGAATCCCCTATTAGAATTCTAGAGAGTTTGTCCATATTATAGACGTCAAACCTATTTGAAAATATCTCCAAATAAATGTAAACACAAGTGCGGGTTTCGGCAAATGTAATCTTAGTTTATGACCCAATTTTAGATAATCAAACGAGATTTTCTCGCCATACAAAAGTTTCAGAATATTCAGAATATTGTTTCACCATCTAGAATTGTGTGGACTAGAAATTCTCGATCATTTCGTCTATTCAGTTTATTGGCGTTCCTTATGCGCATAGCTCGGAAATGTATATTTCTATTTAAGGGATTTAGAAAATGGCCACGTATTCATTCTAAATGAAGGCGGTATGTTTTTTTTTTTTTTTTTTCTTTTTTTTTTCCTCAGTGAAATAAATTATTTTTTTCTTTGTGTGTTTAAAAAAAGAAAAAAAAGAGAGAGAGAGAGAGAGAATATATATAAATATATATATATATATATATTTAATAATTACAATGAAATTAAGAAATATCATGCTAAAGAAATGAAACAGCTTCAGTATAGAACCCCATTGCAACGTTTGAAATTTCGCACCGGATTAGCTCGGATATTTCTCTCCAAGATCTTTATTTATGGAATTGTGATAGCCATTTTAATTAATCGCCGAAATGACAATAAAAATTTAAAAGCCGTCAAGGGGCTCCTAAGTAAAGTTTTACCAAAGAAATTTTAAATAAAGAATATAGTAACCGATGCTAGAAAATGAAATACAATTACTGCATGTCTCTATATGAAAGAATAAATTAAAATATGTCTTGTCATGCTAAATTAAATTCTGTTTTGTACTGAATTTTAAATGTATTGCTTAGGAAACAAAGATAGACTTTTTTTTTTTTTTTTTTTAATCTATTTATTTATTTTGGTATTGAATGGGATGACTGCATTATGTCTTTGAAAGAATTAATATTAATCAAATATACATATTCTGTACCGCATTTGTGAGGAATGCACCATTTTAGTGATTAAAATGTTATAAGATTTTGTTATCAGTTTGTTTTTGCAGAGGATCAGTTTGTTTTTACAAAAGGATTTTGGTATCTTCCAAATCCAAATAGATTCAAAGATGTGTGATTTTTAGTTAGGAGCTTTTTATATGAAATTGACTTTGTAATCCTGTCTCCGTGTCACGCTAATGAACAATCAAAGTAAATATAACCCGCTTCGTTTGTGGCTCCGAGGTTCAGTTGGTCAGAGCGTCATGTTAATAAAGCGGTGGTAAAGGAGTTCGGTAACCGGAAAGTCCGGCGTGTTAATTTTTTAGAATAATTAGTAGAAAAGATGTCAATTGATAAAAGAAAATTTTTCGTTGTCTACACAGTATTCTAAGACTTTTTGAAGATTTTTTTTTTTTTCCAGAAGCTTTTTTTGAGGTACTAAAAGGCACAAAATAAAAAGTTATATATATATATATATATATATATATATATATATATATTCTTTTATAAGCTTTTTATTGAAATTGGATTTTTATCATCGTGTCTTTGTGTCATTCTGAAAAAAAAGGCGCCTCCACTTTAATGTAAATTTAAACAGCCTTTTTCATCGCACGTTAGCGTATTTGGTTAGAGCATCATAGTGATAACGCGATGCTCGTGGTTTCGATCCTCGCCAGCCAATGTAATACTTTTTTGCAGATAGTTAATAGAAACGATGTCAATTGATAGAAGAAAATCTTTCATTGTCTACAAAGTGTCTAAGGAATTTTGATTGTTTTTTAAAGAAGCTTTTTTTTTTTTTTTTTGAGTTACTAAATGCACAAAGCAAAAAATTCAGTAAAAATAAAAATAAAAATAAATAAATAAATATAACACTGAAAGTTTTTTATTATTGTGGAGCCCTAAAAAGCCAAAAAAAAAAATTTACTCTTGCAGAGACATACTATAAAATCATAAAGCGTTTTTAACACTTTCTAACATTTTTAACACTACCCAACAAGGTTGAAAAGTGTTAATGAGTTCGGTTTGTCTGTCTGTCCGTCTGCCTGCCTCTCACCGCTCTAATCTCCGTAAATATTTGTGGAATATCTTGAAACTGATATATGTTATTCAAGTTCACTATCGGATGTTCCCTTTCGCAAATCGAGTTTATACCTTTACTGGTTTGTATACAGGGACATCCGAAAGTAGTTCAAAGCATTGTGTTCTATGAGAGGTATTTCTATAAATCGTATTTTCATATCTTTTCTGTACACATATCCTTATGAAATTGAAATATGTTATTCCAGTTCCCTATCGGATGTTCCCTGTTGAAAATGGAGTTTATAACTCTACTGGTTTGTGTACAGGGGCACCCGAAAGTATTTCAAAGTATTGTGTTCTATGAGAGGTATTTCTATAAATCATATTTTCATACCTTTACTGTATACATATCTTAATGAAATTGAAATATGTTATTCATGTTCACTATTGGATTTTTCCTGTATAAAATGGTTAAATACCAACTCCGTTTTATATACAAGGACACTCAAAAGTATTCTAAAGCATTGCGTTTTAGGAGAGATATTTCTATAAATCAAATTTTAATAACTTTACTTTTCACGAAGTTTTAGGAAATTGAAATATGTTATTTAAATGCAGAAAAGAATGATTTATATAGAACATAGCATGATTAGCATTAGATTTACAGGGTGACACAAAAATATTCTGTTATATTAAGAGCTATTATTAAAATTTTTCTAGAATTCTACTTTCGTTTACATTAAGCGTTTTTAACACTTCCTAGCATTTTTTTAATTGCGAATATGATATCAATTTGTGTATTTGTCCGTCTGTCTGTCTGCCAGCGCTCTAACTCCCGTAAATATTTATGGAATTTTTTGAAACTCATATACGTTATTCAAGTTCACTATCGGATGTTTCCTATTGAAAATGGAGTTTATACCTCTACTGGTTTGTGTACAGGGACACTGGAAAGTATTTCAAAGATTTGTGTTCTATGAGAGATATTTCTATAAACCATATTTTCACACTTTAATGTATAATATCTTCATGAAATTGAAATATGTTATTCAAGTTCACTATTGGATGTTTCCCATATACAATACATTACATACCACCACTAATTTATATACAGGGATACTCAAAAGTACTCCAAAGCATTGCGTTCTTTGTGAGATATTTCTATAAATCAAATTTTAATAACTTTATTTTCCACGAAGTTTTAGGAAATGGAAATATGTTATTTATGTGCACAAAAGAATGTTTTGCATAGAATATAGCATGGTTACCATTAGATTTACAGGGTGACACAAAAATATTCAGTTGTATTAAGAGATATTAATAAAAAATTGCTAGAATTGTACTTTCGTTTACAATAAGCGTTTTTGAAACTTTCTATCATTTTTTTAGTGTGAATATAATTTCAATTTGTGGATATGTCTGACTGTACTTCTTTCCGTCTGTCTGTCCCTCTGTCTGTTTCTCTGCTCTCTAATTCCCGTAAATATTTATGGAATTTCTTTAAACCGATATATTTTATTGAAGTTCACTATCGGATGTTCCCTATTGAAAATGGAATGGATACTTCTTCTGGTTTGTGTACAGGGACACCCAAAAGTATTCGAAAGCACTGTGTTCTATGAGAGGAGATTCTATAAACCATATTTAAATACCTTTAATGTATAGGAAACTTTAGTGAAATTTTAATATGTTATTCAATTCCCTATCGGATGTTTCTTATGTAAAGTAGAGTACATTTCTAACTGGTTTGTGTACAGGGGCACTTGAAAGTACTCCAAAGCATTGTGTTGTATGAGAGTTATTTTTATAAACCAAATTTTAATAATTTTATCTTCCACAAAGCTTAATGCAATTGAAATATATTATTCGTATGCAAAAAAGAGTGTGCCTTCTATGTAATATAGTATGGTTAGCATTAGATTAACAGGGCCACACAAAAATAATCAGTTACATTAAGAGGTATTAATAAAAATTTTGGAATTGCACTTTTGCTTTTATAAGAGTTTTAACACTTTCTTATAATTTTAACAGGAATATGATTTCAATTTGTGCATCTGTCTGCCCGATTGTCTACCTTTCTATCTGTTTGTCTCCAACTCCGATCATCCGTGAATATTCTGAGAATTTTTTTTAAATGATGCACTCATGTTCCCTATGAAATGTTCCCTATTTGAAATGTCATTAATAGGTCCTGTACAACTAGTTTGTTTACAGGGACAACAACAACAATAAAAAAAAAAAAAGCCATTGTATTACGTTTTAGGGCAGAATTTTTTAAAAGTTATATTTAAAAAACTTTCTACTACAAAAATCTTAAAAACATTGACACGTATTATTAATATTCTAAAATATTGTTTTGTTTAGAATATGATATGATTAACTTTCAGATTTACAGGGCTACAGTAAAATATTCAGAGAGTATAAAAGCTGTAATTATAATCTAACGGCTGCATTTTCTTTTGCGTTAAGTCTTTTTAACACTTTCCAAAATGCCTAAGAGTAATTTTTAAATCAATTAGTCTATCTGTATGTTTTTCAGTCCTTCTGTCTGTTGTGCGATAACGTAGGCAAAGAATATTAATAGTTATTCGATACAACAATTGCTTACAGTTGGAAAGTGTTACTAATCAATGCGCACTGCGTGATTTTTCTTTCTTGTTTTTAATATATTATGTGTTCTGTATTTCTTTTATTAATTGCTTTTAACAAAATTATTTGTTAAAAAAATATAGTTCTACAGCATATATTCTGATTTATAAAATTATCATGATCTTAATTTTTTTTTAATCTTATTTTGTACGGAATTACATATAAGGAAATTTCATATTTAATGTGTTTCAGAAATTTTGTAATGAAAGATTATATTATAATCATTAGCCTTTTTTTATTTTATTTATTTATTTATTTATTTTTTGGACTGTTTTTAACACTTTCCAACAAGGTTGAAAAGTGTTAATGACTTCGGTTTGTCTGTCTGTTTTTCCGCGCTCTAACTCGGTAAATATTCGTGGAATTTCTAGAAACTGATGTATGTTATTTGCGTTCACTATCGGATGTTCCCCATTGAAAATAGAGTAAATACCTCTAGTGGTTTGTTTACAGGGACACCCGAAAGTATTCCAAAACATTGCATTTTGTGAGAGATATTTCTATAAATCAAATTTTAATAACTTTACACAAACCTTAATGAAATTAAAATATAATATTTATATGTACACAAGAATGCTTTCCCTCGAATGCAGTATGAGTAGCACTAGTTTTATAGGGATGCACCAAAATATTCAGTTACATTAAAGGCTCTGATTGGAAATTTGCTTAAATTGCATTTTCGTTTATATTAAACGTTTATATCACTTTTTAAATGGTTTTTAACTGTTAATATGATTTCAATTTGTGTATCTGTCTGACCGGCTGTCCATCTTTCTATCTGTCTGTCGGTCTGTTCCCATCATCCTTAAATATTTTCAGAATTTTCAGAATTAATAAATGTTATTCTAGTTCCCTATGGAATGTTTCCTATTTATAATGGCATTAATAGGTCCTGTAACACTGGTTTGTGTACAGGGACACCCTAAAATATTCCAATGCTTTGTGTTTTAGAGAGACACTTTTTATAAACCACATTTAAATAACTTTTTACTACAAAAATCATAAAGAAATTGACATTTATTATTAATATGCTAAAGTAATGGTTGTGTAGACTACGGTATGGTTAACCTTTCAGATTTACAGGGTTACACTAAAATATTCAGACAGATTAAAGGCTACAGTTAAAATGTAAGTATTATATTTTCTTTTGTGTTAAGCATTTTCAACACTTTCCAACAATGCTTAAGAGTGATTATGAATTCAGTTAGTCTGTTTGTATGGCTTTTAATTCTTCTGCTGTCCGTTTTGGGATCACGAATGTAAAGAACATTGAAAGTACAACAAGTACGTACAGTTGGAAAGTGTTTATAGTCAATGCATACAGCATGATTTTTCGTTCTTGTTTAAATTACATACGAATGATGTCATAGAGCGTTTGTAAAATGTCATTGTATTTTTAATTAATAATTTCAATTCAAAATGTAATTTTTATTGAAATTTTATATTCTGTAATATATCTTAAAAGTATATGTAAATAGATACGCTATTTTAATCTTCACACTCACGATCAGTAATACACGTTTTAGTAGCTTTAAATGTTACCGTTCTGATGTCACTAAATGGCCAAGGCAATAGAATTCGATTTCAGAAGACTTTAGGATGACTTTTCAAGAATAATGTATGAAATAGTTCCTACACTAGAGTCATAAATTTCACTTTATATGGGAATCTTTTTCCAAATAAATCATATTTTGTTTACGAATGAGACTAACAAAGAAACTTTCAAATGCTAATCGGCATTTATCCTGAAACAAATTATTGGCCTATGATTTCATTAAATATAGTAATTTCTAGAGATGTTAGCTGCTAATTCGCAGTGGAAAACTAAATTAATTAATTCATGTCTGCAATATCTAGATGTAAGTACATAAGTGCACACTTACTAATTAATATTCCGAAAGACTGTTAAAGCCTACCCCTTTTTCCATACCACTTTATTTTTAGAGAAATTTTCTTCAAATGTAACCTCGATTAAATAAGAAAAAAAAAATACTCTAAAAAAAGAATGGTGTAAAAAAGGGCGGGTACTGATAATCTTCCGGAGTATTAATTTGTAAGTTGGCAGGTATGTAATTACCTTTTCAGCGATTCTGTTATGGCGATTTTCTTCTACGGTTGTAAAAGATTTATTTATTCAAACGTTATTTTTAATTAATGAAATATTCTAATATGATTTTATTTTATTTATATCGTCTGTGAACTGATGTGATTATATATGCCGAGTAAATTTATTCTAATGCAAATATAATCTAATGTAATGTAAAATGTAAATCTGAAATTTAATTTGGATTATTTTAAATATGCGCAATATTAAACCTACGTAAAATAAATAAAATTTTAAAAATAATTATAGGTGTCCCTTAAATCTGTAGACATTTAAAATAATTAAATAAATAGAAATTGTAGAAATTCGTAGAATAGAACACGGTTTGCAAAAAAAAAAAAAAAAAAAAAAGAAAAAAAGAAAAAGAAAAAAAAGGTTAAGTTCACCAGTGATTCACACTTTAAAGCAATCTCTGATGTTTTTAATGTTCTAGTCATCAGAAAATATTTTTAGAAGTTAGTACATATGCTATGAAAGACATTCTGAACCACATATATGTTGAAATAGATACATTTGATAACAATTATTTTTTTTATGAATTTTTATTTGACACCCACTCAGTGTTCCAGTAATTGATACTGCTAGTTATTGATTTTACCAGTTATTAGCACCCTATGCTCCAGTGTTTAATATACAATGTTAAAATTCTTATATGTAAAATATATGATTTTATTATTTTTCTTATTTATTAATTATTTCGGGATGGATGTGAATTACTGGAGCATGCCAATCACTGGAGCACTTACCCTATATATATATATATATATATATATATTTGTAAAGAAAAAATTATAGTTAAAATTTTCGTCAATAGAGGGCGCTGTGCATGAGCAAAACACTCATTTCCATTAAAAGCTATATTTGTTTGAATGCAAATGTGTAAAGGCATATAAATCCTATTCTAAGTGTCCGACATCACCACAAATTACAGTCTGAAAACTCTTTACAACACCGCTAATTGCAACTTCAGTCGGCGGTTCTTACTTGGGAGAAAACACCTTCACCACTAACGCTTTATCCACGGAGTCGACACCGCAATTAAAACTTCAAGTATGTACAAGTAGTCGGCAAAATAAAAAATAAACTTTGTTAATCGTAAAACCGTGTCATTTGTAAGACTCTGATTTGCATTTTTTTTTTTCGTTCTGTTCAAGGTCCTCTGTCGACGAAAAGTTTAGCTTTTTTATATTTTTTATATTTTTATTTATTTTATTTTATTTTTTTAGGACTGAGGACTATAAGTCTCAATCTGGGGTTTTTGCGGTGTCATTTTTCGCAAGTTCGACAGTTATTGAAATTTAGATGAGCAATTGTTTTCAACACGTGCGTAGATCAAATTGATAAAACATATAAAACACAGCACTTTACACGTTAAAATCCAAGTCAAAAGACTTAGTTTAAAAGTTTACAGTTTAGAAGTTAAAAAAGAACATCATGACGTTTCGTCCAAGCATTGTTGCTTGTGGACATCTTCAGGTTTAGTTCGCTTACTGCCAGAGTCTTGATTCTTTAATATATGTAGAATGGGTTGCCATACTCTCGCCAATTCTCTAGAATGTGCATAATTGATGGCGCGTTTATCGTATTTTATTATTTGTATTTTTTCTTGTATTTCAAGTTTAATCAGACTGGAGGGGGTTGCTATTATTTCAGCTTGATTCCATAGAGGTTTAGCATCGAAACGTCATGATGTTCTTTTTTAACTTGTAAACTGTAAACTTTTAAACTAAGTCTTTTGACTTGGATTTTAACGTGTAAAGTGCTGTGTTTTATATGTTTTATCTATTGAAATTTAAAATTTATCAAAAATATAATTGAATAATTTGAAAGCGATGTTAAATTTTGAAAAAAAAAAAAAAAACTAATAGTCCTCCGTCCTAAACTAAATTCTACTTTTGCCAAAATTTCATCAAAATCATTTTTTTTTTTTTAATGGAAAGAAAAAGAAAAGAAAAGAAAATTAATAATAATCAGTATCGAAAAAGTATCGAACAACTATCGAAAAAGTTTTTTTTTTTTTTTTTTTTACTAATTTTGAATTAGGAAATAAAAAGTGCGCATTCAAAATGAAATAAAAATAAGTAAAAAAAATTAATTTAATGATTTAATTTAGAAATTCTTCTTTTAGGTTTCATTACATTTTAAATGATTTTTATGCTTAAAAATGTATTGTATTTTATTCATTCATTTATTTATTTATTTTTAAATAATAATATTATTAAAAAAAATCATTTACATAATCTTATATTTCAAAATATTTTTTACTCGTATGATTTTTATTACGAAATAACCATTCAATTTAGTTAATTAACACATTTTTTTTTTTTTTTTTTTTTTTTTTTTTTTTTTACGAAATTATAAATAAAAAAAATAAACACTTGAAACTCCGAAAAAAAAAAAAATATATATATAGTAAAACTTACCGACACAGTTTTTATTTCTCCAATCAATTAAAAATATATTTGTTTTAAACTGCTCTTTTTTTACAACTAAAAAGAAAGTAAATTTTTTTTATTTTATTTCATTCAAATTTTTTTAAGTTAAAAATTTGTCAAATTAATGTTTGCATTTAATTGCTTTAAAAAAAAAAAAAAAAAAAAAAAAAAAAAAAAAGTTGGATAATTTAAGTACATAGAAACTTTGGTTTTCATTAGACAAAGTACTTTTTTTTTTTAGTTTATTTTATTTTGATTTTCAATCTCAAAAAATTTCTCTCCAATGCTATACTGTATATTTGTATTTCAATACGGCTGATTACTTTTCTAGAAGCTTTTTTTAGCTATTAGAAATTGGTGTTTACGCGCCTACAGTTTAGATGCTTTTTTTTTTTCAGAAAATGTTTGGTTCCATGGAATGTATTAAAAAAATAATAATAATTTGCAGATTTTTTTTTTTTTTTTTTTTTTTTTTTTTTGAGGAGGAGGGGGAGGGGGTGTTAAAAATGGAGAATATCCTAAAATATGTTTTAGATATTTAAAACCAAACATGTTATGTTAACTATTTCACCAATGCTCTTTTTTTTCTTATACATTTTTTATTTGTTTCACATTTAGTCATACACTGATAAATATATTACATCTTTATTTATATTCTTTAATATATGTTTCAATACTTCAATTAGAAGCAGCACTATTTCTTATATTTACTTTAAAATGGTGGCGACTTGCTTATTAGCGTGACACGGAGACACGATGACAAAGTCAATTTCATATAAAAATCTTCTACATACGTAAAATATGAGGCAAAAGGAGTTGACAAAGAAGCGAAAAAATTTAACTATCACACTGAGCACTTAAAAAAAGAAAAAAAAAAAAAAAAAAAGAAAAAAGAATAAGAAAAAAAAAAAGAAAGAAACTCAGATTTTTTTTTTTTTTTTTTTTTTAAATCAACGTGCAATACAAATCATTATCGCTCCATTACTTATTATTCTCTGGGAAGATAAAACTGCCTATTTGTCCTTAAATTCAAAAAAATATTCGATATATAGATTTATTCTTTTTTTTTTTAAACATATGTTTAAAAAAAAAAAAAAAAAAAATGTAATGATGGTGGCGATTCATAAAAATTTGATATAATGAGATTTACGTTACATCGAGGTTAAATATAGTGCGGTTTTGTAATACATTAATAAAAGAATAAAACACTATCTTAAAAATATGAGACACAAAAAACGTCACGTAATTTACTATTGTTTGTTTTATTTTCTAATTGTGAATTATTTAAAGAAGGACAAAATGAAAGAAATATCCTTCCTCATTTAGATAGCCTCATGTCTGCGAGGGAAACCTTCCTCGTCAAAAAATGATGGATTCATACTAGCAAGGGAAATCCTTCCTTGCCGAACATTCAGGGAAATCCTTCCTCATCGAACTTTGATGTATTCACTATCATCGAGGGAAATCCTTCCTCGATGATGTTTGATGGATTCAATATCAGTGAGGGAAATACTTCCTCGTCAAAAATAGATGGATTCATACTGGCAAGGGAATCGTTCCCTGTCGAATATTGAAGGAAATCCTTCCTCATCGATCTTTGATGGATTCACTATCATCGAGGGAAATCCTTCCTCGATGATGCTTGATGGAATCAATATCTGTGAGGGAAATCCTTCCTCATTCTATTTTAATAAATATATTTTTAAACATTTTCTTCTTTCTTAGTGTAATATCATCTGAAAGTGACAGATCTGCCAAAGTACTGTGGATTGATTGCATAAGTATACATTTTAAAGTTTTTAATTTCTCGGTGGTTTGCAAAACATATTTTCTTTTTTTCTTGGATTTTTTTGACTTTCTTTAATATTTGAAAGTTTTAAAACGACTATTGTGGATGAGGCATAAACTCCCTAAGAAGCTTTTCTGCAGCAACAAAGAAGTCTATAGAAGAATTTTCTTATAGCCCTAAATTTCTTGGGCTTTTTTTCAGGCAATACCAAAATAAATTCGTCATCGTTAATTACCAATATGTTCTTTTCTTCAGGAAATAATAAAATAAATTCGTCATCATCAATTATTAATACACGCTTTTCTGCACCAAGAATATGATATAACTCCAGGGAAGATTCTTCTTCTTTGATTCGTAAATTGCTATAAGATACAACAAACATATTATAAACAAAAGTATTTGTTTTACATTGACAAAACTATAATCACCTTTCAATTCTTAATACAGGGTGTTTCAAAACTCATGGGAAAAATTTAAGGGATGGTAGAAAACATCTAAACAAGCCATTTTCACCATACAATGCATGGACGGAGAGCAAGCGGTGACCGCTAGAGGGCGCTGTAATGGAAAGTATAAATCGCGCGTTTTCTTACACATTGTCATTTCTACCGTAGATTTCTGCAGGCATGGCGACATACAGTAATCAAAAAAAGGCGAACATGCATTTTATGTATCGTCTGGCGAATCGGAATGCTCTGGAAGCCGCAAGACTGTTGTGGTATTTTTCAGTCTAGCTCGTGTCTTCTCGGGAAATGCTGTCTGTACAGTCTTGAGGCTTCCAGAGCATTCCCATTCGCCAGACCATACATAAAATGCATGTCCGCCTTTTCCTGATTACTGTATGTCGCCATGCCTGCTGAAATGCACGGTAGAAATGACGATGTATAAGAAAACGCGTGATTTATACTTTCGATTACAGCGCCCTCTAGCGGTCACCGCTTGCTCTTTGCCCATGCATTGTATGGTGAAAATGGCTTGTTTAGATGTGTTCTAAAACCCCTTAAATTTTTGCCCATGAGTTTTGAATCACCCTGTATATCATACAAAATGTTAAATAAAACTCGATCCAAAATTTAATTCCTTAGTAATGGAATTATATAAGAGTGTAACCAAGAAATTGGTGGGCGCTATGGAGCCCGGGTCTCTCTATATACTTTGGAATTAAATAAAGTTTCCTTTTTGACCATTGAAACAAATTAATAAGTTGGTCTTATTCCCCCACAAGCCATGGCTCCCCCTCCAAGCAATGTCTCTGGTTGAGCCCCTGTGATTGGACATACGTAACTAATTATAAAGATGCATAAAGAAACATGGTGGGTTTTATAAAATCGATTAAAAAATTTTTCGGTGGGGGGAGGAGATGATTCACTTTTATGCATTACAAAATTCAGATTTTTATTTACGTGAAAAATTACTTCTCCCTTTCCCTCCATCAAGACAAAACGCTTT
Organism: Salticus scenicus; assembly: GCA_963930645.1. NCBI lineage: Eukaryota > Metazoa > Arthropoda > Arachnida > Araneae > Salticidae > Salticus > Salticus scenicus. Next base: position 257,092,437 of record OZ005653.1, read on the forward strand.
CCTTTCAAAGAAAAGATATATGTTATTCAGTTTTAACTTTACCAGCATTATATCAGACAACTTGTGACAATTGTTGTAACGTCAACGAGTGTTCACTTTTGTGATATAACCCATATTTTACCATCATCCTAAAAATAGGACACCATGCATAAGTGGTCTTTACATGAATTATTTTGAATATTTTAATTCAAATTAAAAGAGATATTTTCTTTAAAAGTCCAATAAATACATATGTGTCTTTATCGTTAGTTTAAATTAACGTTTAATATATATTTTTTATTTTTAAAATGACGATTTTTCAAGATTTATTCATTACATTTTCAACACATTATTACTTAAAAAAGTTTTACTTTCAAGAATAACGAACATATAAATTCATTGCGGTAATATTCTACATTTTAGTACAGGTAAAATATTTATATAACAAAAATATACCTAGATGGTCTGTTTTCCTTATATTTTCGCCTGTCCTAAACCATTGTCCTATTTTTAGGACAGCCTGTACCGATTAAGCAAATGAAAGTTTGTTAAGTTTTTTTTTTTTTTTTTTTTTTTTGTATACATTGGCTTAAAGAAACATATATTTAAGATTTTACAAAGAAAAAAATATTTTCCCAATCCATGGTATAATATGGGTTAAAAAGTTTTGTTGTCTGTGCACTTACAGTACAGTGATATCTGTACGAAATGGAAAATAGAGTGGACATATACATTGTGTGGAGCCTTAGGGTTGTCCTTACAATTATTATCCTCTGTAGAGTACATGGCTCCTTTAGGCCCCAGAAATATGACCCACCAAGGATCAAAAACTGAAGAATAAATGTTTAAGATAAAAAATGAACTCCGTATCGATTATTATTATTATTATTATTATTATTATTATTATTATTTTATTATTTTCAGTAAAAGTTTTTTTTTCTTAAGATTTGCAATTTTATATTAAGTTCTTATAGTACTCGGTGCTTAAATATGCGTTAAAAAATAAATAAAAAAATGAATAAAAATAAATTTTTCTGACAATATCTGAGATATTTTACGATATAATGAAAAAAAAAAAATAATAATACGCCACATTATTAATGCGTTCCCCCCCCCTCTCAATGATTATATATACATATATATATATATTTATTTATTTATTTATTTCAATTATCCGACTATCGTTGGTAATAAAAGTATTGCATTCGGTCAAAAATTTCGATAATGAGTTTGCAGCTGATTATGTTGTAAGATCTCTTGAGTCCAAAAAAAGTGACATTTTGCAATTAGACAGTATATTATAAGAAAGCACCTCTGAGCTGGAGTTTAAAATTAATTGGCACAGAACATTGAAAAAACACCTTAAAATATAAGAACTGGCAACAATTGTTTATAGTCGAAAGAAAACACAACTCTTTAGTAGACATATAGACACGAGTATTGTAAACAAAGAGACAACACATAAATCTGAGTTTAATTAGCAGCAAAAACAAAGGAAGTCGAATATAAATATAAATACTGGTGTGAGCAACACTATTAAATTAAAGAAGAAAACTTAAATTAAATTAAATTAAAAAAAAAAAAAAAAAAAAAAAAAAAATCTAGAAATCTAGAAAACAACATAACGAAATGAAAACCGAAGTTATGTGAGTAATTTCGAAGCATCAGACAAGGACGAAGTTGCATCATTAACAAGATTTTTCGTATTTTTAAATATGTAAAACCCTTCATGGATATCCAAATGGGAAGAGGGGACATGTTAAGAAAATACGTTCGTTTAAAAAAAATCAAAACATTGGCAATGACCCCAGCAGTGATAAGCAATCGAAGATTTTGAAATTTCTTTATACGAACATTCTGATGGTGCTCTCTTATTCTATATTTCAAAGGTCACCTACTTTGACAAATATAACATAAATTACATGATGAACGGGGAATTAAATAAACGCGAGAATGGATTTCTGTAGGAATGGGACCTTTAAGAGAATATAATTTAATCTTGTAGAAGGGTTTGTACTAAGGTTTGTATAAAGGTTAGTACTAGTTAAATGAGAAGAGATTTTGAAAGAATACGAGTAAGCTTAAATGAAGCCGTACCAATATTAGACACAATAGGCGGAAGAAAAGAGTGGAATTGTGAGTCTTTGGAAGGGCATAGACATAGTTCGTACAGTCCTTGAATTTTCTTTATTTTCTGCACCAATAATATTATATAGCAATTTTTGATATAATAAAAGCCTTAAAATTACATACGAAATGAATTATATAAAAATACTCGTGGAAGAGTCCTTGAAAAAAGGCGTGGCCGTACGAACCTTGATAGAAACGAGCACAGTTCGCCATAGAATATCTGTCACCACGCATTTAATATGATTATTCAGAATAACTGAATTTTTACGACATATATAACTTGATAAGATGATCATTAGGAAGATATTTCTTAAGTTTCGAATAGGGACCAGAATTGAACATGGACTCAACATGGGAAATGTAATCTGATTTGTTGAGCAGAACTGTTTGTCTCAATTTATCTGCATTGGTGACAATAAAATTGAGGGCGGTGTTTAATTCAGAGATGGCGGATTTTTAGAAGAAGTAAGGTAGACTTTTGGTGACAATTATTATTGCAGATAATGATAGATAAAAGAAACCGAAGAGATAAAACTGCCTAGAAGAATTTTACTAATTTTAAAGAAGTTTTCAATGGCGCTAATCAAATTTGGAATAGAAAGTCTGGAAGCGCGAGGAAAATTAAAACCCAAATTGAATACAATGCCTTGAGCACCAGTCAGATTGTGGGAAGAGAAATTAATAACAGTGTCTTGAACGAGAGGGGAAATCGGTGAAGTAACGGAATTAGAGACTTGAGTAGAGGATTAAATTTCTTATTCAAGTTAGTTTGACGATAAAAGAACTGGAATTTTTTTAAGCATTTTTTTTTTTTTTTTTTTAAGGAAGAGAAATTATATGTATTTTATTACTAAGAAACGAATGTAATGAATATAATTCAGCCTCAGTAAAGCAGAGATATTGCCAAATATATCCTGACTAACATCCTTAAGATTCATAAACTAACTTCTTTTTAAAGCATTTTTAACGTAAAAAGAAGCGAGAAGATTATATTTAATGTCAATAAATTTAGGAAATATCCGAGCTCGTTTGCATCTGAGAATAAAATTTATGTGATTTAGAAAGTGAGAACATTGAAATGAAGATGTTTGAAACGATTAATCTTAGAGGATTTCATGACTAAACATACATTAAAAAAATGAAAAAGAAATGGGAAAATCCATAAGTGGGCGGAGTTAAAAAAAAAGGGGGGGGGAGGATAAATTTCTTTTTTTTTCTTTCATTTTATAATTTTGGTCACACCAGTATTTATAATTACATTCGACATTATTTGTTTTTGCTCTTCACTAAAGTGAGTTTCCTTCGTTGCTGCTTTGTTTGCAGCACTTTATTCGACTGACTAAGGGTCGCGTTTTCTTTCGACCCAAAGCAATTATTGCGAGTTATTATATTTTATGGTGGTTCTTCAAAGTTTTGCACCAATTAATCAAAATGTATGTATATGTGTGTGGAATATTCTGGCTATCATTCTCCAAAACTACAATAATAAAGATAAATCGACAAAATTTCAGAATTCAGACAGATCTAGTGTACAGGTAATTTTGTCAATTTTGGGTGAAAATTGGAAAACTGGAAGTGACCTTCAAAAAAAAAAAAAAAAAAAACTCTAATTTTCAAATGATTTTAAAGGTTTTTTTTTTTTTTACTTTTTTTTTTTTTTTTTTTTGGCCGTAGATTCAATATTTAAAGAAAATTTTCATTTTTTGTCAAAACATGTTGAAATACAATACAGGGATATTATTTTTTTTTAAAGCTTCTTTTATACACTAATTCAAAAACCGTGCGACACTTTCATCATAAGGTGCAATTTCAAAGATTGGCATTTTTAAATATCTGCGAAAAATAGCCTAAAACAAAATCTAATTTTAAGTAATAATGATAATAATAAATCTATTAAACAAATAGTCACCAAGCATAGGTAAGGCAAATCACGGTTAAACTAGTATGTTGTGGCCACCACGAGACTTTCTTCTATATTTTCCTATACAAATTCCCTCAGTAACAATATTAAAAAAAAAAAAAAAAAAAAAATCCAAGTTTTTTTTTTTTTTTTTCGTTAAAAGTAAAAAATAAAAATCGATAACTTTGTTTTAAATTGCCGCATATTTATAGTTCAACCATTCGTTTTAAAGGTATTGACGAGACCTTTCGAAAGATACCCATCTTGAAAATTTAACCAACCCCAGAAGGTACTTCCCCCCAGGGGGGGAAGCGATGCCCCCACATGCACATTTTTTTTCCTAATTAACTACTACTATTGGCAATAATTCATATTAATTTTACAATCACAGGTTAAGAATAACTCTCATTATGTACATTTATACGAAATTTTGTCCTATACTACCATGTTAAAAATTTAGAAGAAATACGATCACAGCGCCTCCTGTTGTGCGATTGATCCCCAAATCTAATCAGCACCAGTTTATGTCAAGAGCCAACTAAATACCAAGTTTTGATAATTTCGTTTAAAAAAAATAAATAAAAAATAAGATTTTTTAGTTTTTTTCGTAAAAAGTAAAAAAAATCGATAACTTTATTTTAAATTATCGCAGATTTATAGTTCAACCATTCGTTTTAAAGGTACTGACAAGACCTTTCGAAAGATACCCATCTTGAAAATTTTTGCCCTATATCACCATGTTAAAAATTTAGAAAAATCAGGATGGCAACGCAACCTGTTAGACGATTTTTACCAAAAGTTGATAGGCACTAATTTATGTCAAGGTGCAACTACATACCAATTTGTATGAAATTCTGTCCAGTAGTTCCTGAGGTACAGTTGCCACAAAATTTTGTCACACACACACAGATAGACAGACAGACATTTTCTAAAAATGGTCAAATCGTGTTCTACAGCTCTCAAAACGTGTAAATCCATCAAAAACCCGAAATCGAAAAATTTTACGAATCCAATACTTTCTTCTATTGAAGATAGAAGAAAGTAATAAGCACTCTAAAATATATCAATAAATAATAAAAGTAAAATAAAATAAACCGAATTGAAATTGATGCAATTGATTTGCAAGATACAGAGTAAAGTAATGCTTACCTATAGCAACACTCGACGTGATGGTTTTCGTCGAAAACCTTTTCCTGAAAAATAGATAACAAATAATTACAAGATAAAAAGAACTTTTTATATACCATGTTTTTAAATTTTCTGTTGATTTAATTTTAATCACTTTTTAGTCATTTTCACTATCCACAAACTTTATAAACGTATATTTTTATAATTTTTTAATTTTTCGCACAATATTTTTTGCAAAAAATATTACATTCGCATGTATTCTGTTTTCAAAATCGTCAAACGTCGTTACGCAAAAGTTCATACATTAAATTTGATCGAAGCGCCACCTTGCGGATTTTTCAAAATTTACTGAAAATGAATTCAATTCTGCTTAAAGATGACTAAAAGTATTAAAAGAATGACTTGTAATCGTGTTTTGAGCTATTCTAAAACTTTTAAATGTCTAGATAGTCGGGCAGTTAGATAAAAACCTATTGAAAGGTTTGTACAGGGAAAACAAACAAACAAACAATAAATTGAATTAATAAAAACATGGTTATAATAATAAAATTTTTCAGTTTAGTAATTTTTACTTTTGTGTGTTATAAGTATTAATGTTAAAGATATTTGTTTCAAACAAATTGTAGTACATTTAAAATAATACTGATTACATGAACATCTTTTACTAACCAAATAAAGAAAAAATATATAAATTGCTACGATTATTCCTGATCAAAACTAGAAATTTCTATATGCAATATCTAATTTAAACAAAATGGAAGCATATTTAATCTAAGATGAACTCTTAATCATATCTTAACTTCACTCATTAAATAAATACTGAGGCAAAACAATGTGTTCTAAACTCTAAATTATGCTGATTTCCAAAAGTTAAACAACAGGTTGTTTTCTCGTTTTCATCTTTTGTGCATAACTCTTAAATGAGTATAGGAACATAAAATTTGTATGTAACGTTCATTATCAAATTATTAATCGAGTTTTCGACCTAAATATCTTGTAAGTTGATATAAACTTTTATTTTTTCTTTTTGTTCTCTATCATACTATTGGTATAAAAAACTTAGGCATATGTGTAAAAATTTTCGACCTCGTTTTTTTTTTTTTTTTTTTTTTTTTTTTCGTTTTTCTTTTCTTTTCATCTTTTTTTTTTTTTTTTTTTTTTCACTCGTTTTGAGGTGTGAGGAATCTGAAAAATAATAAAGTTAATGCGGTGTCAGATTAGTCAGTTTTCAAGATTCCAATTTGGAAATTTCATAAGCTATTAGAAATTTACAATTTTCTTAACATACGAGGATAGGGGAAAATTTCGCATAAGCGTTTTTAATGATGATTATTTTCACAGCAAAGATTTTGGACAAGTTTTTCGTTTAGGATACTGACATGAATACCAATGACTATGAATGTTCTAGTTTGAAAATTTCGTAGGTTATTCGAAATTTACGATTTCCATAACATGAGAGAATCGGGCTAATTTTCACATAAATGTGGACATTATGAAGATTATTTTCCGCCTGAAAATATTCGACCAGTTTTAAAATATCTTTTATGATACTGGCATGAATATCGCTGACTAGGAATATTCTACTGTAAAGCCTTCGAATGTTATTCGAAATTTACTCTTTTCTTAATGTGGGAGAATAGGGCAGTATTTCACATAAGCTTGAATTATGTGTGCATTGGGAATATAGTGGATTTGCACAAAAAATGAAATATGTATCTTGGCCTTAATATAAAAAAACAACAATTTAAGATTAGGTAAATGTATCGAAGCATAAGTTCAGTAGCCTAATGGATGGGACGTTTCATTCTGCAAGAATGCTGAGTGATCGATAAACTTTTTTTATTTGAAAATGAGTGTAGTATGATTTTAATAAAAATTGATGAGAACAAATTATGATGGAGAGCTGAGCAGAATCCAACTATGCCGACAATTCTTTCATGTAATCAATATACTGAATATTAATTCCACATTTACGTTCCTAAAACGTGTACGGAGAATGCGTCTTTGGATATGATGTCAAAAATCCGGTTATGATGATTCGATTCGAGTCATCTTCTCTGTTTTTATAAAATTTACAGCTGAAACGTCAGTGAGAAACTGTATGTATATTAAAACTATATGCACCGCAATGTCGTTCACAAAAATCAGCAGAAAATTTATTACAAACATTTATGTATTACAAGTAATTAGTTGCACCGATTTTAATTTTCATAGGGTTCGTAACTAATGTACAGATATAGATATACAAAATAATTTCAGTGTATTATGTTCTGTTGGTGGTATTTTTTTTTTAATCTCTTTCTAGTATTGTTACACTACATTCAACATAAGAAAAATTAAACTTACAGTAAGACGATTATAAAAATGATTTCTGTTGAAACTTTTCTGTCTAGAAATATTAATTAGCTTATAGAGTGTAAGGTTGAGACTGTGGTAGGTCATCACTGTTTTTTTTTTTTAATTATGCTGGATTCAGCGACGTAATAAGCAAGGGAGAGCTAAAAATGCTTCGGCGCCAAATTTTAGGTTGGAATAGTTTTGCGTCAGCATAGCGCTGCGACGAAGAAAGTAAGTTGCGGGGTATGAGTAAATACGAAGAGGCTTTAAAGTTTTGTTAAGTGAAGAGATTGGAGTTGATGGAGATTACGTATAAATATGAATGTATCGGTGGTGTAGAGTTGTGTGGAGTAGAATATAATTGTTCTTAGGTGATCATTTTGTGTTCGGCGAATATTGTGGTGTTAATGAAAGAGTTGAATTAGAGTGGAGAGATTGGTGGAATAGGGAATCCTTCTACCTTTGTCTAGTTTGAGAAGTGTCGTGGTTTGTCGAGGGCAGCCTTCATCTTATTACAGTATCTTCATTTGATGAGATCTATTCTGCATTTATCTAATTGTAAGTTATTTATTAAAGCTATTTTTTCTAAGTTACTTAAAATTTGATATTGAGTTTGGCCCAGCTATTCTCCCCGTTCTTAAGCTCTGATGAAACATTATTTGCATTTTAATTCAGTCTCGTACTATTTTTCCTTAGTTAAGCAAGTTTAAGATGGGGTCTGCGTCAACGCAAACCTCAAAAAAGTTACATAAAAGAATTTATACATGTTGTGCATTATGGGTGAAAAATACACAGTATAATATTTTCAGCAATGTTTTATTGAATATATTCAACGTGATGTTAAGAACCCCTGTAATATACAGTAATATATACAGTTTTTATATTCTGCATAGACATTCAAATTCAAGATGCTGCCTCTATGCATTAAAATTTTATGTTTTATTAACCGTCATTTTTATATTAATTGTTATTCATGATTACGTCTTATATGTACTGGTATCATATACATTTATCGTTCATTTATACAGTCACTGAATTAGCTAATAATAGGTCTTCAACCTTTTATAGTTTATTGTATACTATAAATTTAGCCGCAGTTGCGCTTACTTATAGTGTATTATTATTAAAAGCTTTTTAAACACTCTTTTAGTACTACAAATATTTATACTGACGCAACTGTGAAGTGTATTAGTATAGTTATTATTACATGTATAGTTATTATTATTATGAGTATAGTTGTTATAGTTATTCTTATTATAGTTATTATGAGTATAGTTATCATAGTTATTCTTATTATAGTTATTATGCGTATAGTTATTATTATTATACATTTATCATACAATATTACTTATATATTTCCATTTAATTAATTTTCATTCGATATGCTACTTCTGATTTTTATATTTTATTTTTTGAACTTGGTATGCATGGTTTTCAGTTCTTATTTTCCATACATATAATATATATCTTTTTATCGCTAAAATGCAAAGAAACAAGGAAACAGGCCAGGATAAAAATTATTAAGAATTTAATATTCTATATATATATATTATGTATATGCAAAGGCTTTAGTATAGGATCCCTTCGCGAAATTTGAAATTTGGCTCTGAAGTAGCTTGGACGTTTCTAGCCAAGTTCTTTACTTATGCAATTCTGACAGCCGTTTGAATTTATCGCCAAAATGCAGAAAAAATTTAATAGTTTTCAAGGGGATCCTACATTATCTCTGTACCCACTAGTTTAATCGTCATATTAATTAATCGAGAATATATTAAATAATATACGAAAGTGAGTATGACAATATCAAACTAAAATGAATCTCTAGAAACCAAAGATATCAACCGATAGAAATATTTGCTTAAAATTGATATTAGTAAACTGAATTTGAATTACCTCACTAGGAAACATTTCAGAAGCAGCAAAAAAATTGCTTTGATACTTTTTAGCAAGAAATAGATAAATCAAATCTTTGCAGCAAAAAATATTTCACATACAAAGTCTGAAATCGATGAAAGATTCAAAGAATTTTTTCATGCAACAATAAATTTCATTTCATAGACCATTGTTGGAAACAACAATTAAATAATTATTCGAGAAAAACTAGAAATAATAGTTATAACGTACAACTATGCAAATAGTCATCGCTCATTTTTGACATTGTGGTCTGAAATTTATTCATAATTTAAAACATGCAATTTTCCTATATGTAATGTCAAAGTGGAATAACTTTAGTATAAGACACTTTTAGCAACTTTTGAAAATTGTCGCCGAAGCAGTTAGGTTATTTTTCGCCAATGACTTTACTTTTGTGACTGCGATAACCAGCTTAACTGCAGCAGCGTGTTAAAAATATTAAAAAAATATAAAGTATTGCAAAAAGTAAAATAAATAAATAATAATTGTGATAAAAAATTAACAATTATCACGTAAATTATTCATAACATAGCTAGTGAAACATGTTACGCTGCAATATGCAAAAATAAGTACATGTAATATTTTGGAAGGATTTTATACATACTAATAACCCGTGCAGCAAACAGGCAAATTTATTTTTCTAATTAATTGAATGCAAAAACAAATACACAATGTACACACACACACACACACACACACACACACATAAAAAACAACTCTAGCTTTAATTCTTTACTATTCTCTAACTTGGACAAAGATTGTAAATTACAAAGATATGCCGGATTTTATTTATTTATTTTTATTTTTATTTATTTATTTATTTATGATTATTTTTTTTAACCAATTCATAATTTTAAAGAATTCAGTTTTTAGAATTAAAGAAATTAAGCTTATATAAGACACCCTAAAAATAAATAAATAAATAAATAACATATGAGCGAGTATGACACATACACTTATAAAATAACATACAAAATTTCTACAATATATCATAAAAAGTTAAAAGGATAGTGGACGTTGAAAATCGTTGAAATTCAGTCTTTGAATTTACTATCTTAAAGTTATGAAAATTTGGAAACAAGTGCATTGAAATGTATCAATATTAAATATACTAAATTTTCTCAAAAATCATTAAAATTAAAAAAAATTCAAATTCAAAATTTAAATTTTGTTATTTAATTTTTTTAATACTGAATGCCATTGAGTTTTTAATTTTTTCTCTCGATATTATATTATTATAGTTTTTCAATATGTTCTAAATATATTTGTACGTTAATTATTTATATGATTGATAAGATATTTTTTTAAAAACGATTTTATGTCTGAGTGTCAAAAATTTGCAAATATTTCAAAACTTTTTTAAAACATTAACATATCAATCAACCTACAGATTAATGCACAAAATATTTTTAATAGATTGATGAACTGAAAAATATGCAAAATAGAGTGAAAAAAATTTTAAAACTCAGTCGAATGGAACGTTTAAACATCTCCAAAAAATTTAAAATTTTAATTTTAATTTTTTAATAGATTTCAAGGCATTTTAATGTATTTAATACTGATAGGTTTCAATTAATTTTATAATTGTCAACAGTAATTTCAATGTCCACTATATCCCCTTAAAATAAACAAACGATTAAAAGAAAAGAGAGAGAGAGAGAGACAAAAAATATGGTTTAAAGCATTTTCCAATATCTCGATATAAATTTGCCAATTTAAAAGAGCCAATGGCGAATCGAGTTTTTGGATCAAATTCAATTCATTAATGAATAAGTTAAATAGCACATTTATTTTTTAATTTCTTATTAATACGTGAAAAACTTCATTTAATTATACCTCTAGGATGTTTTAAAATACAGTTCTGAAATTTTGTACATCATATAGTTAGAGTATGAGAAATTTCATCAACTGAAATACATATATCAGAAGGATTCTCAATAATTTGGCAATTTTTTTTATTTTTATTTTTTCCCTGCATGCTATGTTTGAAAAGGTTTTCATAACATACACACATATTTATACTGAGGGGAAAAAAATCTTGCAGTACGTATTGATTAGTAACACTTTCCAATTGTACGTAATTATTGTATCGTATAACATTTAATATTCTTTGCCTACTTTATCACACAACAAACAGAAGGACTGAAAAATATACAGATAGTATAATTGATTTTAAAATTATTTTTAGGCATTTTAGAAAGAGTTAAAAAGGCTTAACGCAAAAGAAAGTGCAGGCGTTAGATTATAAATACAATTTTACAGAATATTTTTGTGTACCCCTTTAAATCTGAGAGTTAATCATATCATATTCTATATTTATTTTACAATATTAACAATACATGCCAATGTTTTTATGATTTTTCCAGTAAAAAGATTTTTAAATATAACTTTTAAAAATGTCTTTCCTAAAACGTAATGTATCGGCTTTTGTTATTGTTGTTGTTGACCCTGTACACAAACCAGTTGTACAGGATCTATTAATGTCATTTTAAACAGGAAACATTCCATAGTGAACTTGATTGTATCACTTTTTTTTAAATTCTCAAAATATTTACGGAAGCTAGGAGCCGGAGACAAACAGATGTAAAGATAGACAATCTGAGAAACAGCTGTACATTTTGAAATCATATTCCCCCTAAAATTATAAGAAAGTGTTAAAATGCTTAATGTAAACGAAAGTACAATTCAGCAAACTTTTATTAATAGCTCTTAATGTAACTGAATATTTTTGTGTGGCCCTGTATATCTAATGCTAATCATACTATATTACATAGAAGGTATTCTTTTGTACATACGAATAATATATTTTAATTACATTAAGCTTTGTGCAAAGTAAAATTATTAAAATTTGGTTTATAAAACTCTGATAGAACGCAATGCTTTGGAATACTTTCAAGTGTCTCTGTACACAAACCAGTTAGAAATGTACTTTATTTTATATAGGAAGCATCCGATAGGGAGCTTGAATAACATATTAAAATTTCATTAAAGTTTCTGTACTGTAATAGCAATAAAATAAGGTTTATCAAAACGCCTCTCATAGAACACAATGCTTTCGAATACTTTTGGATGTCCCTGTACACAAACTAGAAGAGGTATTCAATAAATATTCAATAAGGAACATCCGATAGTGAACTTAAATGAAATATATAAGTTTGAAGAAATTCCATAAATCTTTACGGGAGTTAGAGCGTATAAAGACAGACAGAGAGACAGGCAGACGGATAGAAGAAAAGTCAGACATATACACAAATTCAAATCCTATTCACACTTAAAAAATGCTAGAAAGTGTTAAAAACGCTTAATGTAAACGGAAGTACAATTCTAGCAAATTTTTATTAATAGCTCTTAATATAACTAAACATTTTTGTATCACCCTGTAAATCTGATGCTAATCAGGCAATATTCTATACAAAGCATTCTTTTATGCATTTAAATAGCACAATTTTTTAATTTCTTAAAACTTCGTGCAAAATAAAGTTATTAAGTTTGGTGTATAAAAATATCTCTCATAGAACGCAGTGCTTTGGAATACTTTTGAGTGTCCCTGTATACAAACCAGTGGTGGCATTTATTTATACAGGAAACATCCGATAGTGAACTTAAATAGCATATTTCAATTTCATTAAGATTTGTGTTCGGTAAAGGTATGAAAATATGGTTTATTGAAATACCTCTCATAGAAAACAATGCTTTTAAATAATTTCGAGTATCCCTGTACACAAACCAGTAGAGGTATAAACTCCAGTTCCAATAGGGAACATCCGATAGTGAACTTCAATAACATATATCAGTTTCAAGAAATTCCATAAATATTTACGGTTGTTAGAGCGCGGACAGACGGACAGACAGACAGACAAACCGAAGTCATTAACACTTTTCAACCTTGTTGGAAAGTGTTAAAAAATGTGCAACTCTCATTATTCGTTTATAGAGACGCACAAAATAATTCAAATAAAATACGGTCAAAGCGAAGGATTTTGCATCAAATGCATCAATACCTGTTGCAGCAAAAAACTTTTAAAAATGTAATTAAATTTACTTGAGTATTCTTACGGAAAGCAAAATTTTATACACATACGTTCATGTTCACGGTATTTTAAACGAAATAATCTGTACATCAAGATAGATTTCATGATCATTGAAGTAGCATTTTTAATTATAGTATGGACGTTTCATTGAAACTGTACGTTAAAATGAATAATATATATAGAGAATGTAACACGCACACACACATGAAAAAAAAAACGTGTACATAGTTTTTTTCTGTTTGACATATAACTATTTATGAAATTTAATATTGAAGATTAATTTCTGGAAAAACTGTATTTAATTTAACTATAACATATATCACTTAGCAGTGTATGTTGCAGTTTTACAACTTTATAATAAATATAATGCTATTGTTTCTCCCGTTTCGATTATTAGAATTAGGCTTGAATTGTATCTAAAACCAAAAATTTTCAGAATATTATAAATACGCCTTAAAAATGTATTACAGTGACACAAATGATAGTCGTGTAATGACGACAGCATAATAGCGCAGAAACGTTTATGCATAAACTATAGACGCTTGAAATCATTATGCAATTCAATTTCTAGAATTGCAAACTGTTTTAAATTTTACATCACTTTTGAGTATAATCGGTTTACACTTATTTAGTTAACCAAAATTTCAGGACACTGTTATTTGAAAAATAATCCTTGTACTTACATTGAACTTTATACTTAGATGAAATTTTGCAACAATAAATAACACTGCTCGGCATGAAAATTGCCTCTCAGACCTTTTCAGCATATTCTTATGTAAAATAACTTCCTGAATCCGAGTATGACGCCTATTTTGCCCTATCACCCACCGTATTTTAGGAATAGCCCATATTGTAATAATTTTTCGGTGATTTTATGGCTATAAATTTGATTATTAGGAGGGGGGAGGATTATTTTAACCGTTTAATATCTTCTGAGGGGCTACAGAGTTGGAAAATTTTAAAACATGGGCATTTCAGACAAGGGAAAAATTTTGGGGGGATTTTCCACTGAAGTTATGCATTACATATCTTATATTATTTTAATCTCTTATTAGTGTTATTTTTTTAACTTTATATATATTTTTTGTTTTTAGGTGTTAAATTAATTATTTTTCGTTCTTCAAATCAAATTCATAGTCATAAAATTATCGAACAGGAAAAATATTGAGGAAGAGGTGTATCTAGAAAACGGTGGGTGACTGGGCAAAATGGGAGTCACATTCGGATTCATGAGGTCATTTTACAAAAGAGTTAGCAAAAATGGTATCAGATCTCGATATTTTTTTTTCAGAGCAGTGTAATTAACTCGCCTTAAACGCCCCTAATACAAACGCCCCCAATACAAGTCCTGATTGCATTGCAGTTATAAGCTATCTAGTCCGCACTTTTTATGATATGATCGACATATATATATTTATTTATTCAATCGAATGGAATTACACAGAATATAATAATATGCTTATTAAGCGAAATTATGCTAATTCAGCTTAGGTTAAGTGGCATTGTTATGATATAGTGTTGGATTTACCCATTTGCGTTTTAGTTGTATTTCAGACTTTATGGTATAAAATTTGCAAAACTTGATGTAATAATACCAGATAAAAAACTATATGCTGATTTAAATTCGATACTGAACAAACAGTATTAGATATAACAGTATGTAGCTTCCTTTGTGATCTATCGTAACTTTTCTCATAAATCGCTTATCTTATAGCTTGTCATATGTTCGCTAAAAAAAAAAAAAAACTGAAATTGTGTTTTTGATTTCCATAAAATTTAGAATAGCACAATTGTGCTATTGACATATAGTTTTAGAAAGTTTTAAAAAAGTTTCAGTAATAAATTATTATACTATATTATAACAAAATTTATGCATTTTCAAGTGCTAATTCGACATTTGTTGGAAATGTGCTGTAGTAGTAAGGCTAATTGCTAACAAAATGTACCTAGACCTAGGTGGAAAGCCCTCCTTTATTTAAAGTATTTCTCTGGGGTCTTAATACTTATTCACGCTTGTTTTGGAGAAAAACACAGAAAACTCTTAAATTCTGGGATGACCAGCGCAAATTGGGTTCGAATCAAGCATCTCTCGTCTACTAGTATAAGATATCAGATTATACTAGGGCAAATTTGACTAATAAAGTAACAATTAGTTTCTGAAATATTATTTCTTTTCACCAGCCTATTTTCCTTAATTTACTTCATTTTATTTGTTTTTTTAGGAAAAACGAAACGTATCTCACATTTTAAACAGAACTATCTTTAAAAAAAAAAACATAAAATGCGTACACATTGAATGCAGAAATTGAATGTTATAGTTCAGTAAACTACCGTAATATTTTATAAATAAACAGACGGATAATTCATTAAAAATGTGAAAAGAATTAAATAAATTTCTACAAAACAATCCTTCTGTTAGTTTTGTGAATATTCACGTACACTTAATTAGTAGAAACTAAAGTTTTACTAATTAATTCGTGACCGTTTACCTCGAGGACTTCTAATAACTTACACTCTAATCGTTTTTATAAAAGGAAAGATAAAAGTTTTTCATTTGCAACTTTCTCTTACATCATAAAAATAGACATTATATAATTATTTCGTGACTCAAATATTAAGTAAATTTTAGTAATTGCTTGTACTAAGCATTTAGCACTGTGTTATATCAATAACTGTAATTGCCATGTAATGAATTAAGAAGTTTCAGTCCTATCATAAAATTATTTTCATTGCAAGTATAATTAGATTTTAAGGATAATTTTTCTCGTAAAGCTGTTTAATTTGAGTTTATTCATGAAATGGCTAAAGTTTATCATGTAACCGCAGTTAATTATATTTAAAGTAGTATAAAACTTAGAAAATCTTTCAGTATGCACTATTAAAAAGCATTTTATGTATGGAATAAATTTAAGGATATAATTAACTTTAATAAAATAAAGAAGACGTGAGTGGAATTTTATGTTTCTTCAATGTAGAAAATTTTATAAAAGATTAAACATTATGAATAACGTAGTATAGTATTAGTTTGTCGTTCATTTCGTTTTACGACTTTCACTTCTTTGCCGTAAAATAAATGCGCTTATGCAATGAAAATTATTATAGAACTCGAAATAGAAATTACATATATATATATATATAATTAAATTTTACTTTCTATAATCTGCAAAAATAAGTATACATTACATATATTATTTTACTGTTAGTTTATTTTTGTTTTTTGCTTTTATTTGCTGCAGAATAAATGTGTTTATACGCGCAAAAGAAATAATATAATAGAGAAAGACATCTTCTTATACACATCATGTTTTAAACAATAATGTCTTCCGTTTACAAAATGTAAATAACATATATTAATTTGCCATTGTGATATTTTTGTTTCCGTCATTCCATCACCATTTAATAAAAAAATGTATAGGGTCAAGTGGGGTAAAATAGATCAAAAAACAGCATATTTTACATATGCACTTAAACAGCAGAAAATGTATTGGCTCCATTTGTTAAAAAATTGCACAAAATATGCAAATGAATATTCCTTATGACATTTTAAGAGAAATTTCTCTGAAAAATAAACAAAATATTTGTATTGAAAAATAAATTTTAAACTATGCTGTTTGTGACTTATTTTACCCCATGGGTTGGGGTAAAATAAGTCATCCTTTAAAACTGTTTTACATTTTAATACAATTCACTTCAGGCAAATAAAATTACATATACAAATTCATTTTCTTGATAAAAACTTGATTTTGTGTTCTTTCAAGGAAAAAAATGCCTATGGTCCATCATTAGTTAGGGAAGAATATTTAAAATTTACAATGCATCTACATCAGAAATAGCTTTCTCTGGAAAATCCAATAGGAACTTCCATTTTCACTTCTTTTTTAGCCCTTCAAAATTTTCAGAATATTCATGATTGTGTGAAACAATCATGCCATGAAATATTTTTTTTTTTATCTTTTCCCAGGAAATTCTACTTTAACACATTTTCCAACTTTTACGAATTGGCTTCTTGAGAAAGACATGATTTTTTGTTTCTTTTATAATTGACGTTTCTGTGAATTTAGCATCTCTATTGATATTTTCGTCATACAAGCAATTGAAAAATAAGTTGGTTTTTAAAATTACTCCTGTTTTCTGTTGCATATGAGTTCCTTTTCTGTGTGCATTTTTCAAAGCTACTTTAAAAGACAATGTTTGATTGGGTGATAAAGTGTTTATAATAGTAGATTTTATGTACTTAAAAGAATATATAAATAGTATCTTGTTCCATGACTCTTGAAGTCGCACTAGAATTAATTTGTCAAATTGGTGATTGGTGATGTAGATTCATCTACTCTTGCATTTGAAGTTGATGCTAAACTGCAGAGTTTCACTCAGACAGTTTCAGAAGAATGTTGCGTCCTGCTTGCCCTTTGTATGAAAAGTTAGCACCTTCTTAAATAAGTGGAATAAAACAACTTTTTGAATTACACCTACAAGCTGAATGTTTTGATTCAACTTTAATATGTATTGTCTTTTTTTTTTTTTTTTCTTTCTTAACATTAAATTATTTTATGTGTATGAAGTAGCTCCAGAACAATATATAACTTAATTTTAAACTAATATATTAAAAGAATACATATGGAGTTATTTAAAACACAAAAAATGTAATTAGTTACTTTATGTTTGCTAAGCCTGACATGATTCAACACCTGACCTATTTTACCCCACATGTGTTTTTTTACCTCAAAATATTAATATTTTATTTTTTTCTCACAAAAGTTTAGGAAATTCATCTTTAAAATGTGCTTTTTGGAATATGATAAGAAAATACTGTAAAATTTGCATTTGTATTAGTTCAAAGCCAAAGTTTTTCTTATCAACAAATTCAAGTTACTAATATGAAACACACAAATAATTATTGGCTGTAATTAAAAGTATCAGTTGCAGTTAATTTTGCATACAAGATGAAGACTAATATCAATAGTATATATAAAACCAGCAAAATTGGAATTTAAAAAATGTTTGGATGTTTTCTTCAAGAGTTTTTTTTTTTTTTTTTTTTTTTTTTTTTTAACTGACCTATTTTACCCCCTGACCCTATGCACGTAAAATCAAAAAGAACTGTAAATTGTGTTCACTTACGTACCATAAAGTTTCAAATGGGGATTTCTACAATTTGCATTCAACTGTAATTAGTAAGAATATTGGTTTGTCGTCATAAATGATTGTTTAGGATTTTTTTAATATCTTTATATGCCACTGAATGCATGTAAAATTACTAATTGTACTGAAGATAGTACTTCTACATAACATAAAATTTTAAACGAATCTTTCTACAATTTACATCAAATAGCTTGTATTATACATATTAGACGGTTATAATTCAGTTTTATTTCTTTTAATTATTTAATACATAGTAAAGTTGTGTGAGAATTAAGGACAATCCTGTAATCTTGGGAATTTGGCCTTGGTGGAAGACTTTTCATAGAGGAGAGACTTACTAAGTTGCTCTAACCAGTAAAATATGGAAACCACGGAAAAGCTCGAGTGGACTGAGAAAAGTGCCTCCTAATTGTATATAATTAAGTTTTAAGCGGTATCTAAAATCTACACTGAGAAATATTTCTATGACTGATATCTAGAATCTAAATTGTGGCTCTAGAAAAAATAGTTCAATGTCATCCTTATAAATTCTAGTCCCCTTGGAAAGCGAGTTCTAGAAGCCCCTATTAAAATTCTAGAGCGTTTGCCTATATTATCGAGAGCAAAGTTATTTAAAAATCTCTGCAAATAAATGAGACTACAAGAGGCGAGTTTCCGCAACTATAATCTTGGTTTATTTCTCAATTCTAGAAAATCAAGTGAGAATTTCACGTAATACAAAAGATTCAGATTATTCAGAATACTGCTTCACCATCTAGAAATGTGTAAACTAGAAATTCTCGATCATTTTGTCTATTCAGTTTACTGGCGTGCCTTATGCGCATAGCTCGGAAATCTATATTTCTAGTTAAGGGATTTAGGAAATTATCACTTATTCATTTTAGAGGAAGGCGGTATACATTTTTTCTCAGTGTGAGGAGTGTGGTCTGCTTTCAAATCCGGCACCTTCATCCACCAATTTAAGCAGCAGATTCTCTTGTCTAAAAAACAATAAAAGTCCTTTATGTTTTAAACAGAACTCACTTATAAATTGTTAAAATGAATAGGTAGAAGATGCAGGATTTAAATGTTATATTCTAGTAAATGGGATTATTATTTTATAAGTAAATAGTCATCGAGTTAAACAGTAATTTATAAACATTCATTAAAACTGTTAAAAGTATTAAATCAGTTTTTCCAGAACAATTATTTTATTAGTTTTGCTCACATGCACGCATACTTAATTAGTAGAAACTAAAGTTTTACTAATTAATTCGTGACCGTTTACCTCGAGGACTTCTAATAACTTTTACAACAATCGCTGTTATAAAGATCATGGAATAAATAGAAAAGATAAAAAAAATTTCGTTTGCAATTTTTCTCATCCTCTTAAAAAGAGTTTAGGTAATTATTTCGTGACTTAAGTATTAAGTAAATGTTGGTAAATGTCTATAATAAGCATTTAACACTATGTTATGTCAATAATTATAATTTCCGCGTATAATGAATTAAATGTTTCAGTCGGATTATAAAGATTTTTATAGCACAAGAATAATTGGGTTTTAATGCTTAATTTTTCTTATAAAATTATTTAATGTGTGTATGAAATGCATAAAATTTATCATGTAACCACAGATAATTATATAAAGAGTGGTACAGAATTTTGAAAAGCTTTCAATATGCATTATTAAGGAGCATTTTATATATGAAATAAATTTAAGCAAATACTTAACTTTTATAAAATGAAGAAAAATTGTGTGAAAATTATATTTTTTCAATGTAGAAAATTTTTATAGAAGGTTAAACATTATGAATAACACATATTGATTTGTCGTTAATTTCGTTTAAAAGCTTTCACTTCTTAGCTATAAAATAAATGTACTTATAAATACAAAATTAATTGTAGAATAGCAAATAGAACCCAGATGCATGTCATTTATTATGTTTTAATTTCTACAATATGCAAAAATAAATGATACGTTGGTTCTTCTTCTTCTTTTTTCTTTCTTTTTTCTTTTTTTAAAATTCTTTAATGCATAGTAAAATTGTGAGGGAGTTAAGAGGGCACAGAACCTGTAAAGACATTTAAAACAAATAAACATTTTGCTAGATTTCAAACTGTTATATCTCTGAAAATATTTAATTTACGAATATAAAATTTTCACATACTATATAACTGTATCTTATTTGTTGATTGCCAATTAGAAAAATAATTAGTTAATTACTAATTAAACAATATCTCTTAAAAAGGGTTAATTAAACACGTGTCGTCTGTTATTTTTATTAAAAACACTTTAAAAACACGTAAAATTAATTTTTATTAAAAAATATTATTCTAAGCTTTTCGCTTTGAAATTCCAAAGCATCATCAGGGATTTTTATTACTGAATTAAATGAGCAGTTTTTAAATAATTTTTCTTTCACAGTCAACAGTTAAGTCTTTTAATGACGTGAATAGCAGCGAAGTCAATTTGAAATCCGGTGAAGGTTGGACCAAGGAGCTAAGGAAAGTAACAGAAGCTGGAACTACTGAAAAATTACACGAGGCTGTTGTAGGAGAAAAAACATAATGAACGAGCAGAAATAAACTATTAACTATTTTATAATATTGTGGCAATTTATTGAAAAATTGTAGCATCTTTAGAATTTATTGTATTTTTGTGTTTGATTATATTAATAGCTTCGGAGATGTAAAGTTCTTGGATAGTAAGTGATAATAATAAAAACAATTATTAATTAATTTTAATAATGAAATTGTGACCATTGTATTTTTGACATTATTCCTTGTGCGCAGTTTAATTACTTTAAAAATATGCTTATACGCACAATTTCTTTTTTATTCTAAAGAAATAAAACTAAAGTTTAAAATAACGAACCATCAAGTGAAAATAATGTCGAGAACGTGACAAAAAAGAGGGGAAAATTTTGGGAAATTTTAAAATTTTCTACTTTTTTTATTAACATAATTAATTATAATTAACTAGTTTATGAATAAAAATATGTAAATGTTCGTCATTTTATTCATAATCACTTACATTGCATTAGTAAAAAAAATCGTGTAATTCCTGCCACTATTTTCAAAAATATCATGCGTCGCAAAGTCTAACATGCTTAAACTGCAATTTTCAGAAATCTCATAATAAAAATCTCTCATATATAATATTTCTTGTCTATATTAGTGACATATTCAATTTAATACACGAGGAAAAAAAATAATATTTATCGGTAATATATAAGCACGCGTACTTAGTTCAATGGTTTAATCAGAAAAAAAACGACATCTGGCTGATTAGATCTTTTTATAGGAAAATGTATCAAAAGTTGCATCTTTAAAAACTTTGCACACGTCATGTTAAAACTAGAAATACTTTTAATATATAAACAGAGTATGAATTGTTGTCAAATATTGACTAAAAAACGCAATAATAAAAAGTGTAATCAAAATAGGTACCAGTTATTTTTTCTTTTTCTTTTTCTTTTAAGCAAAAAATTACGTCCAAATAAATAAGTAAAAAAAGCATCGTCAATATGGCAACAAAAATCGCCATGTAGGCCCTATACTAAAAAGAGTTGCCATGTGAACGTGATACTAAAACTGTACTACCTGCGCAAGTATGAAAATTGGTTCGTCAAACATGAATTTTATTTTGAAACCTTACTTTGAATGGCTTTGTTTTAACTATCGCACAATTTGGTTCTAATAATAATTTGACTTCTGATGAATTACGATTAAAATTGGGTGGGGAAATTGGTATAAGATTTATGAGAATAATTATAGTATTTCCCCACAACTGTATTTGGCGATTCATTTTTGGCGATTATGGCTAAATCATAAATCTAAAAATCATAAGCAAAATCATAAATCATAAAATCATAAGCTAAATCATAAATCTTAAATAAACAGCATGTAGGCTGCCATATTATATTGCAAAGAATCCAGAACTACATCGTTATCGTTCAAAACGGTTGTGGGGAAATACTATAATTGGGGAGTGTATTATGTGGGGAAATCCAGTTGTGGGGAAATACTATAATTATACCGATTTATGAGTTTCGAGTTCTAAATATAAATAAGAATAAAATAAAATGCGAAAAATTCGCACGGGCTTGCTAGTCAATTAATCATTCACTAATTATTTTTCTAAATGGATATCAACAAATAAGATACAGTTAAATAGTATATAAAAAATTTCATATTCATAAATAAATTATCCTCAGCGTTTATAGTAGTTTGAGATCTAGAATTTTTTATTGGTTCTTAATGTCTTTAAATGTCCTGTGCCCTCTTAAGAAAGGACTATGAACTATAGAACTAGGCATAGGTGGAAAACTCACTGTGGATATCTTACTAATCAGTCCTAACCTGTATTCACACTAGCTCACCCGTATTCACAATAGGGAAAAACATGAAAAACTCTGAAAGGCCCAGCTCACAAGTGCGACCTGTGATCGAATCCGGCACCTATGTCTTCCAAATTAATCTGCAGATTCTCTTGGTGACAGGTGAAGTTAATTTTACTGTTAATTAAACAATTTATTTCCAAAATATTAATTACTTTCACATTTATTCTATTCTAATTAATTAATTTTATTTTAATTGTTTGTTAAGGGAAAAAACTCTTATTTTAAATAAAACTTACTTATAAATTGATTAATAAATTTGCTAGAATATAACATTAAAATTTGCATTTATAATAATAAATGCAAATTTTAATGTTATATTCAAGTAAATGGGCTTAATGTACAAAATAAGTTAAAAATCAGTAAAATTCATTATAAAATCTTTTTGTAAAAAAATAGAACCGACTCCAAAAAGGAACTACTATTCAAACAACTAAAAATGAAAGGAAATTGGCAGAAAATAGAACTGTAAATTGCGCCTAAAAGTATAAAATAATTTCCTTCGCCAAACAACCTACAACACTACAATTAATCATAACTTTTGAAGTCGGCGCAAAATTAAATAAAATTTCATTAGTTTTTAAAGGTTTGTCTTTAGATCGGTAGCAACAAATGCTGTTTTCTCGAATGACCCATTTTCATGTTTCCTTTATTATTTTATCACTGCATACAATTGGTCCATTAGTAGCATCTACAAAGACCAGTGAACATTCTTCACAATGCGGTATTTATGTTTCTACGAAGTTAGATTTTCCTTTGCAAATTCGGCATATCTTTGATAACTATGATCCTTGGTGGCTTTTGGATTTGGTGATCAAAACATAAGGTAAAAATATACACGCAAGATGTATATTTTCATAATATATATTGTACGATGTGTTGTTTCATGTTCTTGATTACTCTCTTGATATGCCTTATCAAAACAATCATGATATTCCAAAGAAATTAAATATGTTTGCCAGATAATTTTGCGATTTTTCTTTCACCAAGGACGTCAGATACCAGCATCTTCGCCAACTTTTGCTGCTTACGAAATCTTATTTGTTTTCTTGAATCAAAGTAGTTTTCGGCTGCGTTTTGCAGGTCACAATGTGAGATGTGTATTTTGAATAGGATTTGGTTTTTTGTATTGAATAAAGGTACAAATTTTTATTTAATTTTGCGCCGACTTCAAAAGTTATGATTAATTCTAGTGTTATAGGTTGTTTGGCGAAGGAAATTATTTTATACTTTTAGGCGCAATTTACAGTTCTATTTTCTGCCAATTTCCTTTCATTTTTAGTTGTTTGAATAGTAGTTCCTTTTTGGAGTCGGTTCTATTTTTTTACAAAAAGATTTTATTTTTCTCTTTTCAGTGAAAACTTATTTATATAGCAGTGCATCAGAAGAAGTTCGACGGAAGTTTCAAAAATCACAACTTCCAAGAAAAGTGACATTACTCAAAAAATGGTTTATGCCACTGAAAAATACAGGAAATGCACCCAATGTTATTCTAGTCAAGTTACTTTAAGTTGATTTTTCTCAAATGCTACATTTTTAAGTTGTGTCACTTATTCTTGCCTTTATCAGATATGATCAAAAAACTATCTATTGAACGAACATACGTTAAATTAAAAAGTCTTTAATAATGTAAAGAACGGATACGCTGTATTCGTAACCGAAAATTCTGTTAGGCATATATATTGAACTTTACAGTGAATACGTGCCACCCGCTGCGCTGGAAATTGCGCAGCGTAAAGTTCAAACAAAGAGCTAGATATGCATTGCAGCTGACGGGCAGAAGTTTCAACATCGATACTTACATACTGCTTTTACCAGTGTAGCTGCATGCGTTCAGCAGTTAGAGTGAGAACAGACTTTTGTGAGTATCCTGTAATTTGTTTATATCTTAATGAAATCATAATGAAACCTATTTCAGGCCAAGATCATTACGGCAACAAAAAAAATATTACAATTAAATCATCTCTTGCGAAGTTATAAGCTAACAAATTTCAACAACAACAACGAGAAACATGGTTTGTATTGAGAACCTCTTCCTTTACGAAGTCGGTTTAAAACGTCTATGCGTTAATCGATGTGACCGCTTACAATAACCATACTTTGAATTTTACATAGCATAAATGTCACCCTCTACGCTACAACATATGCAATGTCGTTCAAGTTTGAACAAAATAGGAAATTGTGAACAAACAAATGCACGTTTTAAGCGTTCTGTTTTTAGCATTAATGTCTAAACTATCTATGCGTAGTACATCGTTGATACTCTGCAATTTTATAATTCAATTTTTTCTCCTGTCTTGAAACGTTTCCGTGATAGAATCGCTAACACCACTCTTTCCCACCAGGTGGCGCTTTAGGCAGTTGAATCACGTAGCACATGTCCACTTTACTGTACCTACATACCACTTTATGACTATAGCTGCACCTGTTCAGCAGTTAAAAGTGTCGGGACTGACTTTTTTGGGCACCCTGTATTTTCGTTTGATCGTAAAGATCTTACAAATCAGACTATTTCAGACCAAGACATTTACAATAAAACAAAAAGTGTCAAAATCGGATCATCCGTTCAGAATTTATGAACTAAGAAACAAAAATAAAAAAACATACGCTTTGAATTGAGAACCTCCTCCTTTTTGAAGTCGGTTAATTAGAGCATCTCTTTCGAAGTTATAAGCTTACAAACACCAACAACAACACATAGCTCGAATTAAGAACACCCTCCTTTCTGAAGTTGGTTCAAAACGACTTTGCACTAATCGATGTGACCGCTTACAGTAACAGTACTTTGAACCACAGACTATACGTGTCATCCGCTACGCTGCAAAATGTGCAACGTAGTTCAAGTGTGCACAGTGTAGGAAATTGCGAACAAACAACTGCACATTTTAAGCGTTCAATAATGTTTAAAAACTATCTTTTTGTAGTAAATCGATGATGCTCTACAACTTCGTAATTAACTTTTCTCCCATCTTGAACCGTTTATGAGATAGGAGCGCTAATTCCGCTGTTTTTCACCAGATGGCGGTTTATTTTCTTTAGATTGTAAAGATGTTATAATGGGACCTACTTCAGACGAAGATCTCTACAACAAAACAAAAAGTATCAAGTAACCCTATGTTGGACTATATAGTGTATGTCTCACCAGCTACGCTACAATGTGAGCAACGTAGCTCAAGTGTATATAGTGTAAGAAATTGCGAACAAAAAAATGCACGTTTTTAGCCTTGTATTTTTAGCATCAGTGTCAAAACTATCTTTTCGTACTAAATCGATGATGCTCTGCAATTTTATAATTCACTTTTCCCCCCTGTCTTGAACCGCTTCCGAGATAGGAACGTTAGCATGAATGTCTAAACTATCTTTTTGTAGTAAGTCGGTGATACTCTTCAGCTTTGTAATTCACTTTTTCTTTAGAACCGTTTTCGAGATAGGAACACTAACTTCGTTGTTTTCCACCAGGTGGCGCTGCAAGCGGTTTAACCTTGTACTGCATGGCCACTTTGCCATACTTACATACCATTTTTATCACTATAGCTGCAGCCGTTTAGCAGTTAAAAGAGTTGGGACTGATTTTTTTGGGAACCCTGTATTTTCTTTAGATCGTAAAAATATTACAATGGGACCTATTGCAGACCAAGACCTTTTCAACAAAACAATAGTTATCAAAATCGGAGCATCCGTTCAGAAGTTATGAGCTAACAAACATAAAAAAAACATACGGTTTGAATTGAGAACCTTCCTTCTTTTTTGAAGTCGGTTAAAAAATATTAAAAGTATTAAACAAGTTTGTGCAGAACATTTCTTTTACTTGTTTTGCACATATTCACATATGATTAATAGAAACTGTAGTTACACTAACTAATTCGTGACCGTGTACCGATTCCTTTTCTAATAACTTTTATTGTAATTGTTTTTATAAATATCATCTGATAAATAGAAAAGATAAAAGTTTTTCGTTTGAAACTTTCCCCTTGCCTCAGAAAAATATAGTTTAAGTAATTATTTCGTGACTTAAATATTTAAATATTAAGTAAATGTTAGTATATATTTGTAGTAAGCATTTAACGTTGTGTTACATCAGTAATTATAACTGTTATATAATGCATTAAAAAGTTTCAATCAGATCATAAAATTATTTTTAGTGCTAGAATAATTAGATTTTAAGACTTAACTTTTCTGGTAAAGCTGTTTAATATGAGTTTGTTCATGAAGAACATAAAATTTATCATGTAACAACGGTCAATTATATTTTAATGTAGTATACATCTTGAAAAAGATTTCTGTATTCTTTATTCAGGAGCATTTTATGTATGAAGTACATTTAAGTAAATAATTATCTTTAATTTTTAATATAACGAAGAAATGTTGAGTGGTTAAATATTTTTTAATGTAGAAAATTCTTATAAAAAAATAAACATTTTGCATGATGTGTATTAATTTCTCGTTAATTTGTTTTGATTATTTTAATTATTCTCCACAGAATAAAAGTATGCTTATGCATAGAAATTCAAATGTAGATTTGCCAGTATGACCTGTTTACATATCATTATGCGTTACCTGCATGTATCTTCGAAAATAAATGTGCATTATATTTAATTATTTGCTTGTCATTTATTTTTACTTTTGTCTTTACCACAGAAATAATGTGAATGTGCATGTAAAACGAAAAATATGCTTGCAAATGATACTAACTTACGTACCTTTCAGTTTTAAATGATAATTTCGACAATCTAAAACAACACATTGTGCAGTGTACATTAGTTTGCCGTTGGATTATTTTTACCCCTTTTTTTAATTTCTTGTCTCAGAATAAATTGGTTTATGCATGGAAGATTAAAAATAGAATTGAAAATAGGACTTATCGACATCTAAATCTGAAATATCTAGACTTCACTCGCTACGTGGTGAATAAAGAGAATTAAATGGTGACATAAAAAGTTAAGGAACTTGCCAGTATATTTTTTCTCCGGACATCTTTATAAACATGAATTTCCACAACCGTTAAAGTGCGTTTTTTTACAATTAAATCTAATATAACTCAAACAAGGCCGAATTTATTCGACAGTAGTAAAGTCAACCGTAAAATTGTGGCATACTCCGTAAATTGGACCCTGAAAAAGCAGATTTTTTTTTTTTCATTTGCGGTATATTAATCACATGCTTCGGGAGTCCTCTTAGAAAAATGTCTAATCTTACTTTTTTTTAGAAGTTAAAACAGTGCGCATTTCTGAACTTATGCTCGTATTTCAGTTAATTATTTGCTTATAAATCGCATTTCGGTTGTCATTTACCCACAGAGAACATCATCAACGGCCTACTAAAAAAAAATTTACAGAGGTAAATATGGAAAAAATTAAAAATTGAAAAATCTTAAAAGCTGGACTGAAAGACGCGACCGGAATTCGAATCCGACACCTTGCGTCTATATGCTTAGAAAGCAGATTTTCTCGACTACTGGTAGGTCAAACTTGATTACAGAATTAAGGTAAAAATTAGTTTCAAAAATATAAATTGCTTTCACAATTAGTTTATTCCATTAGTGTATTTTATATTATTTATTTCGAAAAACAAAATATGTTTAGATAAAAATGAAATTCACCTTATATTACAAATTGAACTGACTTATAATTTAATAAAATGCACATACACTAAATGCGGAAATTTAATGTCATATTCCATTAAACGGGCGTACTATTTTATAAGTAAACAGACTGATGATTCATTAAAAATTGTTAGAATTAAATTTATGCAGAACTACTCTTTCATTCATTTTGCGCATATTCCCGCATACGTATTTAGTAAAAACTAAAGGTTTATTCATTAATTCATGATGTATACCTCGGGGACTGCTAATAATTTATACTATAATCGTTTTTATAAAGAATGTGATAATTAGAAAAGATAAAAGTTTTTCGTTTGCAACTTTTCTCTTACCTCTTAAAAATAAAAATTAATTAATTATTTCGTTACTTAAATATTAAGTAAATGTTGCTAAATGCTTGTAGTAAGCATTTAACACTATGTTTCGCCAATAATTATAATTGCCAGGTAATAATTTAAAAATTTCAGTCGTATCATAAAATTATTTTCAGTACAAGAATAATTAGATTTTGAGGCGTAATTTTTCTCTCAAAGTTGTTTAATTCGAGTTTATTCATGAAATGGCTAAAATTTATCATATAACCACAGATAATTATCTTTAAAGTAGCATTATAAAACTTGGAAAAGCTTTTAGTATGCATTATTAAGGAACATTTTATGTATAAAATAAATTTAAGCAAACCATTAACGTGAATAAAAAGAAGCAAACGTGACTGGGTTATTAAATTGCATTTAATGTAAGAAAATGTTTATAAAAAATTGTGCATAACCCAAATAAATGTGTCGTTTTGACTTCTTTTAATTTTTTGTCGCAAAATAAATATGTATATATTTAAAATTAATAATAGAATAGCAAATGGCGCCTAATTCTATACAATTAAGTTTTAAACGATATCTAAAATCTAAAACAAAACGATATGCATATTAGATTGTTATTAACTTAATTTTACTTCTTTCATTTCTTTACAAGCAAATAAGTGTTTTTATGTATACAAAATTAATAACAGAATTCAAAATGAGGCTTACATACAGACTTGTAGTAGATTACAGAATCCTTAGAAGATTACAATTACGATTCTTTTTAATCTTCAAATGCCGATTACGAATACGTTTAGATTACGATTACAGTTTTGATTACGTTTTGATTAGACTCTAGAATACGATTACATTCAGATTACGATTACAGTTTTGATTACGCTTTGATTAGACTCTAGAATACGATTACATTCAGATTACGATTACAGTTTTGATTACGTTTTGATTAGACTCTAGAATACGATTACATTCAGATTACGATTACATAAAAAATCGATTACAATTAAACTTCAATTATACAGATTTCTCAATCTCGATGTGATGAATATCGCTTGTATATAATCTTTCTTAGATATTTCTTCACATATATCCTTAAATATATCTTGTATATATCCTCTCCTTATATTCTCTATAGATTCTTTATTTTGATTGCTTTCAGATTAAGCTTTTAATATTACAGCAAGCAGATTAAAATTATCATATCAAGTAATTTATCATCTAAAGCGAGAGAAATTTTATATTTATACAAAACTCTATATTTTGACCATCAAAGAAATGTAATTATTAAAATATTGAAAGAAGTTTTAAGTATGAGTCAGAAATTAAAATACTATCTCAAATATCTGTCACAAATTTCACTTCTTTATAATAACTTAGTAGACCAAATTTTTTTTCAAATCGACCGCTAGTTCCGAAGCATGAAATTCGTTTTATATTACTTTTGCATTTTCAGTAGAAAAGAAAGATTTAAATATATATATATATATATTATTTAGTAAAACATAAAAAGGAAAGAAGTAGAAGCTATGTAAATTTGGAGAACCCCTTAAATTATATGTAAGTATGTACACTCATTGAATTACATTGGTAGCAATGTGTAAAGGTATAAGTAAGAAGTCTAAATGAAAATGCAATCAATTTAATTAAAAAAGAAGTTTCAAACATTCGCATTTGATTTAAATAAAACTTTCAGTTAAAAATGCATTTTTTTTTTTTTTTTTTTTTTTTTTTTTTACAAAGGAGAAATATCATATTGATATAAATTTAAAAATTGCAAATTAGATGTACAATTCTGTTGCCTATAATAAATAATGAGTTTAGTTATCTTTATACCTTCATAGATTATGATGACACCTGTATTAATTAAATGATTTTATTAAATGGTCTAGATAATATATTTATGTTTCTCAAATGAATATTAATAAACAAATATTTCTCGTCTGTGAAATTAAGCACTACTACCCCTCCCCCTCCCAATAAATAAATAAAATCAATTAATAATCCAAAATTTTTTATTTTTTCTTACTTCTGAACATTGAACTTCATACATATACAAATAGAATGTAGGAGAGATTTAAAATTATTTTAAACATTTTTATTTAATTTAATCAAAATTAAATTTTTTAGTATTTTCCCGCTTTTAGTAGAGTGCGGGAACTCGTATAGAATTTTCCAGCGACACTGAATAACTTCTTTACAGGTGCTGAAGATGCACAGATAGAGATATTTTGAACTAATTTTTGCAATTTTTGGATATCTTTTGTCATTTTCCTTCCAAAAATTTAGAGGGCCAATATCTTCTCCTTTCAATGGCTCTTTTAAATACTCCGTTATTTCAGATTTTGCTATATAATTCTTGGCAAGTTTACTTGATCTTTTCCCGTCCAAAAACACAAACAGTTTGGTCTTTTTTTTTTTTTTTTTTTCTTTTAGGTTCAGTTGCGGCTTTTTCTTCTGGTTCTGTTATTTCTTCGACAAGAAAGTGATTCTTCGTTTCTTTAATTATTATTTCACACACTTGCTCATTCGTCAAGTCCAGGCAACTATTCTTGAATCGTGGATCCAAAATTGTTGATATAATAAATGGTGTACTTTCCACATATTTTTTCATCCTTTTTTCTAAGGAAAATTTCAAAGCTTGGATGAGAAATCTTTCTTATACATTTTAAATTATTTTACAACAATAAAATACAATAAATACAAATATATTAAAAATATTTTATTAGGCCCCATAAATAACGGTAATCATTACAGAAATATGTTTGAAAAGAGAAATACACCTATTTCGCAATATTTCGGCAATCAGAATGTTTTACTTAAATTTAGTAGAG
Source organism: Salticus scenicus (assembly GCA_963930645.1). Lineage (NCBI taxonomy): Eukaryota > Metazoa > Arthropoda > Arachnida > Araneae > Salticidae > Salticus > Salticus scenicus. The sequence goes on from OZ005653.1 coordinate 257,124,125, forward strand.
CATACGCAAATAGATAAATGAACGGAGAGACAGAAGAGGAAAAGACAATCAAAAATTAAATTTAAAATATTTCAAGAAATTAAATTAAAATTTCGTAAATTCAAAAAATTATGAAATCATTAAAGCATATCTAAACTTTAAAGTTGCTTTTTAGTGGACAACTTAAGTTTTAAGACGGGTGAGTAACAATCATATTTCAGAGATTTCTTTTACTTTTTAATGGCAAAGCATCTTATTAAGTGGATTGTTAACATGTTTAATTTTGTGATTAAGCAAAACTCTTTATTCTCATAAAAATATTTTCGATTTGTTTGTTAACTTTTTTTTTTTTTTTTCAATAAAGCGTTCTACTAAATATTTTTTGTAAATAAAACCCCTTTAAAAGGTTTATAAAAAAAATACACCAATAAGTTCATATAAATTTGTAGATATAGAAAATGAAACAATCATTCTAAACAATAATCACTCTATAACGTTGCTAGGAAGTATTAAAAATGATAAAGGCAAACGAAAATGCAATTCCAGCAATTTTCAATTATAACCGTTATTGAAAGTGAAAATTTTTGTGTTGCTTTCGAAATCTTATTGCTAATGACATTATATTCTGCAGGAAGCATTTTCTTGCGCATATGTATTGTTAATGTCGACTGTATTATGGTTTGTGCGAAATAAAAGTTAAAATATGATCTATAGAAATACCCTTGATAGGTCGCAATGCTTTGAAATTCTTTCAAATTTCCCTGTAGACAAACCAGTGGTAATATTTACAATATTTTTGAAAGGGAACAATTCCATAGTGAACTTGAAGAACATAACATATATTAGTTTCAAAAAATTCCATAAATATTTAAGGGAATTAGAGCGCGCGCGAAGAGACGAACCGAAGTCTTAAGCATATGATAAAAAAATTTTCGTTGTGTCCCTGTAAAAACCCACAAATGCTAGATTCACCAAAATGCTTATATTTAGTGCAACAGTGATTTATAATATTCATATAAATTTTCAGCTCAATTGAATAAAGAGTTTAGATGCTATTGCACTTTTATAAATTTAGTCCCATAGGCCATAATGATAAAGAATTTTTCTTTGTGTCCCTGTAAAAAAACTGTAAGTGCTAAATTAACAAAAATCTATTCAGTTCGTGCAACTGTGACCTATAACATGTGTACAAATTTTTTGCTCATATTAATAAGGCGTTTAGACGCTATCACACTTTTAAAAATTTGGCCCCATAGGCAGAATGATAAAGAATTTTTCTTTGTGCCGCTGCAAAAACACTGTAAGTGCTAAATTCACCAAAATCTATACAGTTCGTGCAATTGTTACCTATAACATGTATACAAATTTTTTCCTCAGAGTAATAAAGCGTTTAGACGCTATCGCACTTTTAAAAACTTGGTCCCATAGGCCATAATGATAAAGAATATTTCCTCGTGTCCCTGTAAAAAAACTATGTGTGCTAGATTCACCAAAATCTATAGGGTTCGTATTATGGTGACTTATAATATACGTACCAACATTCAGCTTATTCGAACAAAGCGTTTAGACGCTAGCGTGTTCACTCACAGACATACATACACACATACATACATCATCGTAAAAATAGTGGAAACGGACTCAGGGGACCTCGAAACGTATAGAAACATCAAAATCTCAAATTCGGATTTTTGACATGATTACAATACTTTCCTCACTATAGTGTTCGGAAAGTAAAAAATAAAAATAATAAACACACACTATTTTTTTGGTCTATAGCATTTTTATATTACAATACGTTACAGGAAAACAAGATTTTCCGAAATGAAAGGTGGCCCCGAAATGATGCTGAGCTTCCCTTAGCTTCAAAGCTTAATCCGGCTCTGAAAACATGACCTCTGAAATCTTCCAGGGTGAGTAGGTAAGTTAAAAAATTAGCTTGTGAAGCTAGAAAATTTTGAAAAAAGGGATAACAAAAAATATAAATAGAGTAAAAATGGCAGCAAAGAAAAGAAAAATATAGTGTAATCTTATTTTAGAGATAGATTACGTTTACATTGCTTCACGATACAGATTATTCTCTGGAAAAATATAATGAGATTGCGATTAGATTACGATCAGATTACGATTAGATTACGATTAAAATTTAAATATTTTATTTGATTACGATTAGATTACGATTACAATTTAAATATTTTTTTGATTACGATTAGATTACGATTACAATTTAAATATTTTTTTGATTACGATTAGATTACGATTACAATTTAAATATTTTTTTTTATTACGATTAGATTACGATTACAATTTAAATATTTTTTTGATTACGATTAGATTACGATTACAATTTAAATATTTTTTTGATTACGATTAGATTACGATTATAATTTAAATATTTTATTTTGATTACGATTAATCAGCGATTACGTTGCTTTTGTAATCGATTACAATCGATTACGATTACGCGATTAAGATTACTACAAGTCTGCTTACATACTACCATCAAATTTTAGATGAAAGTTTCTATAACCATAGCCTCCTAAACTAGATGCCTTCCGCGTGGCTCTTAAATTTGGCAACAGTTGAAGCGGTAGACAGCGCCACCTGGTACAGATTGCGCGATTTTTTCATTCAACTATCACCACTAATTTTAAGAAGTGATATATGATGTATATAATCAACGTTTATTCAATTCTATTCACCTTTTATGTACATCAAATCCCAGTTTTAAAAATTTTTGGTCGCTGTTGAATAAAAAGTTGCGTTATCTGTACCAGGTGGCGCTGTCTACCGCTTGAACTGTTGCCAAGTTTAAGAGCCACGCGGAAGGCATCTAGTTTTGGAGGCTATGCTAAAACCTACAATAACGCATTACGCATTACGCATATTAGTATTTCGTTCTATAAATGTTTTTACATTTCTTTCAATTTTTTGCCTCTGAATAAATGTTCTTTTACATATTTAAAATTAAAAATAGAAATGCGAATAGTACCTATAATGTAAAGCTAGGAGATATCGCGCACATAGGTGATCGGCGGGAATGATTTGAGTGACGAGTTGCGATTTCAGGTGGTTGTACAACATCTATACTGAAGTGCCCAGTTGAATGTGCATGTTGATAGCTTCAAGAATCTAAGATAAAACGTGGTTATTTTGCCTCGTTTTCAAAAATAAATGCTTGAATTTTCATAACCCTTCCTAGGAATTTCAGTACAATAGTAGTAGTACAAAATATTTTTAATTCGAAGAATTTCTCATAAGTTTCTAACCTAGACGAGCACTGTAATTTTCTCTAAAAGCGAGTAATTATTTATTAAAAGACTGCGCAATCGCTACTACCAAAATGGAAGAGTTTGCGCTTTTGTTATTTAGGAGAGATCGCGCATTGATTTTTATAAAATTCTATACTAATTGAGATTTTGCAGCTTATTGTTAATGACAAGACAATGAGGATGAGTTTGTTGAATGTCTGGAACTGTACCAGGAAATAATTTCGACAAGTGACTGGACTAGTTCGATCCATTCGAAATGGCGCATTTTTTTTTAAGACTGTCCCCAGAATCGGAAATTGAGCATTGTTCTGGAGTGGCACAATCGACCTTTGGTGGGATTTACGTCTAGAATGCTAATGTTAGCCCATGAAAAATTTATTGAAAAGTATTTAAATGTTATTGTATGTTTAGTTTTGCAATATTTTCAAATATGATGCTCAAGTTTTGTGCAGCTGTCGGCTGCTTAGATAGAAGCGGTAAAACTAAATGTAAGTAAAAAATATCAGCCTACTCAAACTTCTTTTTAGGGAATGTAATCGTCTAAATTTCAATAAAATTAAAATAAATTAAATAAACGTATAGGATTTTAAAATAGGAATCAGAAGATTTCAAACCAAGTGGAATTTAGATTTTGTGTGGAAGATTTTGAGGGGGGGGGGATTAATAAAAAGTAAACTGTGAGCGGAGTAAAAATTAATAGATAGTAAATTGTGTGACCAGCGAAGCGGTCATTTTCATATGCCTGATACTTAATAATATAACTGAAAATTATAATTATTACATGCCATCAACTTTTAAACGAAATTTTTTACTATCTGCAAGAAAACATTGTGACACATGTCATTCTGCAGATTAATTTATTTTTACTTTTTCATTTCTTTCTCGGCGTATAAATGTGCTCTGATGAGGAAAGTTAATAGTAGAATTCCTAATGACACGTATTTACATACCACTTTCAAGCTTTTAGTGAAACTTTCTACAGTGCAAAATAAGGAAATTACTTTTCGTTGAAATTTCTGCAATTGCTCTTCTCCTCATTTTTTTTAATCTAAAATTGACTTACGTTAGAAAAAGATTGAAACAATATTAAATATCATACTATACTGAGAGTTTATTTATAATTATGTATAAGAAAAATCTGAAAAACTAATTGAATAATATCCATATTTGTTTGTTGTTTCAAAATCATCAATTTTGGATAGCCTGTCATCTGACTTTGATCGCTATTAATGAAGCAAAAGTTTTTGTATCTCTAAAGTGCTGTCTGAACAATTCTGTTACTCATGGATCCAGTACGACTATTGTAAAGCCACCAATGAATTATAGTTAAATAAAATACACCGAATAGTTTAACTAAAAATTAATATTATTTCTAAACAAAAGCAATATAAAATTACTGTTTAATCCGAAAAACTTTTCTGTGTATCAAGCATAGCTTATAATAGTTAAGTATAATTGTATAATATGTGAAATTAAACCATTTAATCAAAGTACAATAACAACATATATAATTAAATTTTGTGACCCTTACATCTCCTCCTAAACCATAAACCTATTTCATCTAAACTTGACACAGTTACTGCTTATTACCAAAATTCTACTGTGAGAGTTTGAAATCTTTAGCGCATGATCAATGGGAAGAAGTGAGAAAAAAAAACCCTCTCGAAATTTATAATTTTATACGAGTTGTATAGTAATAAAGCAGATAGTAACTTCAAATTTAATATAAAGACAACTTCCAACGTAAACGTTTTCTCTAAGTAGTGGTCTTTAAAATTTCGAAATTAAAAATCGGGGAAATAATTAACAATTTGTTTCTATAATTTCAGAAATTTTTTAATGTGATAAAAGCATTTTACTGAGAAATCTTTAAAATGGCATAGTGTCTTAATATACGAGTAATAAACGACATGTTTGTTTGAAGCCATTCGACGTCACGACTACGATTTTCATTCATTTAACCTATAGGAGTCTCGATTGAATCCACATATAGTTGGAATGTAGCCAATCATACTACATATTTTCTCACAAACATTGCAATCTCACATCATTCTATACGCCCTTTAAAATAAGAATAATTTTTATAATATGTTAGAATGACGTCACTTTTATAAAATCTCCGAAATGAAGTACTAACCTTTCAAAATGATGTCATTTCTTAGAAAGCATTCGATGAGAATCTTGTATTCTCAAAGGGAAAATGGCTACGCTTTATTGATTGTGAGGAGGCTTTTTCTTACTAGGGATAAAATAAGCGAAAAAATAGTAATGTGAACTCCAAATTATTATCCAACATCAGAAAGCTTTTGCATGTTACAAAAAAAATATTTTATTCATCTGCATAACAAAACAAGAACTTTTATAGATCAACAAGTTTTCTTTAAGAATGTTGCCATTCAAAGGTTATGCTATGACAAATAAATTATTTCAAAAATAATTAATTTGTAACAAAGATAATTGCTCATATTTTCGAAGCTTGTTAATAAATTTAATTATTTAAAAATTGAGACTTATTACCTATAAAACAAATTCCTTAAATAAAATTACGAGTGAAACGATAAGAAAGCCAGCTAGTTATCTATAAATCTAATTTAATAAAAATTGGGGATTATTTTTTTTTTTACTGATAAATGTAATAACTGATTTATAGGTAGAGAAAGATTTTGACATTAGTAGTAGGTCTCCATACCTCAATTATCTGCATTGAATAGCCCTCCATCAGAAGTGCTAACATTTCTCTTTATTCCACAGGATGCTAGTACCCGCCTTTTATTCACACATTTTTTTTTTTCCTCTTAAGAATAATTTTCTTCTTTTTCAATGGTAATTACAGTAAAGACAAACTTACTCAACAAAAAGGCGACGTAAAAATTGGCAAGTACTGATAATTCTGCGAAATAAATTATAAATGATGGCAGTTCTGCTCTCCATATGCCAGTCAGCTGTATGAGTTCATTTTGCCTCTAAAAAGTTGTTTATCTGTAATTTACATAATTATTTCTACATTTACAATCACTAGCATCTGACAAACAAGTTTTCAAAGTTTTCATCTACTTCTATTACACAGAATGCTTCTTATTATTTTATGATGGATTCATTTTTAAACATAAAAATTCTGAAAATATAAGATAAATGGAGAAAAGACGAAAGCCAAACAAACGCATTTACTTGATAATAAATCATTGTATTATTGCTCGTTCTTGCCACTAGAAATACCTTAAATAAATTTATGCTAATAAATGATCGTTGAAGACAGAAGTACAAAAATCAAAATAAATTGTTATGACTGCTCGTGTATTGCACAAGAAATTACTGTCAAATTATTTTACGTAGAACATATGCCTAATATTTTATTGTATTATCTTTTACCCCAAGTAATACCAAACAAATTAATATTCTCTCACCAAAATGTGTTTAAGATTACCAAGTAAGCTTTCAAATAAATCAAGAGAAAGTGGAAAAGAAATATTCCAGGAATGAAATATTCTAAAAATACTTGTTTTTCTTCGTAAAATGTCTATTTTTATTTATTTCTGTTTTTTTATTTCTGTGTTTTTTTTTTTTTTTTTTATGAATACAAAATTGTCATAGTAAATAATAATAAACTATTCGAGAAAATGAAGGAGTAAGACCATTTTTCAGATTAATATAGCATATATATTCACATAATATAATTTGTATATATATATTCACATTGCTAACAACTGTTTTTCTCGAAAAGTCACAAACAAAAATTTTCTATAAGATATTTCTGTTTACTTTATCCTAAGCATTTAATCTGAAACATTTCTAAGAAAAAATAGTGGGGATAAATCTGATTTAAAAATTCCAAATTTTAGGTGTTACGTCTATAGTATATATATATATATATATATATGCGTGCTGTGTATGTATGTGTGCGTGTTCCCGTAAATAGCTGAGATTCGTTACGTGAAATTATTAGTAAGAATGGGAAATATCTACGAGCATTCTATAATTCCGTGTGATTTAGTATGACAAGAGTTTATCATCGCGGAGTGTGGGAAAAACACAAATTAAAATTTGAACTTGGTTGTTTACCTAAACATTCAGTTAGAATACGTTCTTAATACATGTTTAACAGTAACTTCTAAGCACAACTCGGTTGATGTAAGATTTATGCGCTAATTAATGTTCTTAATAAAATTTGACATTTTTCCCCCTAACTTTAATAATTACATGCAAAACAGTTTACAAAAATTTACAATGACATAATAAAGATGTGCTTCTTTCATCAAATAATTGCTTAATCCAAGCATGATGAAATATTTGCTAACCTGCAAGTTGAAAAAAGTTTCTATGTCGTTGAAGCAGCTCGAAATGTATTTGGACATGGATGTTTTGATCGACGTTCAATGGAAAAAATAATCTTTCATCGTACTTTCATCCTATATTTCACTGTACTTGACGTATTATTAATTTAGTTTCACTAGAAAATTTCGGTTTGTTTTCTCACTTTATCATAGTAATGCCATCTTTTAAAATGGAACTTTGTACAGTCCATTCCCGATGTCGATCTTCCACCCTTCTGAACCTATCGCTTTGAAAATTCGTCAAAAATTTAATCTGTTCCTTTATCTTAGTAACGACTTCCTTTTTCCTCGATTTTCTTTCACTATTCAAGATTCGTCTGTGAATTCCTGCGCGTGCTTAGCAAGTCTGGGTAATATTCTGGCGCAGGCAATAGGGACCCGTATCCGAGACAGTTCAAGCGCGAAAGACGCTTTCGAAGGCAGTGAGGGTGCTAACAGACGTTCATGTGTTAATTCGCTTTTTTATGCGCGAGCGCAGTGCGCTCGGGTAAGGTGCTGCCAGAGACAGTGGAGACTCGAACCAGCATACAGCGGAAAGATAAGATTCTGCCGAAGACAGCAGAATACTGTGACAAGCGAAGCGGGCGAAGTCCATTAGTATTGTTAAATTTCAATGCATATGTGAAGACAGCAATGAACAAACTATTATATTGTGTTCACTGCAAAATTTTCTTTTATATTATTGAATATAACAGCATCCCTCACTGTGTAACATACACAAATTTTTAACCACGGCTTCTTATAATAAAGATTCTACATATGCAGTTTGTTTCAAATTTAATCAACAGATGCTGAGATGTGTAAAATCACAAGTGGTAAATATTAGCAGTGCCATCTGCTGACCGATATATACTCAAATTATGTCTGCATTTGTTTTTGTAGTAGTTATCTGACATATCAAGTTTGGTGCATTTATATGCCTAGAAGTTGAGACTTCCTTCTTCTTCACGGAGTAAATTTCAAACAGCAGCGCTATATGTCGGCCTGTATTCACCCACTGTTAATCAGCATAGTGTTTCATAATGGCTCTTTCATATACCAAGTTCTGTGCAATAAAATGCAATAGAATCTGACATATAGCCTTCCAGTTCACGGAGAAAATCGTAGCAGAGCAACGCGACCTATCTACACTTAAATTGAATCATCATAATATTTCATAATGGCCCTCTCAAATATCAAGCTTCGTTGGTTTATATACAATAGATACAGACATATAGCCTGCCCTTAAATGTGGGAAATCGAAGAATAGTAACTCCACCTACTGAGCAATATATATATATATATATATTTATTTATTTACTTGTAATTCAGTACAGTAGTTCCTTATACATACAGTTAGTACAATATTTTTGTCTAACACATAGACACATAAACATTTTCTAACAAGAAAGAAAAATTATGCAGAACGCATTGATTTGTAACACTTTCCAACTGTACGCAGTTGTTGTATCGAATAACTATTAATATTCTTTGCTTACGTTATCGCACAACAGACAGAAGGACTGAAAAACATACAGATAGACTAATTGATTTTAAAATTACTCTTAGGCATTTTCGAAAAAGTTAAAAAGGCTTAACGCAAAAGAAAATGCAGCAGTTAGATTATAGTTACAGCTTTTAAACTCTCTGAATATTTTACTGTAGCCCTGTAAATCTCAAAGTTAATCTTATCATATTCTATACAAAACAATATTTTATTATATTAATAATACATGTCAATGTTTTTAAGATTTTTGTAGTAGAAAGTTTTTTAACTATAACTTTTAAAAAAAGCTGTCCTAAAACGTAATACATTGGCTTTTTTTTATATTGTTGTTGTTGTTGTCCCTGTAAACAAACTAGTTGTATAGGACCTATTAATGATATTTTAAATAGGAAACATTCCATAGGGAACTTGAGTGTATCATTTTAAAAAAATTCTCAAAATATTCACGGATGATAGGAGCCGGAGAAAAACAGATAGAAAGGTAGACAATCGGACAGACAGGTGCACAAATTGAAATCATATTCCACTAAAATTATAAGAAAGTGTTAAAACGCTCATCTAAACAAAAGTGCAATTCCAGCAATTTTTTTATTAATACCTCTTTTTGTGTGGCCCTGTAATTCTAATGCTAACCATACTATATTACATAGAAGGCACACTCTTTTTTGCATACGAATAATATATTTCAATTGCATTAAGCTTTGTGGAAGATAAAATTATTAAAATTTGGTTTATAAAAATAACTCTCATACAACACAATGCTTTAGAGTACTTTCAAGTGCCCCTGTCCACAAACCAATAAGAAATGTACTCTATTTTACATAGGAAACATCCGATAGGGAATTGAATAACATATTAAAATTTCATTAAAGTTTCTATACATTAAAGGTATTAAAATACGATTTATAGAAACTCCTCTTATAGAATACAATGCTTTCGAATACTTTTGGGTGTCCCTGTACGCAAACCAGAAAAGGTACCCATTTCATTTTCAATAGGGAACATCCGATAGTGAATTTCAATAAAATATATCGGTTTAAAGAAATTCCATAAATACTTACGGGAATTAGAGCGCGGAGACGGGCAGACGGACAGGCAGACAAACCGAAATCATTAACACTTTTCAAACTTGATGGGAAGTGTTAAAAATGTTAGAAAGTGTTAAAAACGCTTAATAAAAACGAAAGTACACTTTTAGCAATTTTTTATACTTAGCTCTTTATATAACTGAATATTTTTGTGTCACCCTGTAAATCTAATGCTAATCATGCTATATTCTGTGCAAAGCATTTTCTTTTGTTCTTATAAATAACACATTTCAATTTCATAAATCTTCGTGCAAAGTAAAGTTGTTAAAATTTAGTTTATAGAAATATCTTTCATAAAACGCAATGCTTTGGAATACTTTTATGTGTCCCTGTACACAAATGAGTGGGGGTATTTGCTCCATTTTATACAAGAAACATCCGATAGTGAACTTGAATAACATATTTCAATTTCATTAAGTTTTGTGTACAGTAAGGGTATGGAAATATGGTTTATAGAAATGCCTCTCATAGAACACAATGCTTTGAAATACTTTTGTGCGTCCCTGTACACACATCAGTGGTGGTATTTACTCCATTTTATACAGGAAACATCCGGTAGTGAACTAAAATAACATATTTCAATTTCATTAAGAGTTGTGTACAATAAGGGTATGGAAATATGGTTTATAGAAATGCCTCTCATAGAACACAATTTTTTGAAATATTTTAGAGGGTCCCTGTACAGAAACTAGTAAAGGTATAAACTCCATTTTCAACAGGGAACATCCGATAGTGAACTTGTATAACATATTTCAATTTCATTAAGATTTTTGTACAGTAAGGGTGTGAAAATATGGTTTATAGAATTGCCTCTCACAGAACACAATGCTTTGAAATATTTTCGGGGGTCCCTGTACACAAACCAGTAGAGGTATAAACTCCATTTTCGATAGGGAACATCCGATAGTGAACCTGTATAACATATTTCAATTTCATTAAGATTTTTGTACAGTAACGGTATGAAAATATGGTTTATAGAAATGCCTCTCATAGAACACAATGCTTTGAAATAGTTTCGGGGGTCCCTGTACATAAACCAGTAGAGGTATAAACTCCATTTTCAATAGGGAACATCCGATAGTGAACTTGAATAACATATATCAGTTTCAGGAAATTCCATAAATATTTACGGGAGTTAGAGCGCGGACAGACAGACAGACAGACGGACAGACAGACAGAGAAACCCAAGTCATAAACACTTTCCAACCTTGTTGGAAAGTGTTAAAAATGTTCAAATCGTGCTCAGGATCTTTCAAAACGTATATGAATCCCATATTTTTTTTAGTAAATATAGAAGAAAGTAAACAGGCTTATGGCGCCATTTATTCCCAAGAAAAATGGTATTTGGTAATAAATTACAGAAGGTTTTTATAAAATGGTAAATAAAATAAGTTTCTGTATATACATACTATCTGATTCAATGAAACTTAAACTAATATTCATTAATTTATATTTTCCGCTTCTGTTAAAATGCAGGAAACGATTGAGAATAAAATTATAGTTATTTTCTGATATGGTTAGAAAGATTCATTAATTTCAATTTAATGTGGCGTAAACGATATGAAATTTATTACGGGGAAAAAAAGAAAAAAACAGCAAATAACGGTTATAAAGCGATTTATTTGTTGTTTTTAATGCTTTGTGAAATTGATTTCCAAGCGAAGAAAAAGCAATAACAATAAAAAAAAAATTGAAAAAAAAAAAAAAAAAAATGTTTTTCTTACTAAATTGCTTTTTTGTCTCAAATGATGAAAATAAATCTGGTGTGTAAGAGCCACACGACTTCCACTACCCAGTACTACACACATTATAAACATTTTATATACATTTTTGATTTAAATAAGTAACAAAATTGCTCTATCCGTCAAATAAGTTATTTAAAATAATAATTAGAAAAATAATAATGGGCGGACCTGAAATTGAGCTATTTATACGGGACGCCTATCAATTTTCCTGAACTAAACCAACTATATCATTCGAAAGGACATCTAATAGAGTGTTTATATAGCAAATTTGAAGAAAATCGTTAGAGCCGTATTTGAGATACGGACTTACGGTCCCACTTCCGGTTTCCGATGTCCCACTTCCGGTTAAACTCAATTATTGACAGGATAACAATAATTAGATTCAAAAGCATATTTAAAAGTGAGTTAAAATGGTGAGTTTGAAAAAAAAATCCGTACAACCGTTTTTAAAGGAACGCCTTTGCGAGGCCTGAAATTGAGCTAATTATACAGGACGCCTATCAATTTTCCTGAACTAACCAACTATATCATTCGAAAGGACATCTAATAGAGTGTTTATATAGCAAGTTTGAAGAAAATCGTTAGAGCCGTTTTTGAGATACGGACCTACGGTCCCACTTACGGTTTCCGATGTCCCACTTCCGGTTTTTCAATTTTCACCAAAATTTGGAAATTTCATCTGTACACCAGACGTATTTCAATTCTAAAGTTTCGTAGCTCTATCTTTATTAGTTACTGAGCTATAATAGCCAGAAGATTCTCCACATACATGCATACACACATACACACATACATACACACTGATCAATTGCCAAATACCACTTTTTTGGACTCAGGGGGCCTTAAAACGTGTAAATCAGGTGAAAACCCGATATCGAATTTTTAGACCGAATACAATACTTCCATTACCTACGGTAGTAGGGTAATGGAAGTAAAAAAATATATATTTGAACATAATTTTGTAGTTCATTAAGAGTAACTATATTAAAGATATGAACGACAGACATTTTTCCTATCACAACATCATAATAATTAATCAGGATTTGATGGGTGCTACTGTAGTTTATCATTGGTACTACATAGACTTCAACATGATATTGAAAAAAAAAAATGCAAAAAAGTATTTATATTTTTTATCATGTTTATATATTTTTTTCTAAAAATGGTAGGTTCTTGAGATGATATATGAATTAATTACAACACAAGCGAAGATTATAATAAGTAGCTGTCAGAAACTGCACAGCACTCTATAAAATCCTTTCTTGACGAAAACAGCTTCATGCAGAGCATAGTGCCATGGAGTGAGATTAAGGTATATGTCTTCGATCCTTAAAATTATCTTTGATATAATAAAATTATAAATTTAATTTTATACGCTTTTAAATCTAATTGGACTTTAAAATTTGGCTGAGATAAAAGTTTGTTTTAATAATCACATATATTTTAAAAAATTTAGAATAATGATTACAGATATACCATTTTATACTATAGGTTTTTTCATTTCTGATCGATCAAACCAGACCTTTTACCAGTGTTTCCTGGAATAATAATAATAATAAAAAATGCCAGAAAATGATGTGTAAGTTATCAGTGAAATTTAATATTTATTTTCTTTTTTAAAAAAAAAAAAAAAAAGTATTAAGAATAACTTGCCAAATTATAAACTTCTTCTTCTTCTTCTTCTTCTTTTTTTTTTTTTTTTTTACTTTTAGGTCATATAGTTTGTTAAGAATTTATTGTAATTATAAAAAATAATAAACAGTGAGATTTATATATATATCTCTACATTTTGAGGTCTCCTAAATTCATTTTTGTTATTGTTACGGGGTTTTATATGTATGCCTGTATATAAGGTATTTATAGTGTGTGAATTTGTGTGTATATATAAGTGAACATGATTTCATTTAAATGACTTATTCGATAGAGCCAAAAGTTAGTGGATATTTTGAAAGTGAACGTCGTACGCCCTGTATAAAATTTGCTGAGTATAGGACTTAAAATTCTTTTACAAGAAATTTTTTTTTTATCATCACAAAGAAAATTTATTTATCGTTACGGTCTACGGACATAATGAATTTGAATACGATATAGTCTAAACACCTTATCCAATTAAATTAAAAGTTCATAAGTATGTTGTAGATTACCATCATACAAATTCTATGGATATTAATAAATATAAGAATTATAATTCTGTTATAAGTTCAACAAAAATAATTATTGCTAGGGGCTAGACTCAAATTATCTTAAGTGCGATAGAGCCTAAAATATTTTCCATCCGACTGAGATGAAAATTGATAAACATAGTATAAGTCAAAAACTATATATATATTTTTTAACAGTATTAACTGATAATATTTTTTATAGGCATACAATATAGATCTATTTTATAACGTAGTGTATGGACTAAATTTTCGGAAAGTTTGTTTTAACCCTTTCATTCCCAACTTTTTTCCTCCGTAAAACAATAAATCTTATATTTAGTCATAACTTTATTTCAAACGTAATGTATATAATTATTTTTTATAAATAGGAGTTATAGCTGAGTACGAATTAATATAGCTAACAAAGCAACTGATAGATGTTTATTTATGTTTAATATATTCACTGATGCCATTAAAAATCATAACATTTTAATAAATAAAAATATCAAAATTTTGGAGAATAACATATTGTAATTAATTAAAATACATATTATAAACATTAAAGAATAAAATAAAAAATATTTCAAACAGTTAATTTACTTAAATTGCCAAAAAAAAAGGAAACTGATTGCGATATTATTATCAAAACAGCGAAAATTTACTTTCAATTATCAACAAAAATAGTGAAGTCATGCAAAATAGGTATTTTTCGGTGAGAAAATGTATATAGATTTTAATATTGTTCATTTTGAATCAGCGGGAGTGTTAGATGGTAAGAAAGAAAATCTGAAATGTTATGATTCCAATTGGAATCACGGGGAAAGAAAGGGTTAATAGTGTTAAATAGTTAAAATATAAAAGAAAACTATAGTATATATCACTAATGTAAGTTTTTCTACTTAAAACAATTTGTTCAAATCAAACAAATGGTTCATACACATAGACAAAAAGAAATTAATCACATTACGTCTGTGGGCGAAATTTCCGGTAGGTGCATTTAGACTGCATTAAATGCAATGAAGATGCCATACACTCTTTATCTGCAAAAAAGTATATTTCCCATAAAATATGACATAAAACTTATTTATAATTCTTACCACGCAATAAATTCAATAGATTAGTGCTACGGTTGAAATTAGTTCAAAATGCATTACAAACTGTGGCATTTTTTTTTTCTATTTAAATTTTAAGTACACTATTTGGTACCCGTATTATCGATAGATAATATACATGTCTACTCAAAATCAATTTAAAAAGTTTCAGAGAATGATTTGCGCAGCAATTTGACGGATAGTTAGAAATAACATTTAAATATAATAAAAGTCTTAAACGCGTTTTATAAATCTAGCTACAATATTGAAATGGAAGTTTAAGAGCTACAACCACCTTTCCAACCCCCCCCCCTCCCCCCACACCTTAGAAGTAACATCTAAAACTGTAACTATATATAGTCTATAGGGTAAGAGAAAGATATGTGTGTATATCGCCCCAGATCATTTTTTTTCTGGTAGAGAAAGTCAGAAAAAGAAAAACGTGAAGAGAAATCTAAATATATACCTTCAGTATAGGGATCCGGACATAATATCGCGGGACAAAATCTCGCCGGATAAAATATCGCGTCAAAAAAATAGTATGATCTACTTGAAAATTTGATTTTGTGTCACGCGTGATCTCTGGTGGGGGCCACATTTCATTATAAATATTAATTAATTAATTAAAATAAATAACAAATTAATTAAATCATAGAGCTGAATTTCAATATTTTATGTATGTTTATTTTTAAGTTATTTTATCTTTTGCTTTTCACTATTCAAAATACATTTTAAAAATCATGTACATCACTGCCGACATTAAAGCTGAACACTATTCACAAACTTGAATTTAAAAATTTAAAATTGATAAGCACGGTTGAATTCATTATAACTAATCTTGACAAAAGTTAATAAATATAGTTTTTAAACTATTTTAAGTAAAATTTATAAAAATTTTTGTTGTGGGTTTGTCAAAATGTCAGTGCTCTGAAAAAGGTGTGTGTTGTCATGAAATTTTATACAACCTTACTAATAATTACCAACTCATTTTTGCTTTGTATTCATTTACGTCAGTGATATTTTGTTCTCGCGATATTTTGTCCCGCGATATTTTGTCCCCAACCCTTCAGTATACACATCGTGTTGCGGCATTTCTCTCTTTTTGTTGGAGCGTTACAAGATATTAGAAAAGTATACCAGTTTTTTCTCGATCTTTAATGTACTTTAAAGGAAAGAAATATTTAAAGAATTAAAGAAATAAAGTTAAAGTATAATATTTTCGTCTTAGATTTTTAACTTATGTATTTGTAATTGCGCCATTCTGCTTTCGAGTCGGCACTGATTATCACAATGTACTTCTAGAGTATACTACTAAAAATACAAAATATAATATAATGATTTCCACTTTCGTCATCACTTCATTTTTGTCTAAAATAGTGCTTCATCCCCCCCCCCTCCCAATATCATAATAATTGTTAAAATTTCCAAGATTTGGGAGGAAAGAAAAAAAAAGAATAGAGTAATTATTTTTACCCAACAAGTAGAAATCTTCTTTCTTTCTTTCTTTCTTTTTAAGTATTATAAAATGTTACATTAGTATCTATATGTCTTGCAAATTTTTAATATGAATTCACAGTTTCATTTATTGCATTTTATGACGAATTGCAAATAATAAAATAATTATTAAATTTATTGCAAAATTGTACAACAAATAATTCATTTTCATTTTATTTTATATTACTTTATTTGCACGATAGGACTATTTCTTTCTGACAGCGATTTTAAGTCGTCACCATTTATTGAATTACACCTTGAATGAAAGTGCAAACATTTTTGTTTTTATTTAAAATATGCAAAGCTGAAAGTTAGTCATTGTAACTGTCCGGATTATTAGATTTTATCGAAAATTGGAACACCTATTTATAAGGACAAACTTTAGATAACGCTACATTCTTTTAATTCATTCGGATAATTGATTCAAAAAGTATTGAATAAAAACCCCATTTAAAATTTAAAATTATTGAAAAGAAAACACTGACTGAATAACACTCAGAAAAAATTCTGTAACTGACATCTAGAATCTAAAATTGTGGCTCTAGAAAAGACAGTTCCATGTCATCCTTATAAATTCTAGTCCCCTTGGAAAGCGAGTTCTAGAAACCTCTATTAGAATTCTAGAGAGTTTATCTATATTATCGAGGTCAAACCTATATGAAAATATCTTCAAATAAATGCGAACACAAGAGGCAGGTTTCAGCAAATATAATTTAGTTTATGACCTAATTCTAGTCGCCATACAAAAGATTCAGAATATTATTCAGAACATTGTTTCACCATCTAGAAATATGTGGACTAGAAATTTTCGATCATTTCGTCTATTCAGTTTATTGGCGTGCTTTATGCGTGTAGCTCAGAAATGTATATTTCTAGTTTAGGGATTTAGAAAATGGCACTTATTTATTCTAGATGAAGGTGGTATATTTTTTTCTCGGTGAAATAAATGAATATATTTCTTTTTGTGTTTAAAAAAAAACAGAATTATTTTTAAATAATTACAATGAAATTAAGAAATATCGTGCTAAAGAAATGAAACAGCTTCAGTATAGAAACCCTTTGCAACATTTGAAATTTAGCACCGGATTAACTCGGATATTTCTCGCCAAAACCTTTATTTACGGAATTATGATAGCCATTTTAATTAATCGCCGAAACGACAATAAGAATTTAAAAGCCGCCAAGGGGCTCCTAAGTAAAGTTATATCAGAGAAATTTTAAGAAATACAATTACTGCATGACTTTATATGGAATAATAAATTAAAATATATATTGTCGTACTAAATTAAATTCTGTTATGCGCAGAATTTTATATCTATTACTTAAAAAACAAACAATTTTTTTTTTTTTTAATCTATTTATTTTGGTATTGAATGGGATGACTGCATTATGTCTTTAGAGGAGTTAATATTCCTCAAATATACATATTCTGTACCGTATTTGTGAGGAATGCAACATTTTAGTGATTAAAATGTTATAAGATTTTGTTATCAGTTTGTTTTTGCAAAGGGATTTTGATATCTTCCAAATCCAAATAGATTCAAAGATGTGTAATTTTTAGTTTGAAAATTTATGTTTCCGGTATTTCTTTTATTAATTGCTTTTAACAAAATTATTTGTCTATATAAATATAGTTTTAAAGCATATATTCTGATTTATAAAATTATCATGATCTTAATTTTTTTTAATCTTATTTTGTACTGAATTATGTATAAGGAAATTCCAGATTTAATGTGTTTCAGAAACTTTGTAATGAAAGATTTTATTATAATCATTAGCCATTTTTTTTTACTGTTTTTAACACTTTGCAACAAGGTTGAAAAGTGTTAATGACTTCGGTTTGCCGGTCTGTACGCTTGTCTGTCTGTCTTTCCGCACTCTAACTCCCGTAAATATTCATAGAATTTCTTGAAACTCATGTATGTTATTTGAGTTCACTATCGGATGTTTCCCATTGAAAATGGAGTAAATACCTATAGTGGTTTGTTTACAGGGACACCCGAAAGTATTCCAAAGCATTGCGTTTTGTGAGAGATATTTCAATAAACCAAATTTTAATAATTTTGCTTTGCAGAAACCTTAATGAAATTAAAATATAATATTTATATGTACACAAAAAGGCTTTCTGTAGAATACAGTATGAGTAACATTAGATTTATAGGGACACACAAAAGTATTCAGTTACGTTAAGGGCTCTATTGGAAATTTGCTTAAATTGCATTTTCGTTTATATTAAACGATTATATCACTTTTTAAATGTTTTATAACTGTGAATGGGATTTCAATTTGTGTATCTGTCTGACTGGCTGTCCATCTTTTTTTCTGTCTGTCAGTCTGTCCCCATCGTCTTTAAATATATTCAGAATTTTTAAGAATTAATAAATGTTATTCAAGTTCCCTATGGAATGTTTCCTATTTATAATGGTTTTAATAGGTCCTGTAACACTTGTTTGTGTACAGGGATACCCTAAAATATTCCAATGAATGGTGTTTTAGAGAAGCATTTTTATAAATCCCATTTAAATAACTTTCTAATACAAAAATCATAAAGAAATTGACATTTATTGTTAATATGCTAAAAATGTTTGTGTAGAATATGGTATGGTTAATCTTTCAGATTTACAGGTTACACTAAAATATTCAGACAGATTAAAGGCTACAGTTAAAATGTAAGTCTTGTATTTTCTTTTGCGTTAAGTATTTTTAACACTTTCCAACAATGCTTAAGAGTGATTATGAATTCAGTTAGTCTGTTTGTATGTATGCCTTTTAGTCCTGTCTCTCCTTTTTGGGATCACGAAGGTAAAGAGGTTTGAAATTACATCAAGTAAGTATAGTTGGAAAGTGTTTATAGTTAATGTATACCACATGATTATCCGTTCTTGTTTAAATTACATACGAATGATGTCATAGAACGTTTGTTAAATGTCATTATATTTTTAAATAGTAATTTCAATTCAAAATGTAATTTTTATTAAAACTTCATATTTTGTAACATATTTTAAAATTATATGTAAAGAGATGCGCTATTTTAATCTTCACATTTATGATCAGTAATACAGATTTCAATAGCTTTAAACGTTTACCGTTCTCATGCCACTAAATGGTCAAGTCGATAGAATTTGATTTGGGAAGACTTTAGGATGACTTTTCAAGAATAATGTATGAAATAGTTCCTAAACTATAGTCATAAATTTCACTTTATATGGGAATTTTTTTCCAAAGAAATCATATTTTGTTTATGGATGAGACTAACAAAGAAACTTTCAAATGCTAACCGGCAATTTTCTTGAAACAAATTAGTGATATATGATTTCATTAATATGATTTAATTCATAGTAATTTCTAGAGATGTTAGCTGCTAATTCGCAGTGAAAAACTAAATTAATTAATTCATGTCTGCAATATCTAGATGTAAGAACATAAGTGCAATCTTACTAATTAATATTCCCGAAGATTGTTAGAGCCCGCACCTTTTTCCATACCACTTTATTTTTAGAGAAATTTTCTTTAAATGTAATAATGATTAAATAAGAAAAAAAAAATACTCTAAAAAAAGAATGGTGTGGAAAAAGGGCGTGGTACTGATAATCTTCCGGAATATTAATTAGTAAGTTGGCAGGTATGTAATTATCTTTTTAGCGATTCTGTTATTGCGAGTTTCATCTACGGTTGCAAAATATTTATTTATTTAAATGTTATTTTGAATTAATGAAATATTCTAATATGATTTTATTTTATTTATATCGCCTGTGAGCTGATGTGATTATATATGCCGAGTAAATTTATTCTAATGCAAATATAATGTAATATACCTAATGTAAAATGTAAATCTGAAATTTAATTTGGATTATTTTAAATATGCGCAATATTAAACCTACGTAAAATAAATAAAAATTTAAAAAATAATCATAGGTGTTCCTTAACTCTGAAGACATTTAAAATAAATAAATAAATAAATAAAAATTGTATAAATTCCTAGAATAGAACACAGTTTGCAAAAAAAAAAAAAAAAAAAAAAAAAAAAAAAAAATTCTTTTAAAGCTTTTTTTTTTTTGTAAAGAAAAAATTAAATATTCTTTATTTATTTAAATGTTATTTTGAATTAATGAAATATTCTAACATGATTTTATTTTATTTATATCGTCTGTAAACTGATGTGACTATATATGTCGAGTAAATTTATTCTAATGCAAATGTAATCTAATACACCTAATGTAAAATATAAATCTGAATTTTAATTTGGATTATTTTAAATATGCGAAATATTAAACCTACGTAAAATAAGAAATTTTTTTAAAAATAATTATAGGTGTCCCTTAACTCTGTAGACATTTAAA
Organism: Salticus scenicus; assembly: GCA_963930645.1. Taxonomy (NCBI): domain Eukaryota; kingdom Metazoa; phylum Arthropoda; class Arachnida; order Araneae; family Salticidae; genus Salticus; species Salticus scenicus. Next base: position 257,145,089 of record OZ005653.1, read on the forward strand.
ATAAATAAATAAAAATTACAGAAATTCCTATAATAGAACACAGTTTGAAAAAAAAAAAAAAAAAAAAATTAAGCTTTTTTTTTTTTTTTCTTTTTTTTTTTTAAGAAAAAATAATAGTTAAAGTTTTCGTCAATAGAGGGCGTTGTGCTTGAGGAAAACACTCATTTCAATTAAAAGCTATATTTATTTGAATGCAAATGTTCAAAGGCACATAAATCCTATTCTAAGTGTCCGACATCACCACAAATTACAGTCTGAAAACTATTTACAACACCGCTAACTTCAACTTCAGTCGGCGGCTCTTACTTGGGAGAAAACATCTTCACCACTAACGCTTTATCCACGGAGTCGCCATCGCAATTAAAAGTTCAGTATGCACAAGTAGTCGGCAAAATAAAAAATAAACTGTGGTAATCGTTAAACCGTGTAATTTATGACTGTGATTTGCATTTTTTCCCGTTCTTTTCGACGTTCTCTGTCGACGAAAAGTTTAGATTTTTTTTATTTTTTAGGACTGAGGACTATTAGTCTCAATCTGGGGTTTTTGCGGTGTCATTTTTCGATAGTTGGACAATTATTGAAATCTAAAATTTATCAAAAATATAATTGAATAATTTGAAAGCGATGTTATAATTCGAAAAAAAAAAAATAATAGTCCTCTGTCCTAAACTAACTAAATTCTGCTTTTACCAGAATTTCATCAATATCTTTTTTTTTTTTCTTTATGGAAAGAAAAAGAAAAAAAAAATAATAATCAGTATCTAAACAAACACTATCGAAAACGTTTTTTTAAAAATAATTTTGAATTAGGAAATAAAAAGTGCGCGTTAAAAATGAAATAAAAATAAGTAGGAGAAAAAAAAATGAACTTAATGATTTAATTTTTATATAAAACATGATCGCGTGCTATCTTAAAAATTAGATGCAAAATTTAAAGGTTTTATTTTGTTATATAGTTTGAATTTTTGAATTTTATAGAAGTAATATCTACCGCGGGAATAATTTCTTATGTTAAAACTATAGGGAATTGTTATGCAAGCACAAACTATGCTACTTTTTTTTTTTTGTTAAAAATGAAAAAGAATGATAACTTTATTTTTATTTTTTCTTTAATTAATAAAATCTCCCGTCACGAAAATAACTTCTTCTCAAACACAATTCAATTCTACCAATTCCTTCATTTTTTATGAATTTTAAAAATGTATACAAATTTTTGGACCACCCTGTGTAAAGAAATAACGCCTCGTTTTAAAAATTAAAGATTTCTGACATAGTTCCTTACCATTAATTAACGGGGGTTACTGTAATTTGTCTATGGCTTTTTCGTTTGTGGTGTTCAAAAGGGAGAATTAAACTATTTTTTGTAGCTTTTCCCTTGCGATTAATTAGTTAAAATTTTCCAAATGAATTTAATAAACTGTAAATGGTTTTCTATACTAATTTTTATACTAATATTTTCAAGTCAGTCTAAAAGAAACACTTGAAAGAAGTTCTTTCTACAATGATTATGAGCATCAGGTGACGTCATTGTCATATCATCATCACATAAAAGTGACATCAACAAAAATTATGTCTTAAATAACTTTTCCACAAGAATTTTATTTTCTTCAAAATTCAAGTAAAATAAAATAAATATTGAATTTGAAAAGAGAAAAAAATATATAAATTAAAATCCAACAGCATTTAAAGTAGAAATTCTCCTTTTAGGTTTCATTGCATTTTAAATGATTTTTATGCTTAAAAATGTATTGTATATTATTCATTTATTTATTTATTTATTTTAATAATATATATATATATATTAAAAAAAAATCCTTTTCACAATCTTATATTTCAAAATATTTTTTTTACTCGTATGATTTTTATTACAAAATAACCATTCAATTTTGCTAATTAACACATTTAATTTTTTTATTTAAAGAAATCATAAATAAAAAAATTAAACACTTGAAACTCGAAAAAAAAAAAAAAAATACATATAGTAAAACTTACCGACACAGTTTTTATTTCTTCAATCAATTAAAAATATATTTGTTTTAAACTGCTCTTTTTTTTACAACTAAAAAGAAAGTAAAATATTTTATTTTATTTCATTCAGATTTTTTTAAGTTAAAAATTTGTCAAATTAATGTTTGCATTTAATTGCTTAAAAAAAAAAAAAGTTGGATAATTTAAGTACATAGAAACTTTGGTTTTCATTAGACAAAGTACTTTTTTTTTTTTTTTTTTTTTTTTAGTTTATTTTATTTTGATTTTCAATCTCAAAAAATTTCACTCCAATGCTATACTGAATATTTGTATTTCAATACGCGTGATTACTTTTCTAGAAGCTTTTTTTAGCTATTAGAAATTGGTGTTTACACGTCTACAGTTTAGATGCTTTTTTTTATATATATATATATATTTATTTCAGAAAATGTTTGGTACCATGGAATGTATTTAAAAAAAAATAATAATAATAATTTGCAGATTTTGTTTTGTTTTTTTTTGAGGGGGAGGGGGTGTTAAAAATGGAGAATGTCCTAAAATATGTTTTAGATATTTAAAACCAAACATGTTATGTTAACTATTTCACCAGTGCTCTTTTTTTTTCTTATACATTTTTTATTTGTTTCACATTTAGTCATACACTGATAAATATATTACATCTTTATTTATATTCTTTAGTATATGTTTCAATACTTCAATTAGAAGCAGCACTATTTCTTATATTTACTTTAAAATGGTGGCGACTTGTTTATTAGCGTGCCACGGAGACACGATGACAAAGTCAATTTCGTATAAAAATCTTCGAAATACGTAAAATAGGAGGCAAAAGGAGTTGACAAAGAAGCGAAAAAATTTAACTGTCACACTGAGCACTTAAAAAAAAAAAAAGAAAGAAACTCAGATTTTTTCTTTTATCAACGTTCAATACAAATCATTATCGCTCCATTACTTATTATTCTCTGGGAAGATAAAACTGCCTATTTGTCCTTAAATTAAAAAAAATATTCGATATATAGATTTATTCTTTTTTTTTTTAAACATATGTTTAAAAAAAAAAAAAAAAAAAAATTAATGATGGTGGCGATTCATAAAAATTTGATATAATGAGATTTACGTTACATCGAGGTTAAATATAGTGCGGTTTTGTAATACATTAATAAAAGAATAAAACACTCTCTTAAAAATATGAGACACAAAAAACGTCACGTAATTTACTATTGTTTGTTTTATTTTCTAATTGTGAATTATTTAAAGAAGGACAAAATGAAAGAAATATCCTTCCTCATCAATCTTAGATGGCCTCATGTCTGCGAGGGAAATCCTTCCTCGTCAAAAATTGATGGATTCATACTAGCAAGGGAAATCCTTCCTTGCCGAACATTGAGGGAAATCCTTCCTCATCGAACTTTGATGGATTCACTATCATCGAGGGAAATCCTTTCTCGATGATGTTTGACGGATTCAATATCAGTGAGGGAAATACTTCCTCGTCAATAATTGATGGATTCATACTGGCAAGGGAATCGTTCCCTGTCGAATACTGAAGGAAATCCTTCCTCATCGATCTTTGATGGATTCACTATCATCGAGGGAAATCCTTCCTCGATGATGCTTGATGGAATCAATATCTGTGAGGGAAATCCTTCCTCATTCTATTTTAATAAATATATTTTTAAACATTTTCTTCTTTCTTAGTGTAATATCATCTGAAAGTGATAGCTCTGCCAAAGTACTGTGGATTAATTGCATAAGTATACATTTTAAAGTTTTTAATTTCTCGGTGGTTTGCAAAACATATTTTCTTTTTTTCTTGGATTTTTTTGAATTTCTTAAATATTTGTAAGTTTTAAAACGACTATTGTGGATGAGGCATAAACTCCCTAAGAAGCTTTTCTGCAGCAACAAAGAAGTCTATGGAAGAATTTTCTTATAGCCCTAAATTTCTTGGGCTTTTTTTCAGGCAATACCAAAATAAATTCGTCATCGTTAATTACCAATATGTTCTTTTCTTCAGGAAATAATAAAATAAATTCGTCATCATCAATTATTATTTATTAATACACGCTTTTCTGCACCAAGAATATGATATAACTCCAGGGAAGATTCTTCTTCTTTGATTCGTAAATTGCTATAAGATACAACAAACATCTCTATATATTAAAAAAAAGTAACTCCCTGGCGTCAATTTTTTTTGTCTGCGACAGCATCTTCTCGCGGAGGGCAAAGTGCCCTGCATCATGAGAGGTATCAGTGTATTCCGACTGCTTCAAGGAAGGCATTTCAGCTGCTTAGAAATTTCTATCATTTTAATTAACGAAGTTATTAAGAAAAACGTCGGGTTTATGAAGATACTCTATTTGCCACCGGAGGGAAAAGTTTCTCTTATGACGTTTTTTTCAGTGTCTCTGACGTCACTTTCCTCAGGAAAATTAAAATGTGATCAATGGTGTAAATAAGAAAATTGAAATATTAGCATCTTTGAGATGCTCGAGAGAAGAAAAAAATTATTTAGAATAGCAAAACATGAAAATAACCGATATTTTAAAAACATTAAGTAAAAATTTAATAAAAATGAAATGAAAATTGGTTTTTATTTTATTTTATATTATTAGTTAAGTTTATACTATTAGTTTAGTTTATATTATTAGTTTATATTTTAACGTTAGGCGAAAAAGATTTAGTAATGAATATAATAATTATGTTAAACAACGATTGGTATAAATTTAGAAGTTAAGCCCAAAATTTTTTTAAATAAAATTTACGAGACAACAACATAGATTACTTTATATAAAGATTTAGTTTTTTTACTCAAACTGATGGATCTTTACTATGACCAATTTAGCTATTTTTAAAATTTAGAAATGAAGAAACTCGTACGTTTTTCGCCAAGGAATTCATTTACGCAACCACAATAGCCATTTTAACCCTAGCCATGCATTAAATACAGAGAAAAAGGTACTTACGTATTAACGCCACCGCAGTTAGGTACAACTATAGTATCTCCCCACAACTGAATTTAGCGATTTTTCTTTGGCGCCGTTTTGAACGATAACGATGTCGTTCTGGACTCTTTGGATTTATGATTTTATGGATATATTTTATGGATATGGATTTATGATTTTATACTTTTGGATTTATGATTTTATGATTTAGCTTATGATTTACGATTTAGCTTATGATTTTATCATTTATGATTTTCAGATTTATGATTTAGTCATAATCGCCAAATATAAATCGCCAAATTCAGTTGTGGGGAGATACTATAGATGTTCACTCTGATAAATAAGATTCCAAAAGATGTCTCGCTGTCCCCTTATGTCTCTTGTGTGCGAACAACAAGATTACTCTTTATTGGCGCATTAGCGCAACTTCTGCTGCGGTGGCGTTAATACGTAAGTACCGAGAAAAATTATGAAATAGTGCAATAATAATAATAAAATTCACAACCTATTTTTGTTTTTTAAGCATTGATGTTAAACTTTGCAGAAAACAGAATTTAATTTAATACAACAGGATTTTTTTTTTTTTTTTGGTCTATTTTTCCATGTAATGGAATGAAGTAACTGCATTGCTAAAATATTTTAGTTACACCTAATACAGGACCTCACTGCCAGATTTTAAATTTTTCATTTATTTTGACGATGACTTAAATTATCTATCTCAGTTATGCATGTCAAGATTTTTGCGGGAAAAGTCTAAGCTACTTCGGTGCCAAATTTAAAATTTCGCCAAGAGGTTAAACTGTTCCATTGCTTTAGCACATTTTTTTTTTTTTTTTCAATTTTATTTTAAATATTTTTTAACTTAATTCAAGAGAGAGAAAAAGAACATTTTTTATTTGAGCTAAATATACAAAATATCTCCATGTAAAATATTATCCGTACTATTAGAAAGAAAATGGCTAAAGTAGTTTTTCCCGTACCTTTGATGTCTCTATAAATTAAATTAAATTATATTATCCAATATCATTATATTTCATTCTCCACACTCATTTTTTATTTTCTAAATTCAATATTATATAATATATATGTAAAAAAATCAAGGTGTAACCAGTACACATCCAGAAGTTGTAGCCAACAAATATTTAGAAGCCAATCATTAACACAAGTTCAGGAGATATCGCCAACAACTATTAAGATGTCATGTTCAATATATGCCAGTAGATATCGCCAACAATAATAATTATTCAGAATATATCGCCAACAAGTATTCAGGAGCCATTCTGAATATTTATTCAGAAAATATTGTCAACAAACATTCAAAAGCCATCCAATTTATGAATGGCGATGGTCTATCTTGAATACTCCAAATCGGCAATTCGTTTTTACAATATAATCAAGGATGAATTTTTCGCTTATCAGTGGGTTTCCAAAAGTGTGATTCCCCCCCCCCCCCCCGATTTAACTTAGTATTTAATATAGTTTAAGAAATGGTAAAATCCGATATTGACGGGCATCTTGACACATTCATGGCGACAATGCAAAATCGCTATCTGAAAGAAATTGTCCTGTCGTACTACTACTAATGAAATGTTTAGAATAATTGCAATAATCACATAAGATATTTAATTTCAATAAATCTGACTAAATCATATTCTAGGAAAAATGCACTTTAAAAAGTCGCATCTTTATTGTTGTAAGCGCCATTTTAAACCTTGTTGTACATTAGAAATAAATGCAGAGTGTTACATATTGCCCTAAATTAACTAAAAAAAATTTAATAGTAAAAAATATAGGCATTAGAAAAAATAAGTTCATAATTTCTTTAATCAAGGAATAATACCCGAAAAATTCATCGTCCAACAATGACAAAAATGTAACAAGTGGAACGTATACCAAAGCTGTAGCGCTAAATCGTTTAGATAAGAATTTCTCTCTGTTCTAAACAGTGCTATCGTTGTTTATTTTGTGTGTCTAGCTGTTTAACATATGTTTTCTCTCAAAATAATGGCAAATTGTTATTAAACTGTCGAACGTTAAGACAGATTTTTTTACATATTTTAAACGATATAATATTAAATATTGTGTATTTCAATGTGATACCATGTATGATGGATTTCTATAATATTGTTCAACTTTTCTCTTGTGTTATGTATTATTAATATTCCAATTCAATGAAAGGCAAAGTTGCGAATAGTCGGGCAAAATCCAGCAGGGGTTAATGAGCGAAGCAAGTCCGGGTGAGGGAAAGCCTTCCTCGGGGGTTGGTGAGCGGAGCGAGCAGGGGGCAGAGCCCCCTAGTATTATAAACAAAAGTATTTGTTTTACATTGACAAAACTATAATCACCTTTCAATTCTTAATACAGTGTGTTTCAAAACTCATGGGAAAAATTTAAGGGATGGTAGAAAACATCTAAACAAGCCATTTTCACCATACAATGCATAGACGGAGAGCAAGCGGTGACCGCTAGAGGGCGCTGTAATGGAAAGTATAAATCGCGCGTTTTCTTACACATCGTCATTTCTACCGTAGATTTCTGCAGGCATGGCGACATACAGTAATCAAAAAAAGGCGAACATGCATTTTATGTATCGTCTGGCGAATCGGAATGCTCTGGAAGCCGCAAGACTGTTGTGGTATTTTTCAGTCTAGCTCGTGTCTTCTCGGGAAATGCTGCCTGTACATTCTTGAGGCTTCCAGAGCATTCCCATTCGCCAGACCATACATAAAATGCATGTCCGCCTTTTCCCGATTACTGTATGTCGCCATGCGTGCTGAAATGCACGGTAGAAATGACGATGTATAAGAAAACGCGTGCTTTATATTTTCGGTTACAGCGCCCTCTAGCGGTCACCGCTTGCTCTCTGCCCATGCATTGTATGGTGAAAATGGCTTGTTTAGATGTGTTCTAAAACCCCTTAAATTTTTGCCCATGAGTTTTGAATCACCCTGTATATCATACAAAATGTTAAATAAAACTCGATCCAAAATTTAATTCCTTAGTAATGGAATTATATAAGAGTGTAACCAAGAAATTGGTGGGCGCTATGCAGCCCGGGTCTCTCTATACTTTGGAATTAAATAAAGTTTCCTTTTTGACCATTGAAACAAATTAATAAGTTGGTCTTATTCCCCCACAAGCCATGGCTCCCCCTGCAAGCAATGTCTCTGGTTGAGCCCCTGTGATTGGACATACGTAACTAATTATAAAGATGCATAAAGAAACATGGTGGGTTTTATAAAATCGATTAAAAAATTTTTGGGTGGGGGGAGGAGATGAGTCACTTTTATGCATTACAAAATTCAGATTTTTATTTACGTGAAAAATTACTTCTCCCTTTCCCTCCATCAAGACAAAACGCTTTCCTTTCAAAGAAAAGATATATGTTATTCACAGTTTTAACTTTACCAGCATTTTATCAGACAACTTGTGACAATTGTTGTAACGTCAACGAGTGTTCCCTTTTGTGATATAACCCATATTTTTCCATCATCCTAAAAATAGGACACCATGCATAAGTGGTATTTACATGAATTATTTTGAATATTTTAATTCAAATTAAAAGAGATAGTTTCTTTAAAAGTCCAATAAATACATATGTGTCTTTATCGTTAGTTTAAATTAACGTTTAATATATATTTTTTATTTTTAAATTGACGATTTTTCAGGATTTATTCATTACATTTTCAACACACTATTACTTTAAAAAGTTTTACTTTCAAGAATAACGAACATATAAATTCATTGCGGTAATATTCTACATTTTAGTACAGGTAAAATATTTGTATAACAAAAATATATCTAGATGGTCTGTTTTCCTTATATTTTCGCCTGTCCTAAACCATTGTCCTATTTTTAGGACAGCCTGTACCGATTAAGCAAATGAAAGTTTGGTAAGTTTTTTTTTTTTTTTTTTTTTTTTTTTTGATTTCGTGTGTATACATTGGCTTAAAGAAACATATATTTAAGATTTTATAAAGAAAAAAATATTTTCCCAATCCGTGGTATAATATGGGTTAAAATGTTTTGTTGTCTGTGCACTTACAGTACAGTGATATCTGTACGAAATGGAAAATAGAGTGGACATATACATTGTGTGGAGCCTTAGGGTTGTCATTACAATTATTATCCTCTGTAGAGTACATGGCTCCTCCGCTTAGGCCCCAGAAATATGACCCACCAGGGATCAAAAACTGAAGAATAAATGTTTAAGATAAAAATTGAACTCCGTATCGATTATTATAATTATTATTATTATTATTATTTTATTATTTTCAGTAAAAGTTTTTTTTTCTTAAGATTTGCAATTTTATATTAAGTTCTTATAGTACTCGGTGCTTAAATATGCGTTAAAAAATAAATAAATAAATGAATAAAAATAAAATTTTCTGACAATATCTGAGATATTTTACGATATAATGAAAAAAAAAAAAATACGCCACATTATTAATGCATCCCCCCCCCCCTCTCAATGATTATATATACATATATAAATATATTGTTACGAAATTGTAAATAATTGTGTTTATTTTTGTATAAATTCTTTCAAAGAGGCTTAGTAAGTTGATAAAGTGCTAATTTTGTGCATTTCTGGTCGTTTAAGCGTTGAAATAGCCTTATTTTCCCTTAAAAACGCATTAAAAAGCCTCAGTAATGCAGGTAATGGTTTTGGCGCCAAATTTGGCGACTTTTTCCCACCTTGGCGATTTTTTTGGCGACCTTGGCGAGAAAATCCTTATATGGGATATACCAAATATGGAAGCTGTAAGTTGATTGGTTGACCACTTTCTAGAGTTTTCTCGAAAAATCTGGGTTCCATGGAACAATATATAAGAAGCGCTCTCTCGCCAAGGCAGTCAGTTCAGTTCAGATCTCAGCCAGCTTCGCCAGTGCTTGCATTGCTCTTAAGCCTCTTTGAGAGAGACTTGCTTCAAGTGTTATTGGTATACAGTTTGTACTGTGGATTTGCTATTGACAGCTGTTGTTAAGCTATGGTTACTGCTTGAATTGAAGCTGATAATTGGTTTATTGACCTGTATTTTTCTGGAACTTTCTGTGAATAAATTACTGAATTTTTGTACGTTTGGCCTTTCATTCTCAGACAACTCACGAACCCCCAAGTACGCAACATTTCTGGTGTCAGGAGTGGGGTTTGTCTGTGAATGGTGATAACGAGAGCTATGGAACAAGAAATGAAGAAATTTCTAGAAGGACTCACTGCTCAGATGAATGAGTTAAGATCTGGATTGATCGAAGAAATGAAAGAAGGACAAAGAGAAATGAAAGAAGGACAGAGAGAGATGAGAGATAGCTTGAGTCAAGAGATGAAAGAAATGAAGACAGCACAAGAGAAAATGGAAACATCGCAAAGGGAAATGAAAGCAGGACAGGAAAAGATGGAAACCGGATTGATAGAGAAAATAGAAAAAGGACAAAAAGAATTGGAAGCCAGTTTGACCGAAGAAATTAAATCTAATCAAGATGAGATGAAGAAAGAGCTTTCAACGGTGAAAGAATCGATAGAGGGTAAATTAACGGTGATGGAAAATAGAATGGATGGAATAGAAGAGAAAGTTATGAAGATGGAAGAGAATTTCGAGGAAAAAGTTAAAGAAAATTTTGATCAGGAACTGAAAGGAAAGGTTTCAGAGATAGAAAGCAAGTTTAAGAGAATGGAGGAAGATCTTGAGAGAAAAATGAAAGAAGAGTGGAACGGAGAATTAATAGGGAATGAACTGCAGAGCAAGATTCGGAATCTCGAAGAAAAGTTAGAATCCATGCCTCAGGAAACTGAAAAGAAAGAGAGAAGAATCCAGAATCAGGAATTTATTAAGCTAGCTACCTACGATGGCAGTTCCTCCTGGCATGTATATAAGACGCAGTTTTCCATCGTAGCTGAAGCTAACGGCTGGGACTCTACCGCCAAGTCGGTCCACTTAGCAGCAGCATTATGGGGAGATGCAGCCGAGATACTGAGAAATGTTTCTAAAGAAGAAAGGAACGACTTCGAGGCCTTGACTAGAGCACTGGAGCTACGGTTTGGAGAGAAGTGTTCTAAGGACTATAGTCGCCTCCAGCTAAAGTCCCGTTACCAGAAAACGGGCGAAAGTTTGCAAGATCTGGCAGCGGACATTCAGAGATTGTCACACCTAGCATTCTCAGACTGCCAAGCTGACACTCGAAACGACTTAGCTCTTCAGTACTTTATCGATGCTGTTCGGGATCCAGAAATTCAAAAAGCGCTGAGACTCTCCAACATCAGAGACGTAGAATCAGCTTTAGGCTATGCACTTAGGATAGAGGCAGCCCAACAAGCCTCCCGTAAAGACCGCCATACCATAAGAGCAGTCTCATTAAACGATACGTCTGCTGGTGAAAATGAAATAAAGAGAAGTATCGAAGAGATCTTAAAGAGATTGCGCAGACTGGAGAATAATAAGGAAATAAAGGATCGGAAGATAAAGTGCTGGGGCTGTGGAGGGGATGGTCACGTGAAGAGGAACTGCCCTGTACGACCAACTGTAGGAAATCACCCGGCTTCACCATCACTGCAGGGAAACTAAGAGGAGGCCATCTCGCTGGGCGGAGGTTGCCTAAAATTAAAGAGCCCCAATTTACAGTATTTCATGTTTCATCGATGAGTGGCGGCGATAATGGACTTTACGTCTATGGCCAAATCAACAACAGCACCTGCCGAATGATTCTGGACACGGGAGCCAATGTGACCATCATTAGAACGGATTTGGCTCAAGAACTAAAGGAGAAGATCATCTGGACGCCGCCCTGCGTTAAACTCCAGACTGTGACCGGAGACGAAATCAAAATATATGGAAAAATGAACTTGACCATCACATTTGGAAATGCCAGTTACCATCATATGGCATATGTGGCTGATATAAGAGATCCTTTAATCATTGGAATTGATTTCCTGAGAAAATTTAACTTTCAATTGGACTTCAAGAATAATGAACTGCATTCGAGTTCGGAAGACATCGCTGTGTTCAACACTGAAAATCAAGACATTCAGACAATTTGCCAGATAACAGCCAAGTCTGAAATTTCCATCCCTCCACACACAGAGACAATAGTTTCAGGAACACCACCTACAAAGCAATACTTCCGCTATGGACTGTTTGAATACCCGAATACAGACAATAGCCCAAGAGGAGTTCTGGTAGCTTCATCTCTAGTTGATCTCTCAAAGAGTACTATTCCTGTGAGAGTCGGAAACATCAGCGATAAGGTCCGAACAGTGAAGAAGGATGAGGTGTTAGCAGCCTGCACTCCTGTAACATGCATCAACCGCCCCACGCAATCAACTGAATCCAAGTCTTCTGAACAATTAATAACGGAATTACTCAAGAATGCAGAGTTAGGAAAGGAACAGAGATGTGCTGCGAAGAAGCTACTCCAAGAATTTAAAGACCTTTTTTCTCGAACACCTGAAGACGTCGGGAGAACGAACATCACCCAGCACAGAATTGATACAGGAAATCTTCCTCCAATAAAACAACATCCAAGAAGACTTCCCTTTGCTAAACAGGATGAGGTCACTGAACTTCTAAGTGAAATGCAGCACAATGATGTCATTGAGCCATCAACGAGTCCTTGGGCCTCTCCCATAGTACAGGTGCGGAAAAAGGATAGTTCAACAAGATTCTGTGTGGATTATCGTCGTTTGAATGACATCACGAAGAAGGACAGTTACCCTCTTCCCAGAATTGACGATACATTAGACACACTTGCTGGCAATAAGTGGTTCTCGACGTTGGATCTGAAGAGCGGTTACTGGCAAGTAGAAGTACATCCTGATGATCGTGAGAAGACTGCATTCACCACGGGACAAGGACTGTGGCAATTTAAAGTTATGCCGTTCGGATTATGTAATGCTCCTACCACCTTCGAACGCCTGATGGAGACAGTGCTAAAAGGACTTTCCTATGAAGCCTGTCTGGTGTATTTGGATGATATTATCATTGTGGGGCGCACCTTTGAAGACCATCTACGAAACATTCGAAAGGTGCTGGAGAAACTCAGAATGGCTAACCTCAAATTGAATCCAGGCAAGTGTAACTTGTTCCGTCGTGAAGTGAGCTACCTCGGCCATATCATCTCTGCCGAAGGTGTGAGAACTGATCCTGAGAAGATCTCTGCAGTCGAGAACTGGAGTCGCCCTGAAAATGTACACCAACTACGAAGTTTCCTGGGGTTATGCATTTACTACAGGAAGTTTGTCAAGGGTTTCTCAAATATTGCCAGACCACTCCACAAGCTGACGGAAGCCAAACAGAAGTTCCTGTGGACAGATGAATGTGAAAATGCGTTCAAGCGGCTTAAAGAGGCCTTAACATCATCGCCTGTCTTGACGTATCCACAGCCCGACAGACAGTTCATACTTGATACAGATGCCAGACATGAGAGTGTCGGTGCTGTTCTGTCGCAGGAAATTGATGGTCAAGAACATGTCATTGCCTATTGGAGTAAATGCCTGTCTAAACCGGAGCGAAATTACTGTACCACCAGTTAAGAGCTACTTGCCATCGTAAAAGCCATAGAACATTTCCATCATTACCTCTATGGCAGAGGATTCCTGCTCCGGACTGACCATGCATCTTTAACGTGGTTGCTCCAGTTCAAGAACCCGGAAGGACAGATTGCCAGGTGGATACAACGTCTGCAGGAATATGACTTCGAGATACGTCATCGTAAAGGGACTCTACATGGTAATGCAGATGCCTTGTCACGGAAGCCCTGCTCGGAAAGCTGCAAGTACTGCTCTAGAGCCGAACAGAAATACCTGCCGATAAATCCGGTTGCCTGCCAAGTTACTGTCTCAACACCATCAGATCAAGATCCCGATCCATGGAGTGACGAAGAACTTAGAAAAGCCCAGTTGGAAGATCCTGACATAAAGCCAATATTACAGCTGAAGGAGACGACCAGCAAAAGACCTAGCTGGCAGGACATTTCCAGATTTAGTCCCATTACGAAAAGTTATTGGGCACTTTGGGACTCTCTTCATATCAGAAACGGCGTATTATACAGAAAGTGGGAATCTGCCGATGGGAAAAGCTTCAGATGGCAGATTTTATTACCAAGATCAAAAATTCCAGCTGTTTTAGAACTGCATAGTAGCTCTACCGGAGGCCATTTTGGGGTAATGAAGACTCTGCAGAAAGTTCGGGAACGCTTCTACTGGTGCAAGGCAAAGGAGGATGTGGAGAAATGGTGTAAATCCTCTGATGCTTGTGCGGCACGTAAAGGCCCGCAGAAACGAAGTCGAGGAAGACTGCAACGGTATAACGTGGGAGCACCATTTGAACGGATTGCAATCGACATCTTGGGTCCTTTGCCACGGACCTCCAGTGGAAATAAATACATCCTCGTCGTGATGGACTATTTCACCAAGTGGCCTGAGGCATATCCCATTCCCAATCAAGAGGCATGCACAGTCGCAGAAGTCCTAGTGCAGCAATGGGTGTCAAGGTACGGCACGCCCCTACAACTTCATACCGACCAAGGCAGGAACTTTACCTCTGATGTTTTCAAAGGACTGTGTGAACTACTCGGCATAGACAAAACCCGGACAACACCCTTACATCCCCAGTCAGACGGCATGGTCGAGAGGTTCAATCGTACCATTCTGAATAACCTCTCCCTTCTAGTATCAAGGAACCAGCAAGATTGGGACTTGAAGTTGCCATTGTTCCTGCTGGCTTATCGAAGTGCTGTCCATGAAACCACCGGCTATACTCCAGCCCAGATGCTGTTTGGACGTGAACTTCGTCTCCCTTGTGATCTCCTGTTTGGTTGTCCACCCGATGCGCCTTCATCGCCCGAGGAGTACATCCAAGATCTCCAGGCACGATTTGAGGACGTTCACAACTTTGCTCGGGAGCGAATTCACATTGCATCGGAGAAAATGAAGACAAGGTACGATCTAAAGGCTACGCAACATGAGTTTCAGGAAGGAGAGAAGGTCTGGTTGTGGAATCCTGTTCGACGCAAAGGACTCTCTCCCAAGTTACAGTGCAGCTGGGACGGACCATACACAGTCTTAAAAAGGCTGAATGATGTAGTGGTGCGGATCACTAAAACACCTTCATCAAAACCGAAGGTGGTGCACTATAATAGGCTAGCCAAGTACCACAAGTAAATTAAAAATGTAAATACTTGTAAAATTTGCGCATACGTAATGTAAATATTTGTATATAAATATTTGTACATATTTGTGAATTTTGTAAATATTTCTCACTTGATTTCTATTTCTATTTTATCGTTATATGCAACTTAGTTTTTGTGTTTTAGATTGTGTAAATTTGTTTGGTTTCGCCTCTTGACCAAGGGTTGCACTGCCCGGGACGTGCAGTCCTTGGGAGGGGGCAGTGTTACGAAATTGTAAATAATTGTGTTTATTTTTGTATAAATTCTTTCAAAGAGGCTTAGTAAGTTGATAAAGTGCTAATTTTGTGCATTTCTAGTCGTTTTAGCGTTGAAATAGCCTTATTTTCCCTTAAAAACGCATTAAAAAGCCTCAGTAATGCAGGTAATGGTTTTGGCGCCAAATTTGGCGACTTTTTCCCACCTTGGCGAGAAAATCCTTATATGGGATATACCAAATATGGAAGCTGTAAGTTGATTGGTTGACCACTTTCTAGAGTTTTCTCGAAAAATCTGGGTTCCATGGAACAATATATAAGAAGCGCTCTCTCGCCAAGGCAGTCAGTTCAGTTCAGATCTCAGCCAGCTTCGCTAGTGCTTGCATTACTCTTAAGCCTCTTTGAGAGAGACTTGCTTCAAGTGTTATTGGTATACAGTTTGTACTGTGGATTTGCTATTGACAGCTGTTGTTAAGCTGTGGTTACTGCTTGAATTGAAGCTGATAATTGGTTTAACGACCTGTATTTTTCTGGAACTTTCTGTGAATAAATTACTGAATTTTTGTACGTTTGGCCTTTCATTCTCAGACAACTCACGAACCCCCAAGTACGCAGCTGTAAGGTCTCTTGAGTCCAAAAAAAGTGACATTTTGCAATTAGACAGTATATTATAAGAAAGCGCCTCAGAGCTGGAGTTTAAAATTAATTGGCACAGAACTTTGGAAAAACACCTTAAAATATAAGAACTGGCAACAATTGTTTATAGTCGAAAGAAAACACAACTCTTTGGTAGACATATAGACACGAGTACTGTAAACAAAGAGACAACACATAAATCTGAGTTTAATTAGCAGCAAAAACAAAGAAAGTCGAATATAAATATAAATACTGGTGTGAGCAACACTATTAAATTAAAGAAGAAAAATAAAATTAAAATAAATTAAATTAAAACAAAAAATAAAATCTAAAAATCTAGAAAATAACATAACGAAATAAAAACCGAAGTTATGTGAGTAATTTCGAAGCATCAGACAAGGACGAAGTTGCATCATTAACAAGATTTTTCGAATTTTTAAATATGTAAAACCCTTCATGGATATCCAAATGGGAAGAGGGGACATGTTAAGAAAATACTTTCGTTTAAAAAAAATCAAAACATTGGCAATGACCCCAGCAGTGATAAGCAATCGAAGATTTGGAAATTTCTTTATACGAACATTCTGATGGTGCTCTCTTATTCTATATTTCAAAGGTCACCTAGTTTAACAAATACAACATAAATTACATGATGAACGGGGAATTAAATAAACGCCAGAATGGTTTTCTGTAGGAATGGGACCTTTAAGAGAATATAATTTAATCTTGTAGAAGGGTTTGTACTAAGGTTTGTATAAAGGTTAGTACTAGTTAAATGAGAAGAGATTTTGAAAGAATACGAGTAAGTTTAAATGAAGCCGTACCAATATAAGACACAATAGGCCGGAAGAAAAGAGTGGAATTGTGAGTCTTTGGAAGGGCATAGACATAGTTCGTACAGTCCTTGAATTTTCTTTATTTTCTGCACCAATAATATTATATAGCAACTAGCGAGCTTCGCCCGCTAGCGGGTCAGTATTTTCAAATGAATCACTAACAGTAACTTTTAGTCTTAAGAAAAGAAAAAAAAAAAAAAAATCATTTCTGATCGGGTAAAATGTCGTCCCGGGTCCCCACTGCCTTCGGCAGCGCAGTCCCGTGCGCGATGCGCGTGCACAAGTTAAAGGATACACGCGCTGCGCGCGCGTATTCCTTCCCTGACCCTTCGTGCCCCCCCTAAAAAAAAAATCATTTCTGATCGGGTAAAAACTCACACCGGGTCCCCACTGCCTTCGGCAGCGCAGACCCATGTGCGCTGCGCGCACGTGTGAAGGTATACATGCGCTGCGCGCAAATGTTCCTTCTCAAATCAAATTTTTATTCTTAAGAAAAGAAAAGAAAAAAAAATCATTTTTCATGGGGTACAAAGTCGGCCCGGGTCCCCACTGCCTTCGGCAGCGTAGTTCCGTGCGCACTGCGCGCGCACAAGTTAAAGGATTCACGCGCTGCACGCCCGCATTCCTTCCCTGACACTTCGTGCCCCCTAAAAAAAATCATGTCTGATCGGGTAAAAAATCACACCGGGTCCCCACTGCCTCTGGCAGCGCAGACCCATGCGCGCTGCGCGCGCACGTATTCCTTCTCAAATCAAATTTTTATTCTTAAGAAAAGAAAATTTAAAAAATTATTTCTCATCGGTTAAAAAGTCGGACCGGGTCCCCACTGCCTTCGGCAGCGCAGTCCCGTGCGCGCGCACAAGTTAGGGGATGCGCGCGCGGTGCACGCCTATTTCTTCCCCAACCTTTCAGCCCCTTCTAATTAACCTGCGTATACCAATTTTGAACGGTCTTACTCAATTAGCTGAGATGCAAAAGAACACCTAATCAGGATGCCTCAAAACGTGTAAATCTGCTGAAAACTTTCGATAATATAAAATAACTTTAAAATATCTTTCGAATGATGTATTAAAAATAATTTAATCATGATTAGAAATTGAAATATTGCAATTTGAAAATATTACAGCGCCATCTGGCGGTAGAAATTTCTGTATTCCACTGTTGGATCCCAAATCAACAAAGCTTTCTAATGGTGTATTACTTATGAAATTATTTTAATTAGTAGTTGAGATAGAAAAGAAAACTGATTCAGGAGACCTCAAAACGTGTAAATCTGGTGAAATCTTTAATTCCATTTTCGATAATGTAAAAGTACTTTAAAATGTGTATCGAATGACGCATTAAAAAAATTTAATCATGATTAGAAATAGAAATATTGTAATTTAAAAATATTACAGCGCCATCTGGCGGTAGAAATTTCTGTAATCTACTGTTCGATTCCAACTCAACAAAGCTTTCAAATGATGTATTACTTATGAAATTTTTTTAATTAGTAACTGAGACAAAAGAGAAACCCATTCAGGACACCTCA
Organism: Salticus scenicus; assembly: GCA_963930645.1. Lineage (NCBI taxonomy): Eukaryota > Metazoa > Arthropoda > Arachnida > Araneae > Salticidae > Salticus > Salticus scenicus. The sequence continues at coordinate 257,163,402 of OZ005653.1, forward strand.
AAACGTTTAAATCAGGAGAAATGTCGAAATATCGAATTTCTGTAATCTACTATTCAATTCCAAATTAACAAAGCTTTCAAATGATGTATTACTTATGAAATTATTTTAATTAGCAACTGAGATACAAAAGAAAACCCATTCAAGACACCTCAAAACGTGTAAATCAGGTGAAATCTCTAATTCCACTTTCGACACTTTAATTAGTAGCTGATATACAAAAGATAACCCATTCAGGAGACCTCAAAACGTGTAAATAAGCTGAAATCTCGAATTCCACTATTGCGATGCAAAAGGAAACCTAATCAGGAGACCTCAAAACGTGTAAATCGGGTGAAATCTCGAATTCCCCTTTCGATAATGTAACCGTATTTTAAAATGTGTATACAATGACATATTAAAAAAAAAAAATTAAACATAATTAGATTTTTAAATATTGAAATTTTAAATTATTACAGCGCCATGAGACCTCAAAACGTGTAAGTCAGGTGAAATTTCGAATTCCATTATCTACGGTAGTCGGTTAATGGAAGTAAATAGAAAAAGAAATATTTTTACCCTAAGTGTATTTCTGTCGTTTTGAAACTGGTATCCTCTTTCGACAGATAAAATGTCAGGCGTATAAAGATAAAATTTAATTTGCAATTAAAATGTAAATCCTTTGTTTATTGACCAAAATCGATGAAATTTTAACTGCAACTTTCTTTTGTGGTGTTAAGATTGTATACTAATTGAAATGTGCGAATTTTGAAAAATTGAAGAAAATAGAAAATTGCAATTTTTAATCGCAGTACAACAACACGTGACGTCATTAAACACCAGATGTTTTTTCTTTCCGTTCAAGATTGTCTGCCAAGTTAAAATGCTTGTGATTTGTTGCCACCATTTTTTTTTACTTTAGTTAATTTAAAAAAATCTAATTGTCCGATCGATAAGCCGTTTCCCCCATCGGATTGAGAAAAAAAAGCCCTTTCCAATGGTATCTTGTTTGTAACAATGCGACTGATATTTCTAATTAATTTTCCACTTTTTCCGTAAAAATGTCGCTTTTTAAGCATTTAATCATGAATTCTGGGTCATTTTTCGGTAGACATGGGTGGACATTTTAATTAATATTTCCGCTAATTAGGGACGCATCGCTTAGCGAATTATCGCGATGTCGAGATGAAGAAATTCTGCGTCTGTCGACACCGGTTTCGAGTCGATGCGACCATTAGCGCCGGAGCTTTAGCGATGACAAGGCATTTCTCACAGACAGACAGACAAACGCGCACAGATTTTAATAATATAAGGAGATTTTTGATATAATAAAAGCCTTAAAATTACATACGAAATGAATTGTATAAAAATACTCGTGGAAGAGTCCTTGAAAAAAGGCGTGGCCGTACGAACCTTGATAGAAACGAGTACAGTTCGCCATGGAATATCTGTCACCACGCATTTAATATGATTATTCAGAATAACTGAATTTTTACGACATATATAACTTGATAAGATGATCATTAGGAAGATATTTCTTAAGTTTCGAATAGGGACCAGAATTGAACATGGACTCAACATCGGAAATGTAATCTGATTTGTTGAGCAGAACTGTTTGTCTCAATTTATCTGCATTGGTGACAATAAAATTGAGGGCGGTGTTTAATTCAGAGATGGCGGATTTTTAGAAGAAGTAAGGTAGACTTTTGGTGACAATTATTATTGGAGATAATGATAGATAAAAGAAACAGAAGAAATACAACTGCCTGGAAGAATTTTACTATTTTTACAGAAGTTTTCAATGGGGCTAATCAAATTTGGAATAGAAAGTCTGGAAGCGCGAGGAAAATTAAAACCCAAATTGAATACATTGCCTTGAGCACCAGTCAGATTGTGGGAAGAGCGATTAATAACAGTGTCTTGAACGAGAGGGGAAATTGGTGAAGTAACGGAATTAGAGACTTAAGTAGAGGATTAAATTTCTTATTCAAGTTAGTTTGACGATAAAAAGACTGGAACGCGCAACGTAAGCGATTTTTTTTTTTTTTTTTTTTTTTTTTTTTTTTTAAGGAAGAGAAATCATGTATTTTACTACTAAGAAACGAATGTAATGAATATAATTCAGCCTCAGTATAGCAGAGAGATTGTCAAATATCCTGACTAACATCCTTACGAATCGTAAACTAACTTCTTTTTAAAGCATTTTTAACGTAAAAAGAAGCGAGAAGATTATATTTAATGTCAATAAATTTAGGAAATATCCGAGCTCGTTTGCATCTGAGGAGAAAATTTATGTGATTTAGAAAGTGAGAACGTTGAAACGAAGATGTCTGAAACGATTAATCTTAGAGGATTTCATGACTAAACATACATTAAAAAAATGAAAAAGAAATGTGAAAATCTATAAGTGGGCGGAGTTTAAAAAAAAGGGGGGGGGGGAGGATAAATTTCTTTTTTTTCTTTCATTTTATAATTTTGGTCATACCAGTATTTATAATTACATTCGACATTATTTGTTTTGCTCTTTACTAAACTGAATTTCCTGCGTTGCTGCTTTGTTTGCAGCACTTTATTCGACTGACTAAGGGTCGCGTTTTCTTTCGACCCAAAGCAATTATTGCGAGTTATTATATTTTATGGTGGTTCTTCAAAGTTTTTCACCAATTAATCAAAATGCATGTATATGTGTGTGGAATATTCTGGCTATCATTCTCCAAAACTACAATAATAAAGGTAAATCGACAAAATTTCAGAATTCAGACAGATCTAGTGTACAGGTAATTTTGTCAATTTTTGGTGAAAATTGGAAAACTGGAAGTGACCTTCAAAAAAAAAAAAAAAAAAAAAAAAAAACCTCTTATTTTCAAATGACTTTAAAGGTTTTTTTTTACTCTTATTTTTATTTATTTTTATTTTTATTTATTTATTTATTTATTTATTTTTTGCCATGAATTCAATATTTAAAGAAAAATTTCATTTTTTGTCAAAACATGTTGAAATACCGGGATTTTTTTTTTTTTTTTTTTTTTAAGCTTCTTTACACTAATTCAAAAACCGTGCGACACTTTCATCATAAGGTGCAATTTCAAAGATTGGCATCTTGTAAATTTTTAAATATCTGCGAAAAATAGCCTAAAACAAAATCTAATTTTAAGTAATAATAATAATAATAATCTTATATATATTATAAATGTGAATGTCCGTTTATTTGACTGAGTTTCACGCTAAAACTGCTCGATGGATTTCGATAAAATTTGTTATGGAGATAGCTTATACCCTAACTTAAAAAGTTGGCTACCTTATATTCCGAAAAAAACTTTTTTTTTGTTATTTTTATGCATAAAATAGTAATTTTGTAAGCTAATAATAGCAAAAAATTAGCCATTTAAATTTTAACCATAATTTAATTGTTGCCAAAATTAAATTTAATTATCCATAATTTAATTGTTGTCGAGTTTATTTTTTTCCCAACAGGAAAATAAATACATTTATCTAAACTTGAACAATAAAAAATAAAAAATAAATAAATAAATTATGCATCTCAAAAAATTGACGTCATTTTTAATTTAAAATTTCTTTTACAAAGTGCTAATATAGTTTACGATGCTAATGTGTGTTGTACTAAAATCAGTTTTATTTATAGTAGATCCTCCTGGGTGATTTTTTAAATTGTTGCGTTGAAGTACACCGAACATTTTTCGCCAAGAGGCTTAATTTAGCATTTTTTAATCTAGGTAGTTCAAGAAAAATATAAAAGAGGTTTAATTTAGCAACAGCAATTTTAATCTAGGTAGTTCAAGAAAAATGTAAAATTTATAAAATACTACAAAACGAAAAAAAAAAAAAAAAAAAAAAACTGAAATAGTAGTCACATAAATGATCTATTTTTATCTGAGTAGATAATTTTATAGAAAAAAAAGTGCAGTTTTAAAAACAGAAAATTTATTTCATTAAGCACTATTTTAAACCTAAAAACCATTAATAAAATAAACAGAATATGAAGGGTTCTTATATGTTAACGAAAAGGTGTCCGATAAAACGCTTTCTATTTTTATGCAAGAAATTATACAAAAAAAAAAAAAAAAAATCGCTAATATGGCTACAAAAATTCAAAAGCCGCCAAGGGAGAGATTCAATAAAGTTGTGTAGCACGATAATGTTTATTTATTTATTTATTTATTTATATACCAATCACTACGCTAATTGAACATACAAATAAATGAGCTACTGTGGGTGACTGCACTTGCACGCTGTCGGGCAGAAATATTTGATTAATTCAAATTAATATTTAAATAACTAAATAAAGATATGTTTAATAGAATAGAAAGCATAGTCTTGGTGAAAAATGATAGTTTAGGGTTCCCGATGTTTCGAAGCTCTCCGACACACGGGATCGTAGACCTTGAATTTACCAAGGGATTATCGATGGAGTCATCTCCAAGCCCCATCGCCAAAAGATATAAGTAGGTGTGAGTTGATTTTTGCGAAAGAGTATGTAGTCACTGCGATCCAGAGTTATTCAGAGACCTATTCTGAGTCATTGCACTTTAGGGATTGAGCTCTAATCAACTGGACATTTTTCGTGAGTGAGTGAAAATTTTTGCTCTGGTGTAGTTGATGTTATTTGCTTTACTCCTGTGGAACAAGTGACTATTTTTTAGACTGTCCCAGATCATTCATCGAATAATGACTTATACTGTACGAGTAACAGCTTCAACTGTTTCCAGAATATTCGAAGAATTAACACAAGCTATTGGACTATTTTCGAAAATATTTGTTTTAATAGTAGTTTTTTTTTTTTTTTTTTTTTTTTTTTTTTGTACAGATTCGAGAAGTTCAAAAAAGGTTTGATATTGCCAAGGAGGTCCCATACTAAAGCTGTGACGAAAATAGTCGCCAATCGAAATATATTCAGTTACAAAGAAATCATTTAAATATAGTGTCCAGCGAAGCGGGCAAAGCCTGCTAGTAATAATAATAATAATAAATCTGCAAAAAATAGCCTAAAACAAAATCTAATTTTAAGTAATACTAATAATAATAATAATAATAAATCTATTAAACAAATAGTCACCAAGCATAGGTAAGGCAAATCACCGTTACATAAGCACTCTAAAATAAATCAATAAATAATAAAAGTAAAATAAAATAAACCGAATTGAAATTGATGCAATTGATTTGCAAGATACAGAGTAAAGTAATGCTTACCTATAGCAACTCTCGACGTGATGGCTTTCATCGAAAACCTTTTCCTGAAAAATAGATAACAAATAATTACAAGATAAAAAGAAATTTTTATATACCATGTTTTTAAATTTTCTGTTTATTTATCTTTAATCACTTTTTAGTCATTTTCACTATCCACAAACTTTATAAATGTATATTTTTATATTTTTTAATTTTTCGCACAATATTTTTTGCAAAAAAACTACATTCGCATGTATTCTGTTTTCAAAATCGTCAAACGTCATTACGCAAAAATGCATACATTAAATTTGATCGAAGCGCCACCTTGCGGATTTTTCAAATTTACTGAAAATGAATTCAATTCTGCTTTAAAATGACTAAAAGTATTAAAAGAATGACTTGTCATCGTGTTTTGAGCTATTATAAAACTTTCAAATGCCTAGATAGTCGGGCAGTTAGATAAAAACCTATTGAAAGGTTTGTACAGGGAAAACAAACAAACAAACAATAAATTGAATTAATAAAAACATGGTTATAATAATAAAATTTTTCAGTTTAGTAATTTTTACTTTTGTATGTTATAAGTATTAATGTTAAAGGTATTTGTTTCAAACATATTGTAGTACATTTAAAATAATACTGATAACATGAACATCTTTTACTAACCAAATAAAGAAAAAATATATAAATTGCTACGATCAAAATTAGAAATTTCTATATGCAATATCTAATTTAAACAAAATGGAAGCATATTTAATCTAAGATGAACTCTTAATCATATCTTAACTTCACTCATTAAATAAATAAATGAGGCAAAACAATGTGTTCTAAACTCTAAATTATGCTGATTTCCAAAAGTTAAACAACAGGTTGTTTTCTCGTTTTCTTCTATTGTGCATAACTCTTAAATAAATGAGTATAGGAACATAAAATTTGGATGTAACGTTCGTTATCAAATTATTAATCGAGTTTTCGACCTAAATATCTTGTAAGCTGATATAAACTTTTATTTCTACTTTTCGACCTCGGTTATTTTTTTTATTTTTATTTATTTTTTTTTCTTTTCGTTTCATTTTTTTTTTTTTTCCACTCATTTTGAGGTGTGAGGAATCTGAAAAATAATAAAGTTAATGCGGTGTCAGATTAGTCAGTTTTCAAGATTTCAATTTGGAAATTTCATAAGCTATTAGAAATTTACAATTTTCTTAACATACGAGGATAGGGGAAAATTTCGCATAAGCGTATTTAATGAGGATTATTTTCACAGCAAAGATTTGGACAAGTTTTTCGTTTAGGATACTGATATGAATACCAATGACTATGAATGTTCTAGTTTGAAAATTTCGTAGGTTATTCGAAATTTACGATTTTCATAACATGAGAGAATCGGGCTAATTTTCACATAAATGTGGACATTATGAAGATTATTTTCCGCCTGAAGATATTCGACCAGTTTTAAAATATCTTTTATGATACTGGCATGAATATCGCTGACTAGGAATATTCTACTGTAAAGCCTTCGATTGTTATTCGAAATTTACTCTTTTCTTAATGTGGGAGAATAGGGCAGTATTTCACATAAGCTTGAATTTTGTGTGCATTGGGAATACAGTGGATTTGCACAGAAATTGAAATATGTATCTTGGCCTTAATAAAAAAAAAAAACACCAATTTAAGATTAGGTAAATGTATCGAAGCATAAGTTCAGTAGCCTAATGGATGGGACGTTTCATTCTGCAAGAATGCTGAGTGATCAATAAACTTTTTTTATTTGAAAATGAGTGTAGTATGATTTTAATAAAAATTGATGAGAACAAATTATGATGGAGAGCTGAGCAGAATCCAACTATGCCGACAATTCTTTCATGTAATCAATATACCGAATATTAATTCCATATTTACGTTCCTAAAACGTGTACGGAGAACGCGTCTTTGGATATGATGTCAAGAATCCGGTTATGATGATTCGATTCGAGTCATCTTCTCTGTTTTAACAAAATTTACATCTGAAATGTCAGTGAGAAACTGTATGTATATTAAAAATATATGCACCGCAATGTCGTTCACAAAAATCAACAGAAAATTTATTACAAACGTTTATGTATTACAAGTAATTAGTTGCACTGATTTTAATTTTCATAGGGTTCGTAACTAATGTACAGATATAGATATACAAAATAATTTCAGTGTATTATGTTCTGTTGGTGGTATTTTTTTTAACCTCTTTCTAGTATTTTTACACTACATTCAACATAAGAAAAATTAAACTTACAGTAAGACGATTATAAAAATGATTTCTGTTGAAAATTTTCTGTCTAGAAATATTAATTAGCTTATAGAGTGTAAGGTTGAGACTGTGGTAGGTCATCACTTTTTTTTTTTTTTTTTTTTTTTTTAATTATGCTGGATTCAGCGACGTAATAAGCAGGGGAGAGCTAAAAATGCTTCGGCGCCAAATTTTAGGTTGGAATAGTTTTGCGTCAGCATAGCGCTGCGACGAAGAAAGTAAGTTGCGGGGTATGAGTAAATACGAAGAGGCTTTAAAGTTTTGTTAAGTGAAGAGATTGGAGTTGATGGAGATTACGTATAAATATGAATGTATCGGTGGTGTAGAGTTGTGTGGAGTAGAATATAATTGTTCTTAGGTGATCATTTTGTGTTCGGCGAATATTGTGGTGTTAATGAAAGAGTTGAATTAGAGTGGAGAGATTGGTGGAATAGGGAATCTTTCTACCTTTGTCTAGTTTGAGAAGTGTCGTGGTTTGTCGAGGGAAGCCTTCATCTTATTAAAGTATCTTCATTTGATGAGATCTATTCTGCATTTATCTAATTGTAAGTTATTTATTAAAGCTATTTTTCCTAAGTTACTTAAAATTTGATATTGAGTTTGGCCCAGCTATTCTCCCCGTTCTTAAGCTCTGATGAAACATTATTTGCATTTTAATTCAGTATCGTACTATTTTTCCTTAGTTAAGCAAGTTTAAGATGGGGTCTGCGTCAACGCAAACCTCAAAAAAGTTACATAAAATAATTTATATATGTTGTGCATTATGGGTGAAAAATACACAGTATAATATTTTCAGCAATGTTTTATTGAATATATTCATCGTGATGTTAAGAACCCCTGTAATATACAGTAATATATACAGTTTTTATATTCTGCATAGACATTCAAATTCAAGATGCTGCCTCTATGCATTAAAATTTTATGTTTTATTAACCGTCATTTTTATATTAATTGTTATTCATGATTACGTCTTATATGTACTGGTATCATATACATTTATCGTTCATTTATACAGTCACTGAATTAGCTAATAATAGGTCTTCAACCTTTTATAGTTTATTGTATACTATAAATTTAGCCGCAGTTGCGCTTACTTATAGTGTATTATTATTAAAAGCTTTTTAAACACTCTTTTAGTACTACAAATATTTATACTGACGCAACTGTGAAGTGTATTAGTATAGGTATTATTACATGTATAGTTATTATTATTATGAGTATAAGTTGTTATAGTTATTCTTATTATAGTTATTATGAGTATAGTTATCATAGTTATTCTTATTATAGTTATTATGAGTATAGTTATTATTATTATACATTTATCATACAATATTACTTATATATTTCCATTTAATTAATTTTCATTCGATATGCTACTTCTGATTTTTATATTTTATTTTTTGAACTTGGTATGCATGGTTTTCAGTTCTTATGTTCTATATATATAATATATATCTTTTTATCGCCAGGATAAAAATTATTAAGAATTTAATAATATAACCAATATATATTAAGTATATTCTATATACATATATATATATATATATATTATGTATCTGCAAAGGCTTTAGTATAGGATCCCTTCGCGAAATTTGAAATTTGGCTCTGAAGTAGCTCGGACGTTTCTAGCCAAGTTCTTTACTTATGCATTTCTGACAGCCGTTTGAATTCATCGCCAAAATGGCGAAAAAAATTTAATAGTTTTCAAGGGGATCCTGCATTAGCTCTGTACCCACTAGTTTAATCGTTATATTAATTAATCGAGAATATATTAAATAATATACGAAAGTGAGTATGACAATATCAAACTAAAATGAATCTCTAGACACCAAAGATATCAACCGATAGAAATATTTGCTTAAAATTGATATTAGTAAACTGAATTTGAATTACCTCACTAGGAAACATTTCAGAAGCAGCAAAAAAATTGCTTTGATATTTTTTAGCAAGAAATAGATAAATCAAATCTTTGCAGCAAAAAATATTTCACATACAAAGTCTGAAATCGATGAAAGATTCAAAGAATTTTTTCGTGTAACAATAAATTTCATTTCATAGACCATTGTTGGAAACAACAATTAAATCATTATTAGAGAAAAACTAGAAATAAGTTATAACGCACAACAATGCAAATAGTCATCGCTCATTTTTGACATTGTGGTCTGCAATTTATTCACAATTTAAAACATGTAATTTTCCAATATGTAATGTCAAAATGGAATAACTTTAGTTTAAGACACATTTAACAATTTTTGAAAATTGTCGCCGAAGCAGTTAGGTTATTTTTCGCCAATGACTTTACTTTTGTGACTGCGATAACCAGCTTAACTCCAGAAGCGTGTTAAAATTATTAAGAAATTATAAAGTATTACAAAAATAAAATGAAATAAATTAAATAATGATGATGATGATGATGATGATGAAAAATTAACAATTATCAACTTAAATTATTCATGACATAGTCAGTGAAACATGTTACTATGCAGTATGCAAAATTATGTGCATGTAATATTTTGGAAGGATTTTATACATACTAATAGTCCGTGCAGCAAACAGGCAAAATTATTTTTCTAATTAATTGAATGCAAAAACAAATACACTATGTACACATACACACATAATAAACAACTCTAGCTTTAATTCTTTAACTATTAATCTTGGACAAAGATTGTAAATTACAAAGATATCCCAAATTTAATTTATTTATTTTTATTTTTATTTATTTATTTATTTATTTTTCTGTTTTTATTTAATCAGTTTATAATTTTAAAGAATTCAGTTTTTAGAATTACAGAAATTAAGCTTATATTAGGCTCCCTAAAAATAAATAAATAAAATATGAGCACATATAAAATAACATATAAAATAACATACAAAATTTCTCCAATGTATCAGAAAAAGTTAAAAGGATAGCGGACGTTGAAAATCGTTAAAATTCAGTCTTTGAATTTACTATCTTAGAGTTATGAAAATTGGGATACAAGTGCATTGAAATCTATCAATATTAAATATACTAAATTTTCTCGAAAATTACTTTAAAAAAATTTAAATTAAAAATTAAAATTTTGTTATTTTAATATTTTTTAATACTGAATGCCACTGAATTTTTACATTTTTCTATCGATTTTTTATTTTTATAGTTTTTCAATGTATTCTGAATATATTTGTACGTTAATTATTTAATTGATTAATAAGATATTTTTTTAAAAACAGATTTATGTCTGACAAGGAGAGGTCACGACATGGAAAATTCAGATCGGGACGAAATTGCGCAGGATTGTAGTATACTATCAGGGTAACAACATATTAAAGCAGTAGGACCCACTATCCACAAAATTTCGAGAAAAAAGCATTTAAAGTTTCAGTAATCTTTAAATACAAGTTATTTCATAATCGAGTAAGCGCCTCAGTGGCGTGATCCTAAAGCGTGAGCCTCCCACCCAGATGACTTGGGTTCGAGGCTACCTGCGGGACTACTCTTTTTTTTTTTTTCTTTAACTTTTTATGTAATCTTAACTTTTTATTTATTTTATTTTATTTTACAATTCAATTCAAAATTCAAAATTTGAAATTTTAATAAAAAATTATTTAATTTTGAGTATAAAATAACTTTTTCTATTTTTAATATTTATAACTTAAAAATACAATAAATTTCTATAACTTAAAAAATAAAGTTTAGTTTTGCAAAACCCTAAATAAGAAACATAAAGAAAAACAGACAAATATTTAAATAATTAAAAAATAAACAAGCTGTAAACAAAGTGTAAAATAGTTAGCAGGTGTACTTAAATCTTGGTTTGAGCTTCCTGATTTGTTTTGAATGTGTATAAATTACGCAAACACTTCTAGCTTGTTAATAATAAAGGACAGGTGGAATTTTATTTTGTGCACAGAAGGATTAAAAAAAAAAAAAAAAAAGTTGTTATCGAAAAAGAAACGATGTTCATTAACATTTAAAATCTACATTTAAAGATAACATTTCTTTACCTGTAATAATTTAATAGCCTCGCAATCCTATACTATAATTTTTAAGAAACTATTGATTGGAGAAGTAATTATTTAATTTGGATAGTAATTATATATGCAATTAAAATCATCATTTCTCTGTAATTTTTTTTTTTTTCGTAATTTAAAAGATAAAATTAAATATACCTAAAATGAAATAAAATATTTAGATAAATAATTAAAAACAGTGTCTTTAGTTTTACCTTATTTTAAAGTTAAAATAAAACTAAAATTTATTTTTTAAGTTATATAAATTTATTGTATTTTTAAGTTATAAATATCAAAAATAGAAAAAGTTATTTTATACTCAAGAAAATTAAATCATTTTTTATTAAAATTTTCAAATTTTGAATTGAATTGTAAAATAAAGTAAAATAAATAAAAAGTTAAGATTACATAAAAAGTTAAAGAAGAAAAAAAAAAAAAAGTAGTCCCGCAGGTAGCCTCGAACCCAAGTCATCTAGGTGGGAGGCGCGCGCTTTAAGATCACGCCACTGAGGCGCTTACTCACTTACGAAATAACTTATATTTAAAGATTACTGAAACTTTAAATGCTTTTTTCTCGAAATTTTTTGGATAGTGGGTCCTACTGCTTCAATATGTTGTTACCCTCATAGTATACTACAATCCTGCGCAATTTCGTCCCGATCTGAATTTTCCATGTCGTGACCTCTCCTTGTGAGTGTCAAAAATTTGCAAATATAAAAGTATTTCAAAACATTAACCTATCAATCAACCTAAAAATAAATGCACAAAATATTTATAACAGATTGATGAAGTAAAAAATATGCAAAATCGAGTGAAAATTTTTAAAACTCAGTCGAAACGAACATTTTAAACATCCTCAAAAAATTTAAAATTTTAATTTAAATTTTTTAAATCGATTTTAAGACGTTTTAATCTATTTAATACTGATACGTTTCAATGTACATATGTGCAAAAAAGAACAAAAAAAAAAAAAAAAAAAAAAAAAGACAAGACCAAAAATATGATTTAAAGCACTTTTCAATATCTCAATATAAATTTGCCAATTTAAAAGAGCCCATGGCGAATCGAGTTTTTGGATCAAATTCAATTCATTAATGAATAAGTTAAATAGCACATATATATATTTTTAATTTCTTATTAATACGTGAACAACTTCATCTAATTATGCCTCTAGGGCGTTTTAAAATACACTTCTGAAATTTTGTACATCATATAATTAGAGTGTGGAAAATTTCACCAACTGAAATACATATATCAGAAGGATTCTGAATAATTTTGCAATTATTTTTTCCTGTATAGTATGTTTGAAAAGGTTTTCATAACACACACGTACACATATTTACACTGACGGGGGAAAAATCATGCAGTACGCATTGATTAGTAACACTTTCCTGCTGTACGTAATTATTGTATCGTATAACATTTAATATTCTTTGCCTACGTTATCACACAACAAACAGAAGAACTGAAAAATATACAGATAGTATAATTGATTTTAAAATTATTTTTAGGCATTTTAGAAAGTGTTAAAAAGGCTTAACTCAAAAGAAAATGCAGCCGTTAGATTATAAATACAGTTTTTAATCTATTTGAATTTTTAGTGTAGCCCTTTAAATCTGAGAGTTAATCATATCATATTCTATACAAAACATTATTTAGAATATTAACAATACATGTCAATGTTTTTATGATTTTTACAGTAGAAAGTTTTTTAAATATAACTTTTAATAAAATCTTTTTGTAAAAAAAATAGAATCGACTCCAAATAACGTCACTTTTTCTGAATAGAAACTTCTAGATTTCACAAAATGTGTTGAATGGGTTTTGATGATATACTTGATGATACTCTTCAACTTTGTAATTCACTTTTTTCTCTAGAACCGTTTTCGAGATAGGAACACTAACTCCACTATTTTCCACAAGGTGGCGCTGCAAGCGGTTTAACCTTGTACTGCATGGCCACTTTGCTATACCTACATACCATTTTTATCACTAAAACTGCAGCCGTTTAGCAGTTAAAAGAGTTGGGACTGATTTTTTTGGGCACCCTGTATTTTATTTAGATCGTAAAGATATTACAATGGGATCTATTTCAGACCGAGACCTTTTCAACAAAACAAAAAGTATCAAAATCGGACCATCCGTTCAGAAGTTATGAGCTAACAAACATAAAAAAAACATACGGTTTGAATTGAGAACCTTTCCTTCTTTTTTTGAAGTCGGTTAAAAATGTATTTCCTAAAACGAAATGCATTGGCTTTTATTGTTGTTGTTGACCCTGTGCACAAACACGTTGTAAAGGATCTATTAATGTCATTTTAAACAGGGAACATTCCATAGTGAGCTTGATTGTATCATTTTTTAAAAATTCTCAAAATATTTACGGACGCTAGGGGCCGGAGACAAACAGATAGAAAGATAGACAATCTGACAGACAGCTATACAAATTGAAATCATATTCCCCCTAGAACTATAAGAAAGTGTTAAAACGCTTAATGTAAATTAAAGTGCAATTCCAGCAAACTTTTATTAATGGCTCTTAATGTAACTGAATATTTTTGTGTGGCCCTGTAAATATAATGCTAATCATACTATATTATATATAAAGCATTATTTTGTACATACGAATAATATTTTTCAATTGCATTAAGCTTTGCGCAAAGTAAAATTATTAAAATTTGGTTTATAAATCTCTCGTAGAACGCAATGCTTTGGAATACTTTCAGGTGTCTCTGTGCACAAACCAGTTAGAAATCTACACTATTTTACATAGGAAGCAACCGATAGAGAACTTGAATAACATATTAAAATTTCATTAAAGTTTCTGTACAGTAAAGATATTAAAATAAGGTTTATAGAAACGCCTCTCATAGAGCACAATGCTTTCGAATACTTTTGGGTATCCCTGTACACAAACTACAAGAGGTATTGACACCATTTTCAATAAGAGAAACAACCGACAGTGAACTTCGATAAAATATATCAGTTTGAATAAATTCCATAAATATTTACAGGAGTTAGAGCGCAGAAAATCAGACAGAGAGACAGGCAGACGGACAGAAGAACAGTCAGACAGATACACAAATTGAAATCATATTCACACTTAAAAAAGTGCTAGAAAGTGTTAAAAGGGCTTAATGTAAACGAAAGTACAATTGTAGCAAATTTTTATTAACAATTCTTAATACAACTGAATATTTTTGTGTCACCCTGTAAGTCTAATGCTAACCAGGCAATATTCTATGCAAAGCATTCTTTTGTGCATATAAATAACATATTTCAATTTCTTAAAATTTCGTGTAAAATAAAGTTATTAGAATTTGGTTTATAGAAATATCTCTTATAGAACGCAAAGCTTTTGAATACTTTTGAGTGTTCCTGTGCACAAACCAGTGGTGGTATTTACTCCATTTTATACAAAAAAACATTCCATAGTGAACGTAAATAACATATTTCGATTTCATTAAGATTTGTGCACAGTAAAGGTATGAATATATGGTTTATTGAAATACCTCTCATAGAACACAATGCTTTGAAATACTTTCGGATGTCCCTGTAGACAAACCAGAAGAGGTATGAACTCCATTTCCAATAGGGAATATCAGATAGTGAACTTCAATAACATATATTAATTTCAAGAAATTCCATAAATATTTACGGTAGTTAGAGCGCGGACAGAAGGACAGAAAGGCAAACAAACAAACCGAAGTCGTTAACACTTTTCAACCTTCTTGGAAAGCGTTTAGAAATGTGCAACTATGATTATTCGTTTATAGAGATGCACAAAATAATTCAAATAAAATATGGTTAAAGAGAAGTATGTTGCATCAAATGCATCAATACTTGTTGCAGCAAAAATTTTCTAAAAGTGCAATTAAATTTACTTGTGTATTCTTACGGAAAGCAAAATTTTATACACGTACGTCCATGTGCGCGGTATTTTAAACGAAATAATCTTTTCATTAAGATAGATTTCTTGATCATTGAAGTAGCATTATTAATTGTAGTTTGAACTTTTCATTGAAACTATATGTTAAAATGAATAATATATATATATAGAATGTAACGCGCACACACACACATGGAAAAAAAAACTCGTGTACATAATGTTTTCCTGTTTCACATACAACTATTTATGCAATTTAATATTGTTGACTAATTTCTGGAAAAACTATATTTAATTTAACTATAACATAAATCATTTAACAGTGTATGTTGCTGTTTTACAATTTTATAATGAATATAATGCTATTGTTTCTTCGGTTTCAATTATAAGAATTAGGCTTGAATTGTATACAATACCAAAAATCTGGAGTGACTCCACTCGACTTTCCGAACATTGAGTAATTAATGGTTCTGTACATAAAGTAAAGTAAGAGGAGTCGATAAATGAACAAAAGAGAGAAAATTATATTAGGGAGTTTTTTCTTTATATAGTACATGATGTTTAATTTAACGCTATTTTACCGAACACTTAGATCATAATAATAAAGAATATTTTGTTGTGTCCCTGTAAAACCTACAAATGCTAGATTCACCAAAATGTTTATAGTTAGTGCAACAGTGATTTATAATATTTGTATAAATTTTCAATTCCATCGTATAAGGCATTTAGACGCTATCGTACTTTAAAGTTTGAGCCCATATGCCACAATGATAAAGAAATTTGCATCTTGTCCCTGGAAAAGAACCATAAGTTATAGATTCTGTAAAGTTTATAAAATTCGTGTGACAGTGACGTACAATATGTACATAAATTTTCTGTTCATTTGAATAAGGTGTTTAGTCGCTGTCACACTTTAAATAATTTGAGCCTATTGGTCTTAATGAAGAACAATTTTATTTGTGTCCCTGTAAAACTCGTTAAGTGCTAGGGTCACCAAAATCTATGTAGTTTGTGTGATGGTGGCCTATAACTCGTATATAAATATTCCACTCCAACGGATAAGGCATTTCGATGCTATCGCACTTTAAATAATTTTACCCCATAGGCCATAATGATACAGAATTATTTATTGTGTCCCTGTAAAAACACTAGAAGTGCTAGATTCACCAAAATCTATGCAGTTCATGCAACTATTACCTATAATATGTGTATAAATTTTGTACTCAGTTTAATAAGGCGTTTAGACGCTATCGCACTTTTTAAAATTTGGTTTCATAGGCAATAATGATAAAGAATTTTTCTTTGTGTCCCTGTAAAAAAACTACAAGTGCTAGATTCTCCAAAATCTGTACAAATTGAGTATTTGTGACCTAAAATATGTGTATAAATGTTTTACTCAATTGCATAAGGCGTTTAGATGCTATCGTACTTTTAAGATTTTGGTCCCATATTCCATAATGATAAAGAATTTTTCTTTGTGTACCTGTAAAAAGAACTATAAGTGCTATATTCATCAAAATCAATAGGGTTCATGCTACGGTGACTTGCAACATGCGTACCAACTTACAGCTCATTCGAGCAAAGCGTTTAGACGCTAACGTGTTCACTCACACACATACACACACATACATACATACACACATAATCGTAAAAATGGTGAAAACGGACTCAGGTCACCTCAAAACATATAGAAACACAAAAATCTCGAATTCGGATTTTTGACATGATTACAATACTTTCCTTACATATGTATGTTCGGAAAGTAAAAATATTCAGAATATTATAATTACGCCTCAAAAATATATTACAGTGATACAAATGATAGTCGTGTAATGAGGACAGTATACTAGCTCAGAAACTTTTATTCATAAACTATAGGCACTTGAAATCATTATACAATTGAATTTCTAGAATTGCAAACTGTTTTAAATTTTACATCACTTTTGAGTATAATCAGTTTACACTTATTTAGTTAACAAAAATTTCTGGACACTGTTATTTGAAAAATAATCCTTGTACTTACATTGAACTTTATACATGGATGAAATTTTACAACAATACATAACACTGCTCGGCATGAAAATTGCCTCTGACACCATTTCAGCATATTTTTATGTAAAATGACCTCCTGAAGCCGAGTATGACGCCTATTTTGCCCTATCACCCACCGTGTTTTAGGAATAGCCCCTATTTTAATCACTTTTCGGTGATTTTATAACTATAAATTTGATTTTTAGGAGGGAGGATGATTATTTTAACCGTTAAATATCTTCTGAGGGGCTATAGAGTTGGAAAATTCTAAAACGTGGACATTTGAAACAAGGGAAAAATTATGCGGGGGGTTTTCCACTGAAATTATGCATTACATATCTTATATTTTTTTTAAATCTCTTATTAATGTTATTTTCTAAACTTTATATTTTTTTGTTTTTAGGTGTTAAATTAATTCTTTTTCATTCTTCAAATCAAATTCATAGTCATAAAATTATCGAACAGGAAAAAAATTCAGGGAGGGGGTGGTGTATCTAGAAAACGGTGGGCGACTGGGCAAAATGGGAGGCATATTCGGATTCAGGAGGTCATTTTACATAAGAATCAGCAAAAATAGTATCAGATCTCGATTTTTTTTTTTTTTTTTTTTTTTGCAAAGCAGTGCAATTAACACGCCTTAAACGCCACCCAATACAAGGCCTGATTGCACTGCAGTTATATTCTATCTAGTCCGCACTTTTTATGATATGACTGATATATATATATATATATATATATATATATATATATATATATATATAATTCAATCAAATGGAATTACACAGAATATAATAATATGCTTATTAAGCGAAATTATGCTAATTCAGCTTAGGTTAAGTGGCATTGCTATGATATTTTGTTGGATTTACCCATTTGCGTTTTAGTTGTATCTCAGACTTTATGGTATAAAATTTGTAAAACCTTATGTAATAATACCAGATAAAAAACTTTATGTTGATTTAAATTCGATACTGAACAAACAGTATTAGATATAACAGTACGTAGCTTCCTTTGTGATCTATCGTAATTTTTCTCATAAATCGCTTAACTTATAGCTTCTCATGTGTTTGCTAAAAAAAACAAAAAAAAACTGAAATTGTGTTCTTGATTTTCATAAAATTTAGAAGAGCACAATTGTTCAATTGAACGTTAGAATGTTTTGAAAAAGTTTCAGTAATAAATTAATATATTATATTATAACAAAATTTATGCATTTTCAAGTGCTAATTAGACAATTGATGGAAATGTGCTGTATTAGTAAGGCTAATTGTCAACAAAATGTACCTAGACCTAGGTGGAAAGCCCTCCTGAATTTAAGGTATTTCTGTGGTGTCCTAATACTTATTCATGCGTGTTTTGGAGAAAACCGCAGAAAACTCTTAAATTCTTGGATGACCAGTGCAAATTGGGTTCGAATCAAGCATATATCGTCTACTAGTATAAGATATCAGATTATACTAGGGCAAATTTGACTATTAAAGTAACAATTAGTTTCTGAAATATTATTTCCTTTCACCAGCCTATTTTCCTTAATTTACTTTATTTTATTTGTTTGTTGAGGAAAAATGAAACGAATCTTACATTTTAAACAGAACTATCTTTAAAAAAAATCATAAAATGCATACACATTGAATGCAGAAATTGAATGTTATAGTCCAGTAAACGGCCGTAATATTTTATAAATATACAGACGGATAATTCATTAAAAATGTGAAAAGAATTAAATAAATTTCTGCAGAACAATCCTTTTGTTAGTTTTGTGAATATTCACGTACACTTAATTAGTAGAAACTAAAGTTTTACTAATTAATTCGTGACCGTTTACCTCGAGGACTTCTAATAACTTACACTCTAATCGTTTTTATAAAAGGAAAGATAAAAGTTTTTCATTTGCAACTTTCTCTTACATCATAAAAATAGACATTAGATAATTATTTCGTGACTCAAATATTAAGTAAATTTTAGTAATTGCTTGTACTAAGCATTTAGCACTGTGTTATATCAATAATGAATTAAGAAGTTTCAGTCCTATCATAAAATTATTTTCATTGCAAGTATAATTAGATTTTAAGGATAATTTTTCTCGTAAAGCTGTTTAGTTTGAGATTTTTCATGAAATGGCTAAAGTTTATCATGTAACCGCAGTTAATTATATTTAGAGTAGTATAAAACTTAGAAAATCTTTCAGTATGCGCTATTAAAAGAGCATTTTATGTATGAAATAAATTTAAGCAAATAATTAACTTTAATTAAATAAAGAAGACGTGAGTGGAATTTTATGTTTCTTCAATGTAGAAAATTTTATAAAAGATTAAAAATTATGAATAACGTAGTATATTAGCTTGTCGTTCATTACTTTTTACAACTTTCACTTCTTGTAAAATAAATGCGCTTATGCATGGAAAATTGTTATATAATTCGAAATAGAAATTACATATATTTATAATTAAATTTTACTTTCTACAATCTGCAAAAATAAGTATACGTTACATATATTATTTTAATGTCAGTTTATTTTTGTTTTTTGCTTTTATTTGCTGCAGAATAAATGTGCTTATACACGCAAAAGAAATAATATAATAGAGAAAGACATCTTCTTGTACACATCACGTTTTAAATAATTCCATCTACAAAATGTAAATAACATCTATTAATTTGTCATTGTGATATTTTTATTTCCTTCATTCCATCACCATTTAATAAAAAAAAGTATATCTTTTACTATTAAGTGAGCAATATTTGTATATATATATATGTATATTTCACTGTTCTCGAAAACGGTAGCTCGGACAGTCAAGTGATTTAACACAAAAGTGCCCTCCGTAGGGTCATTTTGCTCATCGAAGTCAGATTTTCGAATTTTTGATTAGTTTTTTTTTTTTTTTTTTTATTAATAAAAATATGAAATTAAACTTCCCATTTCTATAATGACGCAGAATGGAGAATCTTAAGTGATATTTGATTGGTTTATTTGATTTTCATTGATTTGAGTGTATTTTACGTTGAACTGTAGCTACGCTATTAGAAATTACGAGAGATTTGATTGGTTTATTTGATTTTCGTTGGTTTGAGCGTATTTTACGTTGAACTGGAGCTACGTTATGAGGAATTGCGAGAGATTTGATTGGTTTATTTGATTTTAATTGATTTGAGCGTATTTCACTTTGAACTAGAGCTACGTTATGAGGAATTACGAGAGATTTGATTGGTTTATTTGATTTTAATTGATTTGAGCGTATTTTACGTTGAACTAGAGCTACGTTATGAGGAATTACAAGAGATTTGATTGGTTTATTTGGTTTTCATTGATTTGAGTGTATTTTACGTTGAACTAGAGTTACGTTATGAGGAATTACAAGAGATTTGATTGGTTTATTTGATTTTCATTGATTTGAGTGTATTTTACGTTGAATTTTTAATATTTTAATATTATGCAACTTTTACAGAGAACAAATTGCGATTGGCACCGCAGGCGCCCGAAAGCACGTTCTTTGGTAAAACTTTTCATGGGTCTCTGGCCAGCTAGCTGGTGAAGCCAGCTAGTGCACGTAAAATAAAAAAAAAAACTCTAAATTGTGTTTACTTACATACCATAAAGTTTTAAATGATGATTTGTGCAATTTGCATTGAACTGTAATCAGAACAAATATTGATTTGCCGTTATAAATGATTGTTTAGTATCTTTTTAATACCTTTATATGCTACTGCATGCACGTAAAATTAATAATTGTACTGAGGACGGTACTTCTACATACCATAAAATTTTAAATGAATCTTTCTAAAATTTACAACAAGCAGTGTGTATTATACATATCAGATGGTTATAATTTAGTTTTATAACTTTTAATTATTTAATACATAGTAAAGTTGTGTGAGAATTAAGAACAATCATCTAATCTTGGGAATTTGTCCTTGGTGGAAGACTTTTCGTGGAGGAGAGACTTACTAAGTAACTCTAACCAGCAAAAATATGGAAACCACCGAAAGGCTCGGGTGCACTGAGAAAAAATTCTGTAACTGACATCTAGAATCTAAATTGTGGCTCTAGAAAAATAGTTCCATGTCATCCTTATAAATGCTAGTCCTCTTGGAAAGCGAGTTCTAGAAGCCACTATTAAAATTCTAGAGCGATTGCCTATATTGTCGAGGGCAAAGTTATTTAAAAATCTGTGCAAATAAATGAGACTACAAGAGGCGGGTTTCAGCAACAATAATCTTGGTTTATTGCTCAATTCTAGAAAATCAAGTGATAATTTCACGCAATACAAAAGATTCAGATTATTCGGAATATTCAGAGTATTGCTTCACCATCTAGACGTGTGTAAACTAGAAATTCTCGATTATTACGTCTATTCAGTTTATTGGCGTGCCTTATGTGCATAGCTCGGAAATCTATATTTCTAGTTAAGGGATTTAGAAAATGGTCACTTATTCATTCTAGAGGAAGGCGGTATATATATATATATATATATATATATATATATATATATTCTTAGTGTGAAGAGTGCGGTCGGCGTTCAAATCCGGCACCTGCATCCACCAACTTAGGCAGCAGATTATCTCGGCTGAAAAACAATAAAAACACTTTATATTTTAAACAGAACTCACTTATAAATTGATAAAATTAATAGGTAGAAGATGCAGGATTTAAATGTTGATTATTCTAGTAAATGAGATTATTATTTTATAAGTAAACAGTCATTGAGTCAAATAGTAATTTATAAACATTCATTAAAAATGTTAAAAATATTAATTCAGTTTTTTCAGAACAATTATTTTATTAGTTTTACTCACATTCACGCATACTTAATTAGTAGAAACTAAAGTTTTACAAATTAATTCGTGAACGTTTACCTCGAGGACTTCCAATAACTTTTACAACAATCGCTGTTATAAAGATCATGGAATAATTAGAAAAGATAAAAAAAAATTTCGTTTGCAACTTTTCTCATCCTCTCAAAAAAGAATTTAGGTAATTATTTCGTGACATAAATATTAAGTAAATGTTGGTAAACGTCTGTAAGAAGCATTTAACACTATGTTATGTCAATAATTATAATTACTACATATAATGAATTTAAAAGTTTCAGTCGGATTGTAAAATTTTTTATAGTACAAGAATAATTAGGTTTTAAGTCTTAACTTTTCTTATAAAGTTATTTAATCTGTGTATGAAATGCATAAATATTGTCATGTAACCACAGATAATTATATAAAGAGTGGTGCAGAATTTTGAAAAGCTTTCAGTATGCATTATTAAGGAGCATTTTATGCATAAAATAAATTTAAGCAAATACTTAACTTTTATAAAATGAAGAAAAAGTGAGTGGGATATTATATTTTTTCAATATAAAAAATTTCTATGAAAGATTAAACATTATGAGTAACACATATTAGTTTATCGTTAATTTCTTTGAAAGACT
This sequence comes from Salticus scenicus, assembly GCA_963930645.1. NCBI lineage: Eukaryota > Metazoa > Arthropoda > Arachnida > Araneae > Salticidae > Salticus > Salticus scenicus. The sequence goes on from OZ005653.1 coordinate 257,186,185, forward strand.
TTCACTTATTTGCTATAAAATAAATGTACTTATGAATACAGAATTAATTATAGAATAGCAAATAGAACCTACATACATATTATTTATTATGTTTTATTTTCTACAATATGTAAAAATAAATGTATACGTTGGTTCTTCTTCTTCTTCTTTTTCTTCCTTTCTATTCTTTATTTCTGTATTTTCTTTCTTTCTTTCTTTTTTCTTTTTTTGAATTCTTTAATCATAGTAAAGTTGTGAGGAAGTTAAGAGGACACAGGACCTGTAAAGAAACTAAAAACAAATAAACATTTTGCTAGATTTCAAGCTGTTTTATCTCTGAAAATATTTTATTTATGAATATTAATTTTTCACATACTATATAACTGTATCTTATTTGTTGATTGCCAATTAGAAAAAATAATTAGTTAATTATTAATTAGTTTTAATAATGAAATTGAGACCATTGTATTTTTTACATGTTATTCCTTGTGCGCAGTTTAATTACTTTAAAAATATGTTTATACGCACAATTCCTTTTTTATTTTAAAGATATAAAACTATTGTTTAAAATGACGAACCATCAAGTCAAAAAAAAAAATTCAAGAACGTAATAAAAAAAGATTTTTTTTTTTTTTTTTTTTTTTTTTGTGTGTGTGTGGGGGGGGATGTTAAACTTTTGTACTTTTTTTAATAACGTAATTAATTATAATTAATTAATTTATGAATGAAAATATGTAAGTGTTCGTATTTTTAATCATAATCGCTTACATTGCATGTGTAAAATTTTCATGTAATTCCTGCCCCTAGTTTCAGAAATATCATGCGCGTAAAGTCTAACATGCTAAAAATACAATTTTCAGAAATCTCATTATAAAAATTAATGTTTCACTAATTATATTTCTAAATGGATATCAACAAATAAGATACAGTTAAATAGTAAATAAAATTTCATATTCATAAACAAATTATTCTCAGCGATTACAGCAGTTTGAAATCTAGCATTTTTTATTGGTTCTTAATGTCTGTAAATGTCCTGAGCCCTCTTAAGAAAGGACTCCGAACTATGGAACTACGCATAGGTGGAAAACTCACCGTGGATGTCTTACTAAACAGTCCTAACCCGTATTCACACTAGTTCACCCGTATTCGCAATAGGGAAAAACATGAAACACTCTGGTCCGGCTGACAAGTGCGACCTGTGATCGAGTCAGGCACCGATGTCTACCAAATTTGACTGCATATTCTCTTGACGACTGATGAAGTTAATTTTACTGTTACCGGTCATTCCGAGATAACTAGGGCGAGACGTAGCCTCCCACATACTACAGTGGCCGGTGAAGTGGTAACAAACAATTTATTTCCAAAATATTAATTATTTTCACAATTATTCTATTATCATTAATTTATTTTATTTTAAGGGAAAAAAATCCTTATAAATTGATAAATAAATATATAATAAATGCAAAATTTTAATGTTATATCCTAGTAAATGGGCTTAAGAATTTATAAGTTAAAATTCAGTACAAAATAAGTTACAATTCAGTAAAATTCATTAAAAATATTAAAAGTGTTAAACGAGTTTGTGCAGAACATTTCTTTTACTAGTTTTACACATATTCACATATGATTAATAGAATCTGCAGTTACACTAACTAATTCGTGTACCGATTCCTTTGCTAATAACTTTTAATGTAATCGTTTTTATAAGTCTCATCTGTTAAATAGAAAAAATAAAAGTTTTTCGTTTGCAACTTTTCCCTTACCTCAGAGTTTAAGTAATTATTTCGTGACTTAAATATTTAAATATTAAGTAAATGTTAGTATATATTTGTAGTAAGCATTTAGCGTTGTGTTGTATCAGTAATTATAACTGTTATATAATGCATTAAAAAGTTTCAATCAGATCATAAAATTATTTTTAGTGCTAGAATAATTATATTTTAAGGCTTAATTTTTATGGTAAAGCTGTTTAATATGAGTTTGTTAATGAAGAACATAAAATTTATCATGTAACCGCGGATAATTATATTTTAGTGTAGTATACATCTTGAAAAAGGTTTCCGTATTCTTTATTCAGGCGCGTTTTATGTATGAAGTACATTTAAGTAAATATTATCTTTAATATAACGAAGAAAACATGAGTGGTTAAATATTTTTTAATGTAGAAAATTCTTCTAAAAGAATAAACATTTTGCATGATGTGTATTAATTTCTCGTTAATTTGTTTTGATTATTTTAATTATTCTCCGCAGAATAAAAGTATGCTTATGCATAGAAAATTAATTATAGATTTGTCAGTATGACCTAACTACATATCATTATGCGTTAACTGCATGTATCTTCGGAAATAAATGTGCATTATATTTAATAGTTTTCTTGTCATTTATTTTTACTTTTGCCTTTACCACAAAAATAATGTGCCTGTGCATGTAAAATGAAAAATATACTTGTAAATGATACTAAATTGCATACCTTTTAGTTTTAAACGACAATTTCTACAATCTAAAACAATATATTGTACAGTGTACATTAGTTTACCGTTGGATTATTTTTACCTTTTTTTTTAATTTCTTGCCACAGAATAAATTGGTTTATGCATGGAAGATTAATAATAGATTTGAAAATGGGGCTTATCGACATCTAAATCTGAAATATCTAGACTTCACTCGCTACGTGGTGAATAAAGAGAATTAAATGGTGACATAGAAAGTTAAAAAACTTGTCAGTATTTTTTCCTCTGAACATCTTTATAAGTATGAACTTCCACAACCGTAAAAGTGCGTTTTTCTACAATTAAATGTAATATAACTCAAACAAGGCCGAATTTATTCGACATTAGTAAAGTCAACTGTAAAATTGTAGCATACTCTGTAAATTGGACCCTGAAAAAGCAGATTTTTTTTTTTTTCATTTGCGGTATATTAATCACATCGGGAGTCCTCTTAGAAAAATGTCTAACCTTACTTTTTTTAGAAGTTAAAAAAAACCGCATTTCTGAACTTATTCTCGTATTTCAGCTGATTGTTTGCTTATATATCGCATTTTAGTTGTCAATTACCCACAGAGAACATCATAAATGGCCTATTAAAAAACATTTATAGAGGTAAATATAAAAAAATTCAAAATTGAAAAATCTTAAATGCTGGACTAAAGGACGCGACCGGAATTCGAATCCCACACCTTTCGTCTTTAAGCTTAGAAAGCAGATTCTCTCGACTACTGGTAGGTCTAACTTGATTACAGAATTAAGATGAAAATTAGTTTCGAAAATATAAATTGCTTTCACAATTAGTCTATTCTCATTAGTCTATTTTATGTTATTTATTTCGAAAAAACAAAATATGTTTAGATAAAAATGAAATTTACCTATTATAAATTGAACTGACATACAATTTAATAAAATGCACATACACTAAGTGCGGAAATTTAATGCCATATTCCATTAAACGGGCGTACTATTTTATAAGAAAACAGACTGATTATTCATTAAAAATTGTTAGAGCTATTAAATTTATGCAGAACTAATCTTTCATTCATTTTGCGCATATTCCCGCATACGTATTTAGAAAAAACTAAAGGTTTATTAATTAATTCATGATGCATACCTCGGGGACTGCTAATAATTTATACTATAATCGTTTTTATAAATAATGTGATAGTTAGAAAATATAAAAGTTTTTCGTTTGCAACTTTTCTCTTACTTCTTAAAAATAAATTATTTCGTTACTTAAATATTAAGTAAATGTTACTAAATGCTTGTAGTAAGCATTTAACACTGTGTTTCGCCAATAATTATAAATGCCATATAATGAATTAAAAATTTCAGTCATATCATAAAATTATTTTCAGTGCAAGAATTATTAGATTATGTGGCGTAATTTTTCTCTCAAAGTTGTTTAATTCGAGTTTATTCATGAAATGGCTAAAGTTTATCATGTAACCGCAGATAATTATATTTGAAGTAGTATTATAAAACTTGGAAAAGCTTTTAGTATGCATTATTAAGGAGCATTTTATGTATGAAATAAATTTAAGCAAACCATTAACGTGAATAAAATGAAGAAAACGTGACTGAAATATTAAATTTCATTCAATGTAAGAAAATGTTTATTTAAGATTGTGCGTAACGCAGATTAATGCGTCGTTTTTTTTTTCTTTTAATTCTTGTCACAAAGTAAATACGTTTATATATTTAAAAAAAAATTAATAATAGAGAAGCAAGTGACACCTTATTAAATACAATTAAGTATTAAACGATGTCTAAAATCTAAAACAAAACCTTATCCACTTTACCCAAGTAGCACAGGAACGTTCTGTGAACGTCTAATAACGGTTTCAATAGTTCAAACACCGTGTTTCGTGTCAAAAGAACGTTCTAAAACACGTTCAGAAATGGTATTATTTAGAACGTTCTGAAAATGTTTGATTTGTACCATCTATAAAACGTACAATTCTAGTTCTATATAGAACGTTCAAGTGTAACACCGTCATAACACGTTCTGTAACAGTGTAATTATAACGAATATGACAAAATGACTTTTTAGTACTATTGGTTGAGAAACTAGGTTAATCATGAAAATTTTTGACTTCAGTTTTTGATTTTTTTACACGTTTTCTGGCGTGAGGAATCCGGAAGTCAAAAGGTTGGTATGGTATCGGCACCTATTAGCGTGATAGCCCGTTAGTCCATGTACACGATATCTCAAGAACAAATGATTGCAGAGAGATCGGACCAGTTTTAAAATATCGCTTATGATATTGATAAGAATCCTATTGAGAGATTTGTAACATTCTAATTTAAAAACTTCGTAAGTTATTCGAAATTTATAATTTTTAGCTTGATAGAGAATAGAGCATTTTTTAAATTTTCAGTTTAACGTTTTGTTAGCACGTCAGTAAAGAATGCTTTTCAAGAATCAGTAGCGGTGAGGTGAAAAAAAATTACAAAATTTTAAACTCATGGAAAAATTTTGTGAATTTTGTATTTCATGAATCAATGTATGGAATTCAACCAAACTTGTTACATAATTAGATCTTGCCCTAAATTGGAGGTTATTTAAATTTCATTTAGGATATATCGTCCGATAGATTGCGGTGCTATGTAATGAAACCCTCCATTTATGGGACGGCTATATCTCAGCTTCTATAGTGTACAAATGCATTAAACTTAATATATTGGTATATATCATGATAACCTCTGCTAATACAATTTGGATGTATACATTGTCCAACAGGTGGCGTTGTAATCTGCAATTTAATCATTTTAACGGAAAGGCAATATTTTAACTCTTGTGATTTAACACTTAAATTTTGTGATACACTGAAGTTATAAGTGAAATCGATTTTATGTAAAGCTTTACTGGTCCATTTTGGATGCACATCGGCCAACAGGTGCTATGTTGCAATGTAATCTCATAACGGAAACGAAAAATCTCAACTTCTGTGATTTATAAATGTTGTAAATTTGGTACGTGAAATTAATATTACGTAAAACTCTACAGATTGCCTTTGGGTGCATATTGGACGACAGGTGGCACTGCCACGTTCCAATATTTTCCATTCACAGAAAGGCTATCTATCAGCTTCTGTAATATATATACTCACCAAACCTTCTGTGTGACATACATTTGATATACATTATTGATTCAATTTGGCTGTATAACGAGTAATAGTCAAACAGTTTTTTTATTATTATTATTATTCATAGGACATTGTTTTTTCCCCTAGGAATAAGTATACGGGGATGGGGGAGGGGTGGATAAAATTTTTCACAATGATTATCTTTCAAAAGAATTCGATATCACCTTTAAAACGAATAATTGAACCATCGTTTTCTGATGATTTAAAACAAATTTACCGTTTTTTTTTTTTTTTTTTTTTTTTTCATTTGTCATAATAATAATAAACCCTAAGAAAAATAAATTTTCTAAGATCTTCTACATAGCATAAAAATGATTGTCTTCTGTCATGAAAATCTGCTAATCAAGGATGTTATTGAATAAATAATCTACTGCTTGATCAGCAAACTGCACAAGGTTCGGTCTGCATAGCATCAACATAATTGAAGAATGTGACAAAATTTTTCGCGCTTTAACTTAACGATAAGCAAGCATCTGCTATTACAGGAAGTCAAACGGTTTGGCAGTTTTATCGCTAATTTGGCTATTTTTTTCCTCTCTTTAATTATTGCTTATATTTTTCTTTCTTTTCTTTCTCTCATCCACAGATATGGATAAGAAAAATCCAAAATTTGACCCGAAAGTATTGTTTTTGGGTCAAATTTTGAAACTGATTTTTTGCAATATTTTTGCACATTTTGAGGTCCCCTGAATCCAAAAATCAGGTTTTTGTATTTGATCTGTGTGTGTGTGTGTGTGTCTTTGTGTATGCCTGTACGTGTATGCCAGTTATCAGCACATTTCAAAAACAAATAATTCCAGAATATGAAAACTTAGTATTCTACATTTGAATCATGTAAGGGGATGCTGCACTTAGCTTTTCCTTGAGATCAAGCAAATGCTTCGTGTACAGGGACGTCCAAGATAATTCAAATACATTAGGTATGTGAGCGAAATTTTTTTGCTATTTACAGTTTAATATCTGTAGCCTGTACTAAACAAAAATAAGTTAACATATATTTTTTTATATGCATAAAAGTATGTTTAGTGTAAAATATGGCATGAAAATCATTCCCCATTCATCTACAGGGCTACCTAGGAATGATAATTAATACTTCAAACCTACAGAGTAAACAAAGAAATTTTTTAAGTGGAAATTTTAACGCTTTTTTTCCCTATAATTACACGTTTTGAGGTTCCCTGAATACTAAAATCAAATTTTTAATGGTTAATCTTTGTGTATGCCTGTTATCAGCTAATTTTAAAACAAATATTTGCAGATAATTCAAATTTTGTATTTTGAAGTTTATTTTGAGGTTGCTAAAAATGTTTGTTCAAGATTAATAAGCTTGAAAGAGTGGTGAGAAAGAAAGTTGACTGAAAAATTTGGAATGAACTTTTAAATTTAATAATAGCCAAGAATTTTTTATAGTAGGCATTATGCAATATATTTAAACGGGGTCCCCCCCCCCTCCTCATTGAGAGAGTTATTCGTCAAATAATATCTGTTCCTAAAACTAGTTTGAAATTTTTAAAACGTAGATTTATATATAGTATTTGTTATCTTACACTTTAATCTGCAATCTGCATTTATAGTATTCAAATGCTAGGTAAGAGTAAGAGACAGCCATGTGAGTGTCCCACGAAATTATTATTAATATTTAAATAAAAACAGTCTTTTTTAAATACTGATAATGCATAATTAAGTAGTAATTTTTATTTTATTTTTATCTATTTATTTATTTGGGTTGAGAAGTGATGTGTCTGTCAAATGAAAGAAGAGATTTAATTGATGGTCTACATTCATGATGACGGTCGTTATTAAAAAAAATAGCGATACCTTCAAATTTCACACATTATAAAATCCAAAATTTTGCTTCAAATTATCTTGGAATGGCGAATTTTGGTTGGTGGGTATTGATTGAGTGTATGTAATAGGCACTTCGGTGGTATTTCGCGAAACTTCTAACTTACCCGCCGAAGAGGGAGAGTAAAAAGTGGGTAAGACGCTGCCGAAAGCAATGGAAACCCAGACTAATCATGTTGCGAGCGGAAGAACCATTACCAAACGCAGCTGGAACATCAACTTAAGTTTCGATTGATTTCAGCGATTTTTTTTTTCTTTTGAGATTTTGTTAATAATGACATGGAATTTTGAGAATTTATTTAAATATACTATGCAGCAAAGCGGGCAAAGCCTGCTAATGGTTATTTAAAGCATACTTAGATATGCTACACGAAACGTAATAAAATTATGAAATACTGTTCGTATGCACATAAAACATGTTTCCTATAAAATATTTTATTGTTAGCTTATGATTCATAAGGCCATATAGAAATATTTAGATATATTAGAGGATAATAAGCGAAAATTGATCGAAGTGTGTTTTAAATTTTGTTAAACGTTTTCAACTTTCCAACGAGTTAAAAATATGCTTAAAATTTAAGTTTGTCAACACCATTGTCTGTCTATTCGTTCTCTAATTTCAAAAATATATTTTATAATTCCTCAGTTACATCGTAACCGTGCTCATTTTTTATTGAAAGTATGTGTATACCGTAAGCGGTTTGATATGGGGACTCACTAAAATTTTAAACGTACAAAAGTGTATGTTTAGGTGTAGGGTGCAGGTGTTTTATAAACTAAGTGGTCCGCATGATTTTTCTTTTTTGTTTATTACTAAATATAGTAAAAATGTAGCAATTTCTGTAATATTTCAATAAAAATATAAATATCTTGCGCATTAGTAAAAAAAAAAAAAAAAAAAAAAACTAGTTATACTGTGACGGCTTTAAAAGTTTTTTTTTTATTCCATTCTATATAATAGCGTCACCAACGATTTATTCGCACAAAATTTCAAGAAACTTAGCTTCTCACAATTAACTTTCTATACATATAATTTCGTACAATTTTCACCAATAGGTGCTGCTGTATAGGCAACTGGAAATCCCAGACACTAACAGCAACGCCACATTGTGGATAGATTACATCCGAATTGAATCAGCATACATTTTAATAATATAAATATCATATACCAATTTTGGTGGATTTAAATAACAATAAATAACATACGAAATATATATACCTTAGAAGAACTACCTACTCTGAGAAGCAAGGTTTTACCTTATCAGAAACGAAATTAAATTGTCGTCTGTTAGCTTTTTGTATCCAAATAAAATCAGTACAGATTTACATGATTTCCATCACATGTACAAGCTTAGTGTATTTATAACTATAGATGATTAGATGGAGCCTGTCCAGTAGAATTGCAATATAGAAGCAACATGTTATGAAAGCCACATATTAAAATCTAATTAGCAGTAATTTAAGTCTAGCCAAATATTAAGTTTGGTTAAATGCTGTCCACTGGCTCGTGAGAAACAGAGTCCAAAATTTTCTTTCTGACACACATACAAAGACATTTTCTAACAATAGTCGAATCATATTCCAAAAATCACAAACTGTGTGAATTTATCGAAAATCGAAAGTCGGAAATTTTCACGAATCCAATACTTTCTTCTTGACAGATGTAAGTAAAATAATAATAATAATAATAAACGGTAATCATACGCTTGATCCAATTTTGAGGTTGAAATAATTAAAAACAGCTAAAAAAAATGTTTTATTTATTTATTAATTTATTTATTTTCTCCTATATTAACCCTTTGCCGGCCCTAGTGCTCTAAACCGCTATACATAGTATTGCCAAATTGAGGGACTCTTTTATTTAACGAACACCAATAATTTTGAGGAGTGATATTTGATATACATAATGGACGAATAAACTTCGAAGTGATTAGACAACCGATGCAGTAGAAATTTATTGGTGGATATTGAACAAAAAAAATCCTGAAATTTGGCAACATTCAAAAAAGGAGAGGGAAATTCAATAGGACCGGCAAAGGATTAAATTAAAGGTTTAAAGGATAAAATTTCGATCCGTGCAGTCATCTAGAATAACGTTTAGTATAAAAATACGCAGATTATTTTTAACTAATGGTTGTGAAATGATTATATATATATATATATATATATATACACAATACTGATAAATATTCAAAAAAACTTTTTGTACATTCGGCAGAAAAATTACTGAAGCACACATCCACGTTTCATATATACTAGCAAACCCGTGCGGCATTTTCGCACTTTATTTCTTTTCTTATTTACCTTTAAAATTTGAAACTTATAAATATTATATCAATTTCACCCCTTAATTAAAATTTTAATTTACCAGAAGCCAAATTATTATTAGATACAAATAAATATTGTGCAATAGTGAAACCAGAATTATTCAAAGAAAAGCTTCAAAATAAAATTCATGGTTTATGACTCAGTTTTCATACTTCCGCAGGCAGTACGGTTTTAGTAAAGGACCCCTGTGACGCCTTTTAAATTTTAATGTATGCAATGGCATTTTATTTATTTTAGCGTAATTTTTTGTAAAAAAGAAAAAAAAAAATCCTAGACTTAAATTGATAATATTTTTTTATGATTGCGTTTTGTAGCCAATTTATGATAATATATCATGTTCTGTTTATATCTTTGAAATATTGCTAGGTTTATACTGACTCTTGCAAAGATTTTGCAGAAATAACTTTCAAAAATACATTTCTCATAAAATAATGTCCTCAAACAAATATCGTCATGTTTTCTTTATTAGATCATTGAACTGAATCCGCGTGCTTAAATATTGTTCATTTTTAAATACTATTTTTTATCCTCACGTATTTTATTAATTTTACCACTGTCGTATCATTTCAAAAAATATTAATTGAAATTGGTCCACGTTAGAGAAATATTATATAGATATTAGTTTGATCACTAATTTTTATCATCAATCTACTTTTTTATAAACAGCTTAAGACTAAGATTATGACTCGATAAATATTTACTCAACAAAACAGTTTAGGTGCAAATATTTTGATTTACTAGAGCTTCAATAATATTTCTGCCGACAGTATATGGAGTAGCATCATTCACAACCGCTCTTTCGTGCCGGCAAAATGATTTTAATATTTTTTGAAATAGCTCACAATTTTTAAAATGAATAGTTGAATCAAGCTTCTGTAATAATTTGAAATAATTGAATTTATATATATATATATATATATATATATATATATATATATATATATAAACAGATAAATAAATAATATTTTTTTCCATTATTGGTTTTTTTCCTTTCTCTCATTTTTTTCATAAATGTAAAATGCAGAAATAACTACTTTTAATTGAACAACGTGGATTTGTTTAAGAAAATATAAAATACAGTTTTGTAATGGCCACGACGTACTAGCTTGATTTTGTAATTATCATCCTGTTTAGTTAGATAAGCTTTCCTTGAAGTGGCATTTTATGTAATTCAATAAAACAAGCATGCAACATTTTAAATACACCACGAATTTTTATATCTTGCCTCATCATAAAAATAAACTATTTAACAAAATATTGTTAAATACAAACTCTGTAACATAATATTTAAATAACATTTTTTTAATACAATTGTTGAGTTCTGCATTTTTCATTAAAGTAACTACATAAAACAAAAATAGTTTTTTTAACCCCTAATAATTAAATAATGACTATGCCACAAAATGAAAAGGACTACTTGTGTTGTTTTATCTCAAAATAGAAAGCTGCCAAATTTGACTAGACCGCCAAATTACCAACAAGGGTTGCCAGTTCCATAATTTTCAGCCGCGAAAACCAAATGATTTCATATCAATTTTCTCATGTTGATGACTTTCTGATTATCAAAGAGAGACGTAAGAGTGAATTTACTTTATATATCTTACATACATATATTTTGATACATTATTAAAACTTTATTCATACTTATAATAAAAGTTTGTATATAATTATTAATCAGATGCTAAAAAGTTTGACTTGTTATTTTTAAGTTTTTTTTTTTTTTTTTTTTTTTTTTTTTTATCTCGAGAAATTGAAAAATGCTGTTAATGTAAATCTAACTACTAATTTGTTTTCTAACAGCATTTGAATATTAGTATTACCAATGAATAAATTTTACAAGCAAAACTTGTCACATAATAGTATTATGACATCAAATATTTTTTCTGTTATAAATAAGCGGGATTTTTGTGTAAAAAATAAACATAATTTAAATTTCTCATCAAGAGAAAAAAACATATATTAATTTCTTATAAATCTAATTTTAAGGTATGTGTGCTTGTGTCATTTTGTCAGTCTTAATAAGGGTATGGTGGACGTTGAAAATCTTTCTTTGAAATTATTGTCTTACAATTGTTTGTATTGCATATAATGGGTCGTTCAATGTAAAGTGAATTGTTTCCTTCTAAATAGATTTTGAAATAACGAACTTTTTGCAAATTTATATGTAGGAAAACAATTTAAGATTTTGTAAGCATTACCTATTTTTAGCGTTTAAAACAAATCAGAGTAGTAAGAATTTATAAATTATAAGAAAAATAACTTAGAAGTTTCATTTTTATAATTATTTAGAAGTTTTAGTTTTCTGAAAAAACAATGTAAGGCCATTTATGGGATTTTAATGCAATAATTAGAGGTTTTTCACTTTTATAATGAAAGATGTAACTAAATGTGGTAAAATTAAGCAAAAATATTCATATTTAAAAAATGTGGAGTTTACACCGGTTTCACAGCGTATGTTTCACAGTGTCTGTATATGCATTGAAATGTATGAATATTAAATATATTAAAATTTCCTGAATACTACCAAAGTTTAAAAAATTAAAATTACAAATTTTAATCTTTTTTTAAATTGTTTAAAATGCTTTAGTCTTAAGTTTTTACTTCGATCTTATATTATTATAGTTTATAAATATACTCTAAATGCATCTGTACATTTATTTTGTGGATTTATTTATAAATATATATATATATATATATATAATTTTTGAATTAGAAAAAAAATAATTGCATGAAAATTCCACAGTTAAAAATATTACAAAAATAAAAATTAACTCATCAATCGATCCACAAAGTAAAGCACAAATGTATTCAGATTATACTAATAAACAATATTAGTGCAAAATCAAGGAGAATTTTCAAAAATTAAATAACGTAGATAATTTTTTTTTTTTATATATTATGAATTTTATTCTTTTAATTTTTATAACCGTTTATGACCATGTACGTGTGATTCTACTGGTCAGACAGAAAATTATATTTCAGTTTCAATATCCATGTAATAAATGCTAAAAAAGAGATTATGTATTAGTTTTCTTAAATTCAATAACATCGATTTTCTCAAGACATGTGAGTAAAAGCCTGCTTATAAAAATGCTAATTTAATTTAATGTTGTAAATGTTTACAGTCAGTTACGGTTAATATTAAGAGAACATGTTTAAAAACAGAAATTTATTAAGAAATAAAAACAGAAATTTTACAAGAAATTTTTATAACAACAGTTTCTAAAATTTCCGTTTTATGGCAGAATTTCTTGAGATTATTAATTTCTTATCCAACATTCATTTTAAATTCGTATATTTTTTAAAGTAAAAAAGTTTATTTTACATTTAGATATTTAAAATATTGTATTAAGTTTCATGTTTTTATACTTTTGACAAAATATACATATATATATAGAGAGAGAGAGTTTGAAATTAAGATAATTTGTGAGTTGCGTTTTACTATATAGCAGTTCGTAAGATATCTTTCTTGTAAAATACTAATAGATAGCAGCACTACTCCGAAATTCACTTAAAATTTACGAATGCGTAGTTGCTTTAATAATATTTCGGTGCTTTCTTTTTTCACTTGAAGAAGAGTCGGACTGATAATTTGACCTGAAACAGCTATTGCGTTTCTTTTATTTTCAATTTATAACCTATTTGTCACCTTCATATCAAATGGTAATGAAGTAAAAGAAAAAAAAAGTGCATTAAAATTTAAATAAAATCTTATTTATAACCGTTATGTTTATGCATAATGTATAAATTTCATAGTATAACAGCTTTTTACTTTTGTTTATTTTAAATAATTTCTTTAAAAGAGAAATCTTTATTATTTATTTATTTATTTATTTGTAGTATTTATTGGAAACAATGGTAGTATATAGCTGAAAAGATTAAACTTATTAAAATTAAAATTTAATTAAAATTAATTTGTTTTTTTTTTATTCATTCATTTCTTTTTAAAGGAAAATGTACTTTTTCGTTTTATTATATTCATCGAAATCAAATGGTAATATAATGGAAAGAGCAGGGGCTATAAAATACATGCTTCAAAATCTAAAGAGGTACAGTTGACTTTAACATTGTAGTTCTTAAATAATAACAGATCCACCTGTTGTTGATAAATACTCATTTTATCATGAGATATTTAGATGATTTTTTTTTTTTTTTTTTTTTTTTTTTTTAGCTTACTTACTGATTTTTTACCAAGCAACATACATTATATATAATATATATATATATATATATATATCAGTCGAACCTCGTTTACGGGAATCTCATGGGGAATAAAAAAAAATTGTTCATGTTATCAGTAGTTTATATTGTCAGTAACTGAGAAACTGACCTTTGTTTTAGCGGGGATTGTGGAAACTATTCACGATAAGCGGTTTACGTTAATTAGATTCGACTATATATATATATATATATATTGTATCAGAAAAAAAAGTAAAAAATTTACAAATTTAAACTCTCAAAGTACAGAGTATTGTTATAAAGTTTGGAATAAAATCACAACACAAAATATGGAATAGAGTTTCATATTTTTTTCCCTTTATTTTTCTCATATTCCATTTTCAGATTTAATGCATCTTTTTCAGACGTGAATTTTACTGTAATAATTTGCTTAAGTCAACTCTGATAGACAAGTTTAATGCATCTGAATGTTTGCATACATGTATTTCAATTTAATCTTTAAAGCGTTTTTATTATACCTCTTTAATTAATTGATTACGAAAATATGTCTGCTATATTCAATATTTAACATTCTTCAATATATAGCTAATAAAGAAATTTCTAAAAATATTTCTTCTTGTAACCAAATATATTTATGTTAAATGTGTAAAAGTTATTCTCACTTAACCCTTTGAGGGACAAGATAATTTTGATCATTTAAAATTATCTGCCACCAGTACGTACAAACAAATATAAGTGATTAAAAAGAAAAATGGAGTTTTTCTTCTATATTATTAAAGTAAAACTTTGTAAAAAAAATTCTTGGACAAGTTTTTACAGTTGGGAATTAAAATTAGGTTTGATATAATGTATTCCAAAGCCTTTGAAAGGGTTAAACGAATTTAAATAAATAAAAATGTATAAGTCTGCGTAGCTTTATATTTTTCTTTCATCTGAATTATATAGAGATCTACAAAAATATAATTAAGTGAACCTGAACATTAATGTTACAAACAATACTCTGGTTAATATAATATATTTTTTTTTTTTGGTATCTGGTTGCGTAAAAACATTATGTAACATTGGGCATTATGTAAAATCACAATGCACAATATTGTTTTAATTTAATCTTTTAAAGTTTTATTTTCGTATGCATTTCGCATTATTAAGATATATATTTTTGAAAAATTTAAACTGTTGTTCCGAATTTATCATTTTTGGTGTATAACGTACAAAACTCATAAATATTAAATATGTACATAGTAGACATACGTTGTACAGTATCTAAGAACTACAATGCCGTATATTTATTAAGAGTATATTGTACTGTATGTAATTAATGAATCTGTCAATTTTATGATTAATAATCAAATAGTAATTCAGATAAAGCTAGTCTGAATACACACAAGTGTAAGCACATATGTAATCCACAGAATAATTATTGTGGATCTTTATATACGTATACAGATGATGGGGGACCAAATAAGAAAAAAAGCGATACTTTCGAATTTAAACATTTTGTCGGAAATTTTGAGAAACATTTGATGGATACTTTGTGGGTGTAAATAACATGTTATATCACATATGTTTAAAAAAAATACCCCAAAGATAAGAAAAGAACCACTAATAAAATTATATTTTTACATATTTGGCACCATCTTGTAATTAATAATGCTTGAAATTTATTGTAGTTTTAGCATGTTTTTATGGCGCTCTTTTTAATTATCATTTATAATTCACCATCACAGAAAATTTCTTTAACGAAATTAAAGACTTTCAAGTGTTTTTTATTTATAATAAGCACGGTTTTTAATTTATTATAAGTCATTTTTAGAAAACTTGACATAGTACATTAGACACAACATTCTGTAATCTGAGATTAAGAACATTAAATTTATGCAAAAAAATGAGCATTTTTACTAAAAGATATTTATCTGCGCATGCACAAGATTTAACGAAAAAAAATTTTTGGGTATTATTTAGTGAAATGTATAGAACTCATGCAAACATTGTGAAAAATCAAAAAGATATCGTCAACAGAATTAGTTGAAATTTAAGCACTATGAAAGACAAGCAAAAGTATAAGTATGTAATGCATATTTTTATTTTTAATAAGTCCTTGGGAATACACTGTAAGTTAATTAAATTGAAATCTTTATAAAACCACTTATCGTTCGCTTCTCTTTCATATTGCTTTAAATTTAACTAATTCTATCGATGATATGTTTCTAAATTTCCCTGATATTGCTTTGGTTATTTTTTCAGAGTATTTATGTATTTGGATAATAAATTTTGTAAAAAAAAAAAAAAAAAACTTTGTCACCATTTGTGGATGCAAAATTAAAACTTATTTAGAAAAAATACTCATATTTCATCTTATATTAATATTTTTATATTATATTTGTATTATGTTATGTCTAATGCACTATGTCAAATTTTCTAGAAATGGCATTAAATTGATCTGAAAACCCTTTATGTTATATAAGCAAAAAATGTTTCGCAAATTTTCAATAAAGATAAAAAAAAAATAAAAAAAAAAAAATATTCTCAATGAATGCGCGTGATACTGACAAAATTATGAATACACATAAATTAAAGAAGCCACATAAGAATAAATGCTACAGCTACAACGCATTTCAAGTGCAAATTTTTATAAATAAAAATTTACACCCCCCCCCCCCGTTAAGATCCCTTCTTTTCTTTCTGGACAAAATCTTTACATAAATATATGTGGAGTAACATGTTTTTTATACCCATGAAGTTCTATGCACTTTATCAAGATTTCTCTATGTATTTGACAAAAAGGCTAAATCGGAAAATTACACATTATTTTGCCACTCGTCTGTATATCATGAAAATGGCTAAAAATTGACTTTTAAAGTTTGGAATTCAAGCATTCTCTGGAATAAAAACTATTTATATTAATGGATACAACACGATAAAATTGTTGTGAAATATAATTATATATATATATATATATATATATATATATATACGAAAGAACAATAGTTTTATTTATAAAGTATTTATACAAAAGCTATTTCTATATGTTTTCTTTCTTTAATTTTTCTTTCTTTCTTTTTTTTTTTTATACTCACCTTCTGAACCAGAAAATAATGGCGTCCAATAAGTAAAAATTATGTTTTTAGCATAATCATAGACAGAGATTGGGTGAGGACGGCTTTCTTTCCTTTTACTTATGTCTAACATAATATAAAAACGGAAAAGGGAAAACGTTATCAAAACAATAAATAATATATTTAATAAGTAAATAAATAATATACTAAGAAATGATATATTAATTATAAATAATATACTTACTATATTTTTTATTAAAAAAAATAATAATAATTACATTTGTTTATTATTTAATATGCCATGATAGCATAATTACATAAAATGAGTAAAAATTGCGTTGACTCATTTTAAAGAAATTTAAACATTTAATGATTACCAATTACATTGCCATGTGGAATAAGTTTAAATATCTGTAAACATAATTTTTGTAAACTGCTGCTGTAAACTGAAAATATGAATACACACATGCACTGAAATTTAAAAATATGAAGTATGTTAAATATTTTGATTAAAAAAATTATATTTAAGTATTTGGAAATTTTTAAAATTTCTTCCTTCTAACTAATTTTTAAATTTTCGTTTCAATTTCTTATTATTATAAATTAACAATATATTCTAAACTCAATTGCATATAATTTTAGCGGTGTATTGGTACATTAATTTTCGAAAATATTTTTTATGTTGGAATATTAAAACTTTCTATGAACTTCAGCATTCATATATATTTTTAAACTATCCATGGACTTACAAAGTAGTACCCAGAAATGTTTAGAATATACAGGGTGCAAAGTCGAGAGCAGGCCTTTATTTGCACAACAATTGGTCTCAGACGTTCTCCAATTACAAAATGTATTTTTTAAAAAAATGTAAGCATTCATTATATGACATGTTTAAATTAAAAAAATCAATTTATTCAAAATCACAAAAATTGGTAATTTTTATACGGTTTTCAGGACGCTAATAGTAAAAGTTGACTTTCAACTTAAAAAATATAACACGAAAAGTTTCACTTTTGTGCGCCCAAAATTGTCTGAGATAGTTAGTTTCAAAATTTAGGATTATTTCGCATTTTCTCGGGATTTATTAAAAAGACAATGAAAAATTCTTTAATAAAGCCCGGGAAAAAGCAAACAAATTCCAAATAGGATATTTAAACCGATCCCTTATTGAAGGCCTAAATATGTTAGAAAATCTAAACTTTAAATATCTTGTTCCATTTTGGGAGAATATAAATGAAACTTTTTGTTAGGATGAGTGTCAATTTTTTTAAATATCACTATAGGGATCTGGAACTGTATAAAAATTTAGTTTTTGTAATTTTGAAAAAATAGATATTTTAAATTTAAACTTGTCATACCGCTCATATTTTTATAAAAAAAAATTTGTAACTGAAACTATATGTTTGCGACCAATAGTTGCGGAGATAAAGACATTCTCGTGATTATCTTTGTACCCTGTATTAAAAAAAAAATATATATATATATATATGTATGTATAAATGAATTTTTAATCGTAGTTAAAACCAGGCAACCGATATAAGATCACTGAAACCACATAGAACAATGAGAAGGAAATTACAACAAATTTAAATAACATGTGGAGACTGATTGTGATTTATTGAAACATTTATTTTTGTTTATTTATTTTTATTTTATTTAACTTCAATCTAATCATACATTTATTCCTAGATTATTCGTTGCAATTTTAATAATTTTGCCGGTGCGTAAAAACGACATGAAACTCAAATCAAAAGATACAAACAAGCAACGAGAAGGAAAAAAAAAAAAAAAAAAACAGCATTTTTTTTTTTTAAAGGAAAAGCTCAGAACGGTGAAAAAGAAGAAAAAAAAAAAAAAAAAAAAAAACTCGTCAGGGGTGACCTTTTTCACCGTTGAGCACCAATGTACGATTTCGTTCGTTAGCAGCTATACCAGCGGACACCCAATCGTACAAGAAATTAATTGAAGTTAAAAATGAAGAATAAAGTGGAATAAACCAGGGGTGCAGAACATGTCCGAACGTCCGAACGAGGTTCGGGTGAAATTTTGAATATTTTTTTAAGAGAAAATAAAAATGTAAATCAAAAATAACAATTTGCTACTTTGAAGTGCTTATACACTAACAGCGACATTTTTATGTTACACTGTATGTTTATTCTCTTAAAGATTTATTACATAGAACAAATGACTTTGAATAGCAAAGTAGATTTTTGCATTATTGAGGGAAATTTATACTGTGTTTGGGGGAAATTTCCGAGGTTTGAACATTTTCTGCACCCCTGGAATAAACTATTAATTCAAGAACACAGAGAATCAAACAGAAAACAACTATAAAAAACAAACATTACTCACAGGATGATGCATCCGGAATCCCAAGGATTAAAACAAGCAAAATAATTCAAGAGTTTAGTTGTACATAGCAGATGAAGAATGATACAACACAGCAACAGGGATATGAATTACTTTTTTTTAAATTCAAATAATGTTGGAGAAATTTGAACATACTTAATTTAGACGTATATGCATGAGAAATTCCATATTCTACGACAGTAATTCCCAAAAATTGTCATAACGTGAAAGTCAACACTATATCCCTTAAAAATTTCCTTAAATTTTTGCATTTAAAAAAAAAAAAAAAATTCTTTTTTTCCCCTAATCTGAAGATAATGGCGTTATAGTATTAATAACGAAACTTTAATAAACACCATAAAAGGCAAGAACTCGCAGCTGCTACAAAAGAAAAAAAAAAAAAAAACCGGCAACGCATTCAACACACTCAACGTGCTTGTTTGCAGCTCTCGCGCTTACATTGTTCGCCTGATGAAGGGTTGTGTCTTCTTTTAACCCGAAACAATTGTTTCGAGTTCTTGCATTTTATGGTGTTTATTCAAAGTTTTGTAATTAATACTATAACTTCATTATCTTCAAATCAGGGAAAAAAAAGAAATTTAAAAAAAAAAAAAAAAAAAAAAAAAAAAAAATGAAAAAATTTAAGAAATTTTTTAAGGGATAAAGAGACGTAATGGCACTATTTTCGGAAAACTCTCATATAATATCGAATTTTTGATGCATATTACGTTGAAATTAAAGGAATAGTAAGTATGTTAAAATTTCTCAAACATTATATGAATAATAAAAAAAAAAGTAGTTTATAATCCTGTTCATGTGTTGCATCATCAGCTATGTAATTTTTAATAAAAAAGCACCACAAAACTGGCGTTGTAAAAATTATTACTTACAGACTTTGAATAAACACCATAAAATGAAATAAACTCGCAACAATTGTTTCGGGTCGAAAAAACAAACGACCCTTCATCAGGGGAATAAAGTAAGCACGAGTGCTGCAGTCAAAGCGGCAACGCACCAATTGCGTTGCCGCTTTGACTGCAGCACTCGTGCTTACTTTATTCGCCTGATGAAGGGTCGTGTGTATTTTCGACCCGAAACAATTGTTGCGAGTTTATTGCATTTTATGGTGTTTATTCAAAGTTTGTAAGTAATAATATGTACTTTTTACTTTTAAACGCCCGTACTGTGGTGTTTTTTTTTTTATAATGACGTCACAGTTTTTTTTTTTTTTTTTTTTTTTTTTTTTCTACACTATTTTAGAACGTTTACAGTACGTTTTCTAGAACGTTCTGAAAATGTGTATAACGTTTTGAAAACGTTCTAAAGACGTTTAGAACGTTCTGAGACCGTATACGTAGAACGTTCTCAGAACGTTTCTATAACACCGATGGTGATAGTTACACGTTCATTGAACGTTCTCTGAACCGTACTATTGTACGGCTTCAAGATGGACAAATAGACGTCTATAACACGTTCAAAGTGAACGTTCTTAGAACGTGTTTGTAGAACAATTTTTGAACGTTCAGAGAACGTTTCGGTGCTGCTTGGAGATTGTTATTAATTTATTTTTACTTATTTCATTTCTTTACTAGCAAATAAGTGTTTTTATGTGTACAAAATTAATAACAGAATTGAAAATGATGCTTACATACTACCATCAAGTTTTAGATGAAATTTTCTTTAAACTGTCATAAAGCATAACACATTACGCATATTAGTTTGTCGTTTTATAAATATTTTTACACTTCTTTCAATTTTTTGCCTCTGAATAAGTGTTTATATTTACATATTTAAAATTAAAAATAGAAATGCGAATAGCACCTATAAGGTAAAGTTAGGAGAGATCGCGCACATGGGGGATCGGCGGGAAAGAGTATAGTAGCGAATGGACAATATTCCTGTGACGTCACAGTAGGTAAAATCGCCGAACACGTGGCCGATATTTTGTAAACAAATTAGATTCAAGATGTCATTTTATTGTTACGCATAACATTTTCCTAAATATTTCTCCAGTGAAACTTAATAATCAGATATCTGTTCAAACAAGAACAAAAGAGAAATGTAAACAACTGAATAGAATGATAAAGTTAAGACTATTCCATATCGTAAAATTGCAGAACATCTTATGTATACACACATATATATATATATATATAATGAATAAAAGATTAATAAGAACATTTTATACACACACATAGTTATATATATATATATAGCCATAAAAGCTTAAATAATTAGAATTTCAATAACTTTAATAAAGGAATTTATTAAATGGAACATCCAT
Source organism: Salticus scenicus (assembly GCA_963930645.1). Taxonomy (NCBI): domain Eukaryota; kingdom Metazoa; phylum Arthropoda; class Arachnida; order Araneae; family Salticidae; genus Salticus; species Salticus scenicus. The sequence continues at coordinate 257,207,845 of OZ005653.1, forward strand.
TTAAATTTGTTAACATCGCCACAGTTCACATGGCAACTTTTAATATTACATATGTTGATTAATATTAAAGCATATTACAAAAACAGGATTAAAAACAAAACAAAGGTATCACTATATCACTCTTACTTCAATTTCATATAATCTGTAACTCTTACAAATAATATTGCAAGATAAAAATTTGCAAGCCACAATGCTTTGCTATGGTAGAGTTGAGGATTGTTTGCCTAACTAGCTGATATTCTTGTAGCCTCGAATCCAAAGTGGGAATATGGTCCATTGCGATTTCAGGTGGTTGTACAACATCAATACTGAAGTGCCCAGTTGAATGTGCATGTTGATAGCTTCAAGAATCTAAGATAAAACGTGGTTATTTTATCTCGTTTTCAAAAATAAATACTTGAATTTTCATAACCCTTCCTAGGAATTTCAGTACAATAGTAGTAGTACAAAATATTTTTAATTCAAAGAATTTCTCATAAGTTTCTAACCTAGACGAGCACTATAATTTTCTCTAAAAGCGAGTAATTATTTATTAAAAGATTGCCCAATTCCTCCTACCAAAATGGAAGAGTTTGCGCTTTTGCTATTTAGAAGAGATTGCGCATTGATTTTTATAAAACTCTATACTAATAGAGATTTTGCAGCTTATTGTTAATGACAAGACAATGAGGATGAGTTTGTTGAATGTCTGGAACTGTACCGGGAAATAATTTCGACAAGTGACTGGACTAGTTCAATCCATTCGAGATGGCGCATTTTTTTAAGACTGTCCTCAGAATCGGAAATTGGGCATTGTTCTGGAGTGACACAATCGACCAGTGGTGGGATTTACGTCTAGAATGCTAATGTTAGCCCATGAAAAATTTATTGCAAAGTATTTAAAGGTTATTGTATGTTTATTTTTCCAATATTTTCAAGTATGATGCTCAAATTTTGTGCAGCCGTCGGCTGCTTAGATAGAAGCGATAAAACTAAATGTAAGCAAAAAATATCAGCCTACTCAAACTTCTTTTTAAGAAATGTGATCGTCTAAATTTCAATAAAATTAAAATTAGTTTAATAAACGTGTAGGATTTTAAAGTAGAAATTAGAAGATTGCAACCCATGTGGGATTTATGTTTTGTATTTACAACATTTTTGTGTGGAAGATTTCGAGAGGAAAAAAATTAATAAATAGTAAACGGTGGGCGGATTCTTGGCTTAAAAGTGGGCGGGACTAGCCATGCATAATTTTACCCGTATGGTGTGCTACCTTTTTTTTTTTTTTTTTTTTTTTCGATAATCATTACAGAAATCTCGAAGAAGTTTACTTGTTGCAGGTGGTTGCATGATAAGTTCACCATGTACAGAAGTGCAACGTTTGTGGACAACGAGAAATTCAGTCAGCGAACAAGAAACTGTTTAAGCTGAAAAGGAAATGTACTAGTTTAAGTTAAACGTGTTATTTAATAACACGTTTAAATAATTTACACGTGTTAGTAAATCAATTGTCATTTTGCAATCTTCATCTGGTCTTTTTTCTTTTTTCTGTTTCTTTAACATTGTTTCTCTAAATAATTTTTTGTTTTACTTTTCTGATTTTTTAATAATTGTAGTAAAATATCTACTCCCAGTCCAAAAATATTTGTTTACAAATACTTTACAGCAATTTCATTTAAGTGTAATTATTATTAATAACAATGTAATTATAGATATAATTAAGCGCAATCTCTCCTACCCATGTGCGCAATCACTCCTATAAAGAGAGGTTGCGCAAAATAGCTCTCTTGGATTTATTACAGCTATTTTTTAAACAGAACAATAAAATAGTAGTGGAAATGCATGGAAGAAGGATCAATTCAATCTGCGCACCAATAGTTTAGCAAAAAAATTATATTTGGGTTTTTTATGACGTTCTGTACGCAAACTCTCCTAGCTTTACCTTATACCATCAATTTTAAAATGGAAGCTTCTAGAATATATAATATAACAATGAACATTAAAAATATTATTTTAACTTTTTTTTTCTTATTTAGTTTCTTTGAAACAGAAAACATGTGCTTAAATATACAAAATCTTTACTATTAAAAAAAAGTTTTTGTCTGACAGACCTTTTGCTTAATATAGAAGAAACTGTGGGGATAACAGTTCTAATTATTTTTCTTCATAAAGAAATGCATATAGTTCTGCTTTTTTATTTTTTATTTTTATGTTTTAAGGGATTTTTTGCGATTTTTTATCCCAGTTTTTTATTTATATTTAAGTTTAAACTAATGCAAACAAAAAATAAAGTATTTACAACTTTTTATATTATTTCATTTTTGTCATAAAAAGAAGCATATTGTTACGAAATTGTAAATAATTGTGTTTATTTTTGTATAAATTCTTTCAAAGAGGCTTAGTAAGTTGATAAAGTGCTAATTTTGTGCATTTCTAGTCGTTTTAGCGTCGAAATAGCCTTATTTTCCCTTAAAAACGCATTAAAAAGCCCCAGTAATGCACGTAATGGATTTGGCGCCAAATTTGGCGACTTTTTCCCACCTTGGCGATTTTTTTTGGCGACCTTGGCGAGAAAATCCTTATATGGGATATACCAAATATGGAAGCTGTAAGTTGATTGGTTGACCACTTTCTAGAGTTTTCTCGAAAAATCTGGGCTCCATGGAACAGCATATAAGGAGCGCTTCCTCGCCAAGGGCAGTCAGTTCAGTTCAGTCTTCAGCCAGCTTCGCTAGTGCTTGCATTGCTCTTGAGCCTCTTTGAGAGAGACTTGCTTCAAGTGTTATTGTTATACAGTTTGTACTGTGGATTTGCTATTGACAGCTGTTGTTTAAGCTGTGTTTACTGTTTGAAGTGAAGCTGATACTTGGTTTATAGACCAGTATTTTTCTGGAACTTTCTGTGAATAAATTACTGAATTTTTGTACGTTTGGCCTTTCATTCTCAGACAACTCACGAACCCCCAAGTACGCAACATTTTTGGTGTCAGAAGTGGGATTTTGTCTGTGAATGGTTATAACTAGAGCTATGGAGGAACAGATGAAGAAACTTCTAGAAAGCTTAGTTACCCAGATGAATGAAATGAAGGAAGGACAAAGAGAATTGAAAGACGGCTTAACTGAAGAAATGAAAGCAGTACAGGAGAAAATGGAAGCATCGCAAAGAGAGATGAAAGAAAGTCTGAGTCAAGAGATGAATGAAATGAAAGCCGGACAGAAGGAATTGAAAGACGGTTTGACTGAAGAAATGAAGGAAATGAAAGCAGTTCAGGAAAAGATGGAAGCCAGTTTGACAGAAGAAATTAAATCTAATCAAGATGAGATGAAGAGAGAGCTTTCAACGGCGAAAGAATCAATAGAGGGTAAATTAACGATGATGGAAAATAGAATGGATGGAATAGAAGAGAAAGTTATAAAGATAGAAGAAAATTTTGAAGAGAAAGTTTTGAAAATAGAAGAAAGTTTTGAAGAGAAAGCTATGAAGATAGAAGGAAATGTTATGAAGGTTGAAGAGAAAGCTATGAAGATAGAAGAAAATGTTACGAAGGTTGAAGAGAGTGTTACGAGGATAGAACGGAGTGTAGAGGAGAAATTTAAAGAAAACTTTGATCAAGAGCTGAAAGGAAGGTTTTCAGAGATAGAAAGCAAGTTTAAGAGAATGGAGGAAGATCTTGAAAGAAAAATGAAAGAAGAGTGGAACAGAGAAGTAATAGGGAATGAACTGCAGAGCAAGATTCGGAATCTCGAAGAAAAGTTAGAATTCATGCCTCAGGAAACTGAAAAGAGAGATAAAAGAATCCAGAATCAGGAATTTATTAAGCTATCTACCTACGATGGCAGTTCTTCCTGGCATGTATATAAGACGCAGTTTTCCATCGTAGCTGAGGCTAACGGCTGGGACTCTGTTGCAAAGACGGCTCATCTGGTAGGGTCGTTGCGGGGCGACGCCGCAGATATTCTGGAGACCCTTTCGGAGGAACAGCGATATGACTTCGAAGCTGTAACCAGAGCACTAGAGCTACGTTTTGGAGCGAAATGGTCCAAGGAATATAGTCGACTCCAGCTAAGGTCCCGTCGCCAGAGACCAGGAGAAAGCTTACAAGAACTGGCATCAAACATCCAGAGGCTTTCACATTTGGCTTTCTCAGACTGTCATCCTGAAACACGTAATGATCTGGCCTTAGAATATTTCTTTGATGCTGTCGGAGATCCAGATATTCAAAAAGCCCTCAGACTCTCCGGCGTGAAGGATGTGGAGTCAGCCTTGGTGTATGCCCTAAAGCTCGAGACTGCCCAACAAGCCTCCTGTAAACATCCCCAGAACAGCACAGCACACAAAGTGAACGGCTCTCAAGATGATCTAAAAGAGATTCAGGAAATGATTGCAGAAATTAATAGAAGACTACGCATTCTTGAGAGGAAGAAAGAAGGGAAGACTCCAACAACTAAATGCTGGGGCTGTGGAAAAGACGGGCATATCAAACGAAGCTGCCCAGTAAGAACACCTAGAGAAGCAACCAAGAATGTCTCTGAAGTATGCCACCCAGAAGGAGCTCTTCGGGAAAATTCAGATGCATTCTTGCGGAAGCCTCCATCTGAAGATCACAAATACATCTCTAAAGCCGAGAATAAACACCAAAGAATAAAGCCAGTTGTTCGCCAAGTTACTGTCGCAACACCATCAGAACAAGATCCTGACCCATGGAGTGACGAAGAATTTAGAAAAGCCCAGATGGAAGATCCTGACGTAAAGCCTATATTACAACTGAAGGAGACGACCGGCAACAGACCTACCTGGCAAGACATTTCCAGATTCAGTCCCATTACGAAACGTTATTGGGCACTTTGGGACTCTCTTCATATCAGAAACGGCGTATTATACAGAAAGTGGGAATCTCCTGTTGGGAAAAGCTTCAGATGGCAGATTTTATTACCAAGATCAAAAATTCCAGCTGTTTTAGAACAACTGCATAGTAGCTCTACCGGAGGCCATTTTGGGGTAATGAAGACTCTGCAGAAAGTTCGGGAACGTTTCTACTGGTGCAAGGCAAAGGAGGATGTGGAGAAATGGTGTAAATCCTGTGATGCGTGTGCGGCACGTAAAGGCCCGCAGAAACGAAGTCGAGGAAGACTGCAACGGTATAACGTGGGAGCACCATTTGAACGGATTGCAATCGACATCTTGGGTCCTTTGCCACGGACCTCCAGTGGAAATAAATACATTCTCGTCGTGATGGACTATTTCACCAAGTGGCCTGAGGCATATCCCATTCCCAATCAAGAGGCATGCACAGTCGCAGAAGTCCTAGTGCAGCAATGGGTGTCAAGGTACGGCACGCCCCTACAACTTCATACCGACCAAGGTAGGAACTTTACCTCTGATGTTTTCAAAGGACTGTGTCAACTACTCGGCATAGACAAAACCCGGACAACACCCTTACATCCCCAGTCGGACGGCATGGTCGAGAGGTTCAATCGTACCATCCTAAATAACCTCTCTCTGCTAGTATCAAGGAACCAGCAAGATTGGGACTTGAAGTTGCCATTGTTCTTGCTGGCTTATCGAAGTGCTGTCCATGAAACCACCGGCTATACTCCAGCCCAGATGCTGTTTGGACGTGAACTTCGTCTCCCCTGTGATCTCCTGTTTGGTTGTCCACCCGATGCGCCTTCATCGCCCGAGGAGTACATCCAAGATCTCCAGGCACGATTTGAGGACGTACACAACTTTGCTCGGGAGCGGATTAACATGGCAACGGAGAAAATGAAGACAAGGTACGATCTAAAGGCTACACAACATGAGTTCCAGGAAGGAGAGAAGGTCTGGTTGTGGAATCCTGTTCGTCGAAAAGGACTCTCTCCCAAGTTACAGTGCAACTGGGACGGACCATACACAGTCTTAAAAAGGCTGAATGATGTAGTGGTGCGGATCACTAAAACACCATCGTCAAAACCGAAGGTGGTGCACTATAATAGGCTAGCCAAGTACCACAAGTAACGGTAAAATTAAAATTTTAAATGTAAATACTGGTAAAATTTGCGCATGCGCACTGTAAATATTTGTACATATTTGTGAATTTTGTAAATATTTCCCACTTAATTTATATTTCTATGTTATCGTTATGTGCAACTTAGTTTTTGTATTTTAGATTGTGTAAATTTGTTTAGTTTCGCCTCCTAACCAAGGGTTGCACTGCCCGGGACGTGCAGTCCTTGGGAGGGGGGCAGTGTTACGAAATTGTAAATAATTGTGTTTATTTTTGTATAAATTCTTTCAAAGAGGCTTAGTAAGTTGATAAAGTGCTAATTTTGTGCATTTCTAGTCGTTTTAGCGTCGAAATAGCCTTATTTTCCCTTAAAAACGCATTAAAAAGCCCCAGTAATGCACGTAATGGATTTGGCGCCAAATTTGGCGACTTTTTCCCACCTTGGCGATTTTTTTGGCGACCTTGGCGAGAAAATCCTTATATGGGATATACCAAATATGGAAGCTGTAAGTTGATTGGTTGACCACTTTCTAGAGTTTTCTCGAAAAATCTGGGCTCCATGGAACAGCATATAAGGAGCGCTTCCTCGCCAAGGGCAGTCAGTTCAGTTCAGTCTTCAGCCAGCTTCGCTAGTGCTTGCATTGCTCTTGAGCCTCTTTGAGAGAGACTTGCTTCAAGTGTTATTGTTATACAGTTTGTACTGTGGATTTGCTATTGACAGCTGTTGTTTAAGCTGTGTTTACTGTTTGAAGTGAAGCTGATACTTGGTTTATAGACCAGTATTTTTCTGGAACTTTCTGTGAATAAATTACTGAATTTTTGTACGTTTGGCCTTTCATTCTCAGACAACTCACGAACCCCCAAGTACGCAACAATAGAATAATAGAAGAAAAAAAAAATGAAAAATTACATCCGTATGGACAAACTTTTCTGATAAAACTGACGTCATAATAAATGTAAATTGATTAAATATACTAGTGGATGATAATTAAAAATATATAATTTTGTCATTTTAAATATTTTATTTTGATTTATTTACAAATTCAATTAACCAAATAGTCTTATGTGGGTTTTTTTCCTGATTTCATCGTCTACAAGCTAATGGGAGTGCATATTTTGTTTATTTAAAATTAAGAGTATTTCTAATTAACATAATGAAACTGAAATAACGCATTCCCATTTCAATAACGGCTGAATTACACGGAATTTGACCAGGATATTAATTTAGTGAAAATAGTTGCTGTTGAAAATGACCAGCGAAGCTGTCATTTTCATATGCCTGATATTTAATAATATAACTGAAAATTATAATTATTACATGTATTCAATTTTTACAATCTGTAAGAAGACATTATGCATAACATATGTCAGTTTTCAGTTTAATTTATTTTTACTTTTTCATTTCTTTCTCGGCGTATAAATGTACTTTGATGAGGAAAGTTAATAATAGCATTCTAAATGACACGTATTTACGAATTACCATCAAGTTTTTTGGCCAAACTTTCTACAATGCACAATAAGAAAATTTATTTTCTGTGAAATTTCTACAATTGCTCTTTTCCTTATTTTTAAAAAATCTAAAATTGGCTTACGTAAGAAAAAGATTGAAACAATATTAAATGCCATACTATACTCAGTGTTTATTTATAATTATCAATAAGAAACATAACAAAAACAGATTGAATGATATCCATCTTTGTTTGTTATTTCAAAATCATCAATTTTCGATAGCGTGTCATTTGACTTTGATCGATATTTATGTGCAAAAGTTTTTGTATCTATAAAGTGCTGTCTGAACAATTCTGTTACACATGGATCCAGTACGACTATTGTAAAGCAACCAACGAATTTTAGTGAAAAAAAATAATATCGAATATTTTAACTAAAAATTAATATTATTTCTAAACTGAAGCAATATAAAATTGCTGTTTAATCCGAAAAAAATTTCTGTGTATCAAGCATAGATTAGTTAAGTATAATAGTTAAGTATAATTGAAATTAAACCATTTAATCAAAGTACAATAACAACATACATATTTAACATTTGTGAGCCTCCTAAACCATAAACGTATTTCAACTAAACTTGGCACAATTACTGCTAGTTACCAAAATTCTACTGTGGGAGTTTAATATCTCTAGCGCATGGGCAATGGGAGGAAGTGAGGAAAAAATACCCTCTCGAAATTTATATTTTCATATGAGTTGTATAGTAATAAAGCAGATAGAAACTTCAAGTTTAATATAAAGGCAACTTCCAATGTATACATTTTCTCTAAGTAGAGATTTTCAAAATTTCGAAATTAAAAATCGGTGAAATAATTAAAAAATTGTTTCTATGATTTCAAAAAAATTTTAATGTGACAAAAGCATTTTACTAAGAAATCTTTAAAATGACGTAGAGACTTAATATACACTCATGTTTGTGAAAATTGCAACACCATGAAGGGATTATGCAAATTGAATCAAACTTACAGGAATTGTAAAGTGACGTAAGGCATGCAAATGATTAGAATTACAAAGCGATTGCGCATGCGTGGTAGAACCGACTCCTTATCAGTCGCTTGTTCAAGGTATATAAAGGCCTGTAAAGGCGCGTTGAAATCTTTTTATCGTCCTCTGTCTGCGGTAAACGATTCATTGGTGGTCAATATGCCTCGTCAAAAACGGAGGGTGCCATACCAACAACAAACGGAATTCGTTCGATCCGCATCGTTGGTATGCGAGAGGGAGGATTTTCGTATCGAGAAATCGCAACCCGCACGCAGAGTTATGCCACAACAGTGATGCGTGTTTGGACGAAATTGTCAGAAGAAAATCAAGCAAGTCGAAAACCTGGCAGTGGGCCAAGCAATAGAATAACGGCACGAGACGACAGGCACCTCATCCGCATGGCTGTGACGGATCATACAGCGTCCTCTCGTGTGTTAGCACCACGTTGGAGCACGGCTACAGGTGTTTTGTTGTCTAGCTCCACGATTTGTCGCCGTTTGCTACAGCATGAACTGTATGTAAGGATTCCCTCTCACTGAATCACAAACGCTTCCAACTTCAATGGACTCAGCAACACAGCACGTAGCGTGCCCAGGGGCAACAAATTGTTTTCTCCGATGAATCTCGCTACAATTTGGAGTACAATGATAGAAGATAGAAGAGTGCGCGTCAGACGATACACAGTGTTCCCACAGTGTGTTATCCAGCGTTAAACTGCAAAAACGTCTAGCATCATGGTGTGGGGAGCTATTGGGTATTACTGTTGATCCCATCTAGTGTCCATTGCGAGCAATCGGAACAGTGATCGCTACATAAGGGAAATTTTGGAGCCAGAGATCTTTCCCATTCTTCGACGTATTCCGGGTGCTCTATTTCAGTAGGATAATGCCCGCGCATATGTTTCTCATACTGCAAAAGCCTTCTTCAGTGCACAACAGGTTTTACTTCTTCCATGGCCTGTTTATTCCCCGGATATATCGCCCATCGCGCATGTCTGAGATTTCATTGGTCGGCGGCTCGCTCGTACAACTGGTGGGACGCACAGTAAGAATGAACTTTCGCGTCAAGTCGAAGCCATCTGAAATGTCATTCCCCAGGATTACATTCAGAACTTGTATGATTCAATTCCACTATGTGTACAGGCTTTCATCGCTCAGCGTGCCGGACACAGAAAGTACTGATTTTAGACGTTCTTTTTGTTTTCTGTCTTATACAATTGATCGTTTATTTGTACCACTATCAGCATCATGCGGAATAAATTTCATTAATTTTTGACAATTCTTTCATGGTGTTGAAATTTTCTTAAACATGAGTGTAATAAACGACATGACTGTTTCACGCCATTCGACGTCATAACTACGATTTTCATTCATTTAAGCTATAGGTGTCTCAACTGAATCCATAAGTAGTTGGAATATAACCAATCTTACCACATATTTTCCCCCACAAACATTAAAATTTCGATCTCATTCTAGTCGCCTTTAAAAATAAAAATAATTTTTATATGTTAGAATGACGTCACTTTTAGAAAATCTCCCAAATGAAGTACTATAGCCTTTGAAAATGATGTCATTTCTTAGGAAGCATTCGATGGGTCCCTTTTATTCTCAAAGAGAAAACTGCTACGCTTTATTGATTGTGAGGAGGCTTTTACTTACTAGGGATAAAATAAGCGAAAAAATAGTAATGTGAACTCCAAAGTATTACTTAACATCAGAAGGCTTTTGCATATTACAGAAAAATAGTTTATTAATCTGCATAGCAAAAACAAGAACTTTTCTTAGATCAACAATTTTTTTAAGAGTGTTGCCATTCAAAGGTTATGGCTTACACATAAATTATTTCAAAAATAATTCATTTATTTGTAGCAAAGATAATTGTTCATATTTTCGAAGCTTATTAATAAATTTAATTATTTGTAAATTGAGACTTATCTCTAAAATTCCTTAAATAAAATTACGAGTGAAGCGATAAGAAAGCCAGCTAGTTGTCTATAAATCTAATTTAATAAAAACTGGTTATTAATTTTCTTTTTAATGATAAATTTAATAACAGATTTATAGGTAGAGAAAGACTTTGTCATTGATAGTAGTTCTCCATACCTCAATTATCTGCATTGAATAGCCCTCCATCAGAAGTGCTAACATTTCTCTTTATTCCACAGGATATGCTAGCACCCGCCTTTTATTAACACATTTTTTTCTCTCTCTCTTAAGAATAATTTTCTTCTTTTTTAATGGTAATTACAGAAAAAACAAACTTAATGAACAAAAAGGTGACTTCAAAATTGGCAGGTACTGACAATTCTACAGACTATGATGGCTAATAAATGATGGCAGTTTCGCCCTCCATGTGCCAGTCAGCTGCATGAGTTCATTTCTCCTCTAAAAAGTTGTTTATCTGTAATTTACATAATTATTTCTACTTTTACAATCACTAGCATCTGAAAAACAAATTTTCAGAGTTTTCATCTACTTCTGTGACACAGAATGCTTCTTAATTTTTTATGATAGGTTTATTTTTTAACATAAAAATTCTGAAAATATAAGATAAATGGAGAAGAGATGAAAACTAAACAATCGCATTTACTTGATAATAAATCATTGTATTATTGCTTATTCTTGCCACAAGAATTCCCTTAAATAAATTTATGCTAATAAATGATCGTTGCAGACAGACGTACAAAAATCAAAATAAATTGTTATGACTGCTCATGTATTGCACAGGAAATTACTGTCAAAGTATTTTACGAGAACATATGACTAATACTTTATTGTATTATCTTTTACCTCAAGTAGTACCAAACAAATTAATATTCTCTCACCAAAATGTGTTCAAGATTACCAAGTAAGCTTTCAAATAAATCAAGAGAAAGATGGAAAAAATATTCCAGGAATAATAATTCGCAAAATGTCTATTTTTATTTATTTCTGTGTTTTTTTTTTATAAATACAAAATTCTCATAGTAAATTATAATAAACTATTCATGAAAATGAAGGAGTGAGACCATTTTTCAGATTAATACAGCATATATATTCACATAATCTAATTTATGTATATACATATATATATTCACATTGCTAACAACTGTTTTTCTCGAAAAGTTACAAGCAAAAATTTTCTATAAGGTATTTCTGTTTACTTTATCCTATGCAAATTAATCTGAAACATTTCTAAGAAAAAATAGTGGGGATAAATCTGATTTAAAAAATCCAAATTTTAGCTATTACGTCTATAGTATATATATATATATATATATATATATATATGCGTGCGTGTGTATGTGTGTGTGCGTGTTACCGTAAATAGCGTAAATAGCTGAGATTCGTTTTTACGTGAAATTACTAGTAAAAATGGGAAATATCTACGAGCATTCTATAATTCCGTGTTATTTAGTATGACAACAGTTTATCATCGCGGAGTGTGGGAAAAACACAAATTAAAATTTTAACTTGGTTGCTTACCTAAACATTCAGTTAGAATACGTTCTTACTACATGTATAACAGTAACTTCTAAGCACAACTCGGTTGATGCAAGTTTTATGCGCTAATTAATGTTCTTAATAAAATTTGACATTTTTTTTTCTAACTTTAATAATTACATGCAAAACAGTTTACACAAATTTACAATGACATAATATAAATGTGCTTCTTTCAGCAAATAATTGCTTAATCCAAGCATGATGAAATATTTTCTAACCTGCAAGTTGAAAAAAGTTTCTATGTCGTTGAAGCAGCTCGCATAGCAACTGGACATGGAAGTTTTGATCGACTTTTAATGGAAAAAATGATCTTTTATCGCACTAGACGTATTATTAATTTAATTTCCTTAGAAAATTTAGGTTTTGTTTCCCACTTTATCATAGTAATGCCATCTTTTTAAATGGAACTTTGTATATTCCATTCTCTATGTCGATCTTCCACCCTTCTGAACCTATCGCTTTGAAAATTCGTCCAAAGTTTATTCTGCTCCTTTATCTTAGTAACGACTTCCTTTTTTCTCGATTTTCTTTCACTATTCAAGATTGGTCTGTGAATTCCTGCGCGTGCGTAGCTCGTCTGGGTAATATTCTGCCGCAAGCAATAGGGACCCGTATCCGAGACAGTGCAAGCGAGAAAGACGCTTTCGAAGGCAGTGACGGTGCTAACAGACGTTCATGTATGAATTCACTTTTTATGCGCGAGCGCAATGCGCCCGGGTACGGTGCAGCTTGAGACAGTGGAGACTCGAACCAGCATATCACGAAAAGATAAGATTCTGCCGAAAACAGCAGAATACTGTGACAAGCGAGTCGGGCGAAGTCCGTTAGTATTGTTAAATTTCAATGCATATGTGAAGACAGCAATAAACACACTATTATATTGTGTCCACTACAAAATTTTCTTCTATAATCATTCAATATAACAGCATTCCTCGCTGTGTAACATGCACAAATTTTTAACCATAGCTTCTCACAATAAAGATTTTACATATGCAGTTTGGTGCCAATTTAATCAACAGATGCTGAGATGTGTTAAATCATAAGTGGTAAATATTAGCTGTGCCATCTTCTGACAGATATATACTCAAATTATGTCAGCATTCGTTTTTATAGTAGTTATCTGACATATCAATTTCGGTGCATTTATATGCCTAGAAGTTGAGATTTCCTTCGTATTCACGGCGTAAATTTCAAACAGCAGCTTTATCTGTTGGCCTGTATTCACCCAATGTTAATCAGTATAGTGTTTCATAATGACTCTTTCATATATCAAATTTTGTACAATAAAATGCAGTAGAATCTGACATATAGCCTTCCAGTCCACGGAAAAAATCGCAGCAGAGCAGCGCCAACTATCTACACTTAAATTGAATCATCATAATATTTCATAATGGCCCTCTCAAATATTAAGTTTCGTTGGTTTATATACAATAGATACAGACATATGGCCTGCCCTTAAATGTGAGAAATCGAAACATAAGCAACTTCACCTATTCAGCAATATGCACAAAAAATTGGTAAGCGCTAATTTATGTCAATATGCAAATACATATATATTTATATGTAATTCAGAAAAGTAGTTCCTTATAGATACAGTTAGTACAATGCTTTTGTGGCATACATAGACACATAAACATTTTCTAAAAATAGTCAAATCGTGCTCAGGATCTTTCAAAGCGTATAAATCCGTCGTTAACTGATAATAAAAAAAATTTTTGAATCCCATATCTTTTCTAGCAAATATAGAAGTAAGTAAACAGGCTTGTGATGCTATTTATTCCCTTTAGAAAAATGATATTTGGTAATAAATTACAGCAGGTTTTTATAAAAAGGTAAATAAAATAAGTTTCTGTATATACATACTATCTGATTCAATGAAACTTAAACTAAATATTCATTAATTTAGATTTTCCGCATCTGTTAAAATGTAGGAAACGATTGAGAATAAAGTTATAGTTATTTTCTGATATGGTTAGAAAGATTCATTCATTTCAATTTAATGTGGCGTAAACGATATGAAATTTATTACGGGAAAAAAAAACAGCAAATAACGGTTATAAAGCGATTTATTTGTTGTTTTTAATGCTTTGTGAAATTGATTTCCAAGCGAAGAAAAAACAATAACAATAAAAAATAATCTGGTGTGTCACTCACACGACTTTCTCTTACCCTGAAATTTAATACTACAAATACAGGTTGCAGATTAAGAGGTAAGATAACGAGAACTGTAATGTAAACCTATGCTAAACAATTCAAATTAGGCTTCAGAAGAGTTTTATACGATAATTGGTTCTGTGTGAGGGGGGGCTACCAACCCCTCAACCCCCCGTTTCATTGATGCACAAACATTTATATAGAATTTAATTCGGTTATTAAAAATAATTCTGTTTTAAAAAATAATTTATTAAAATTATCATTTAAAAAATTATCTTTTATGATAATGCAGACGATTTTCATATTAGAGAAGTAGTGTAACACCAAATATCCAAAAAAAGTTCATCTAAAAGTTCATTTTACTCTGAATATTAAAAAAAAAAAAAAAATTACGATTTTTTTTTAAGTTTTTTTTCGTTAAAAGTAAAAAAAATCTATAACTTTGTTTTAAATTATCACAGATTTATAGTTCAACCATTCGTTTTAAAGGTATTGGCGGGCTCTTTTGAATGATACCCATCATGAAAATTTACTCCCCTCGAGGGGGGCCTCCTCCCCCCCGGTGGGGAAGGCGAGGCTCCTACATACACAAAAAAATTTTCCCAGTTAACTATCTCTATTACAAAAAATATATATTCGTTTCATTTGATTTAGTGCAGTCTATAGACGTTAAACTCTACTTACCTGCAATTTCCCCCATAGACGTGATGTATTAGAATTCTCCTGATTGTCCCTGTACACGAACCATTTGCTTGATCTTAACGAAAAGCTTACTGTAGCATACCTATATGATACACATTTAGAATACCAAGTTTCAACTTTCTGCCATAATTTGTTTTTGAGATATGCTGATAAGAGACAGACACACACACAGACACACAGACACACAGATACACAGACATACAGACACACAGACATACACACAGACCATTTGCTAAAAGCATGATTTTCGTATTCAAGGGACCTCAAAACGTGTAAATATAACAAAATCTCGCGTTCGAAAATTTGACCCAAAAACAATACTTTCTCTACCTTATGGGTAAGAGAAAGTAAAAATTGCAAAAAAAAAAAAAATGTTTTTCTTACTAAATTGCTTTTTTGTCTCAAATGATGAAAAAATATATATACATACATTTGAACATAATTTTGTAGTTCCATTAAGAGTACTTATATAAAAGATATGAACGACAGACATTTTTCATATCACAACATCATAATAATTAATCAGGATTTGATGGGTGCTACTGTAGTTTATCATTGGTACTACATAGACTTCAATATGATATTGAAAAAAAAATGTAAAAAAGTTATATTTTTTATCATGTTTATATTTTTTTTCTAAAATGGTAGGTTCTTCCGATGATATATGAATTAATTACAACACAAACGAAGATTATAATAAGTAGCTGTCAGAAACTGCACAGCACACTATAAAATCCTTTCTTGACGAAAACAGCTTCATGTAGAGCATAGTGCCATGGAGTGAGATTGAGGTATATGTCTTCGATTCTTAAAATTATCTTTGATATAATAAAATTATAAATTTTATTTTATACGCTTTTAAATCTAATTGGACTTTAAAATTTGGCTGAGATAAAAGTTTGTTTAAATAATCACATATATTTTTAAAAAAATTTAGAATAATGATTACAGATATACCATTTGAAACTATAGGTTTTTTTTCATTTATCGATCTAACCAGACCTTTTACCAGTGTTTTCTGGAATAATAATAAAAAAAAAAAATGCCAGAAAATGATGTGTAAGTTATCAATGAAATTTAATATTTATTTTCTTTTTAAGATTTCAAAAAAAGTATTAAGAATAACTTGCCAAATTATAAACTTCTTCTTCTTCTTCTTCTTTTTTTTTTTTTTTTTTTTTTTTTTTTACTGTTAGGTCATATAGTTTGTAAAGAATTTATTGTAATTATAAAAAATAATAAACAGTGAGATTTATATATATCTCTACATTTTGAGGTCTCCTGAATTCATTTTTGTTATTGTTACGGGGTTTTATATGTATGCCTGTATATAAGGTATTTATAGTGTGTGAATTTGTGTGTATATATAAGTGAACATGATTTCATTTAAATGACTTATTCGATAGAGCCAAAAGTTAGTGTATATTTTGAAAGTGAACGTCGTACGCCCTGTATAAAATATGCTGAGTATATGGGACTTAAATTCTTTTACAAGAAAATTTTTTTTATCATCACAAAGAAAATTTCTTTATCGTTACGGTCTACGGACATAATAAATTTGTATACGATATAGTCTAAACACCTTATCCAATTAAATTAAAAGTTGATAGGCATGTTGTAGATTACCATCATACAAATTCTATGGATATTAATAAATATAAGAATTATAATTCTGTTATGAGTTCAACAAAAATAATTATTGCTAGGGGCTAGACTCAAATTATCTTAAGTGCGATAGTGCCTAAACAATTCATCCGACTGTGATAAAAATTGATAAACATAGTATAAGTCAAAAACTATATATATATTTTAACAGTATTAACTGATAATATTTTTTATAGGGATACAATATAGATCTATTTTATAACGCAGTGTATGGACTAAATTTGCGGAAAGTTTGTTTTAATAGTGTTAAATAGTTAAAATATAAAAGAAAACTATAGTATATCACTAATGTAAGTTTTTCTACTTAAAACATTTTGTTTAAATCAAACAAATAGCTCATGCACATAGACAAAAAGAAATTAATCACATTACGTCTATGGGCGAAATTTCCGGTAGGTGCATTTAGACTGCACTAAATGAAATGAAGATGCCATACATTCTTTATCTGCAAAAAAGTATATTTCCCATTAAATATGACATAAAACGTATTTATAATTATTTTACAGGACCACGCAAATAAATTCAATAGATTAGTGCTACGGTTGAAATTAGCTCAAAATGCATTACAAACTGTGGCAATTTTTTTTTCTATTTAAATTTTAAGTACACTATTTGGTACCCGTATTATCTATAGATAATATACAGGGCTACTCAAAATCAATTTGGGCAGCAATTTGACGGATAATTAGAAATAATATTTAAATATAATAAAAGTCTTAAGCGCGTTTTATAAATCTAGCTACAATATTGAAATGGAAGTTTAAGAGCGACAACCACCTTTCCTCCCCTCCCCCCCCCCCCCCCACACACATAGAAATTTTTGTCACCTCAGAAGTAACACCTGAAACTGTAAATACACATAATCTATAGGGTAAGAGAAAGATATGTGTGTATGTGGCCCCAAATCATTTTTTTTTTTCTGGTAGAGAAAGTCAGGAAAAGAAAAACGTGAAGAGACATCTCAATATATACCTTCAGTATATTTTCTTGGATTTCGACTATCGTACTACTTGATCTCTCTTCTTATCGTCCACTCAAGCCATTACTAAAACTTTTAGAGCATTTTTTATTCCAGTTCTTTCAATACAACATTTATGCATAATAATGCTATTATTCAATACAGTTATAAATCATGTCTTATTTAACGAAGTTAATTAAATTATATATATATATATTATTTTTAAACTAAATATTACCACAATATAATTTCCTTTAACTAACGTGTACTATAAAAATTTTATATTTCAATATTTAAACGTCTCACGAAAAGGAAATAAAAATAAATAAAACTGTTGTTTTATAAATTAGAATTAATTATGAAAAATATTAGCATAAGTTGTTTATTCATTCATTTTTTATCTTCAATCGATACGTATAGAGAAAAAGTGAAAAATTAATAATTTTATTATTTTAACTTTATATCTTTTTACTCTTTTCTTGTTCTCAAATATAACAGTTAAAAAGATTTAAATGAGGTCTTTATTATTTCGATCTTTTAAACATTTTCTAATAAATTCTATCTTTATATCATTTAATACCTTACTTGCTTTAAAGAAATTAATGTAAAACATTTTTTACTATGCTTTTCTATCAACCATTTGCTTACTGCAATTTCTGACGTATAGTTCGCAAATCAGACAAATCAGTTTTACTCCAAAAATTTCATCAGCCCAAAAGCTATATTTCTAGGAATAAATGCCTTGTACAAGAACTTTGTCTATTACATAAATCTTCTTGTGTGAAACTCATTCATTGGACATGCGGATTATACGCCGTATTACTGTATGTTATTGCTGAAGTGAAAGTATGTTATATTTATAAAAGACGAGTTAACCGCCTTTCAAATTACGAAGTACTTTTTTATATTACATTACAACAAAAGCATTCTTTTTTATAAATTATATTCTACTTGAAAAAATATTTTGCTAACAAAAAATTAACTCGTAATTTATTCGTTATAATTTCAAAAGTATTGATAAATTACTTTTTCTTTTAGAAATTTTAAAAACATGAACCTTATCTTCCTAAGAGAATATTATTGAAAAATAATATCATTGAAATAAAATTATTGAAAATTTACTTACACATTTCTTAAACGATAATAAAAAAAATTATCATCAAAACCGACGGTGTTGAACTCGGAAGACAGATAGTGATACAGTGAAGAACATTGCCTTTAAAAGAAACAAAATGTCCTCTAGATGTGTTCAAATTTTTCGTTTTTTAATGACTTTTAAAATCAAGAAACCTCTACTCCATAAAAATCACAGCATTCATAAGTTTTAGGTATATCTCATGGCATTCAACATGGGCTATAAATAATCCATGTATATATATATATATATATATATATATATATATATATTCTTTTTTTAAGAAGTCATAAAAATACATTAACATCAATGTATCTACTCATATCTTTTTTTTTTTTTTTTTTTCACTTCTGATTGATTTATTCTGAAAAAACCTTGTGATAGAACTTTAAGAACTTTTAGTTTCTAGTATATTTTCTAGAGTTTCAACTGTTTTATCATTTGATATCAAATCTTTTCAAATATAAAAACGTTTTTAAATTTTAAACACGAACATTTCGTTTCAGTTTTTATAAGGCTGTATCATAAACTTAACTACCGGACTTAAGTTTAGTATCACTGTACTAATAAATCTGACGACATTATTTCTTTTTATTATTTTATTTTATTTTATTTTTTATTTTTATTTATTTATTTATTTATTTGTTGTTGTTGTTTTCTTCAGATTTAAATAATTTTAGATATAATTTCATATGTATACTATAGGAAAGGGAATCATTAAATGTAAATAAGTAATTGTAAAACAAAATTTTTTGTTATTCCGCTCTTATTGTATATATATACATATCACATTTGTCAGAAATCATTCCGTAATACTTCAGATTATAATAATTGGAATACTATAAACTATTTCATTATCTTTTTTCAATAAATCAAGAGAAATGTTGTCTGAATAAATATTTTATCGGGTTATTCAGAATTACAGTGTTTTGATCATATAATCTAATGAAATTATTAACCACGGGCTATTAAAATATGACTTGCAATGAATTAATCAAATATTTTATGAATCGTAGTTTACGATAAATATTTTCAAAATATTAAGGTTAATATTAAATATCAATTAAAATTTATATAATCATATCCAATTTATTTAAGATTTTAGAGTTTGAATAGTTTTTCTAATTAGAGATGCAATAAATAACTCTAAACAAATTATAAAAGATTATAAATTAAACAAGTAATAATAATAATAAATATTATTATTATTGTTTGAAGAATGGAGTCAATTTATTAAAAGATGCTACACCTGATGTTATATCGTTATAAATTGACGCATAAAAATATACTAAGTATCATTTGACGGAACATTGCTTGTACTTTTAGGAAATGAGTCATTTTAGATTAGAGGACGTCTACCAATTAAAAGTTATTAACGTCTTTTCCCCAATAGCAGCACCCTGTTTTGATTTTATATTTAAATTCTGGGAGTCGTATACTGGTTGTATATTTTACTCATATTTTTATAGATTTATATTCGTTTCAAGTTTGAAGACACTAATGTTAAATTTATGTCTCAAACTTTTCTTTATATTTTCACAAAAAATATTTTTTTTTTTTTTTTTTTTTCTTCAACGAGACCCAATGAAGAAAGCCAGATAATTTCCATAATCTTTTGATTCAAAAACACAATTTCAATTTTAAGTATATTAATAAATTCATATTAAAAAATTAATTATGACCAAAATTAATTTTTACATAAAACGAATCTTAATGCTAAAATTTATGAATATATTGAATTCACAGCTCATTCTGATTAGCTCTCTTGATATAAATAAATATAAGAGGGCCATATCTTAATAACTTTTCCATCTAAAAACCGATGGAAATCTTATAAACTAACAAAGAACAATAGACAGCAGAATTTACTCAACATTTTAACTGTGAGTGAAACTATACACTATACGTATATAACAGGCCTGTCCAACCCAAAACATTTGGTTGGCCGCATAGGAAATCTATCTGATTCAGGCGAGCTGCACCGTATGCCAGAAATTAACAACCAAGTTAAGCTTGCATGGAGATGTGTAAATATAAATGTTTGATTTTGCAAGAAATGTTTCAGGAATTAAAGAAAAAAAGCTCATTGGATTGAAAATGAACCTGGGTAAGAAAAAAAAAATATATGTCATTTTTTTTTTGTTTCTCCACTGAAGATCACTGTTGATATGGATGAATTAGAAACGGTATGCAGTTATACTTATCTGGGACAAGTCCTTACGATGAACGGGAACATCATGCAAGAAATTAACAACCAAGTTAAACTTGCATGGAGAGTATTCGGAAGAAATAGCGCTATATTCAAAAGCGACCTCCCAATTTGTTTCAAAGAAAAGGGGTTTTGATCAGTGCATTTTGCCCGTTTTAACTTATGCTTCAGAAACTTGGACATTAACGTGCAAAACTACACAAAAACTTCAAACAACCCAGAGAATCATAGAGAGATGCATGTTAGGATTCATCCAAAGAGAAAGAAAGCGAAACACTTGGATTAGGGAGTAAACAAAGTTAGTGATGTTATTTTTAGAGTTAAGAAGTTAAAATGGAGCTGGTCTGAACACCTTACCAGAAGAAATGATGATAGATGGACCACCAATGTCCTATTTTGGATACCAAGAGATAAGAAAAGACCGAGAAAGAGACCACTGTGTCGTTGGAGAGATGAAATTGTGAAGTTTGGAAGAGCAGAATGAAGAAGAATTGCAGAAAACAGGGCAGACTGGAATTATCTAGGAGAGGCCTTGCCTTCCTCTTGCAGTGATTGATAAAGGCTGAAATTGATGAGGATATGAGGGTGAAGATGATGATATATGTTTATGAATGAATCAATCATATATGAATATCCTTTTTTCGGGAGGAGAGACGGATGAAGATTCGGAGCAGAGTACATTAATTTAAATTATTGTCATTCATTAATTGAGAATAGAATCATAAAAAGGATAAAATATAACTATAATAAAAGGACTGAATAATAGATCTAATTATTTGTAAATTTATTTATTTATTAATCAACTATAAATATTCAAGTTAGATAAATTGGAGCAAAAGGTAAATTTTTATACTAACTATGTGAAAAATACCAGAGCTGGAAATCGAACCCTGGCTCTCTTAAAATGCATCTAATGATATTTCATTACAACAGAGAGATTCTTTAGATACTATAATCGTTGAAAGGTATTTTCACTTCGAAAAGTCAGAAAGGATTTATTAATTTTTATTCTGTTAACCAAAGTTGTCAAACTTTAAATATCGTTAGTCTCTTCGCGGGCCGCAGAAAACCATGCGGCGGGTCGGATGCGGCCCGCGGGTTGACCAACCCTGCTTTATATAACTACATCGTTAAACGAAAAACAATTTTTTAAATGCAATTTAAAAAAATTTGTGGCCGAAACCGATACTTAATAAAAAATAAAAAATAATAATGAGGCGTTTTTAAAACAACACATAAAAATAAATAAAAATAAATAACTTTTTTACATATTCGTGCTGTGAATTAAACGTTTGTGAAGTTCATGAGAGAAAAAAAGTGACGAGTTGATATATATATATATATATATATATATATATATATATATATATATATATATTTAATTCGCCACTTCTTTATGTTTAATTACCACGTGGCAAGTGGATTATTTCAGGTCAACGAACAAATAATTTATTCGTGTGCGATAATATATCAAAATTATTTCATTGAAATATTTCAGGTAACAAAAACAATAACGTAAAATTAAAATCAAGTCAGCAGTCTACAGCTTGAAATAAAAGAAACATAAGTTCATTTTTATTATTAATTCATATAGTTTTTAATTATGAGCTTGCCTGATACAAAACTATTTTACATTAACTGATTTATTTAAAGCAAAAAAATATTTTCTGAAGTGGCTCTGACAATTATTACTTTCTTCTATATGTGTATATAGAGAAAGTATTGGATTCGTGAAAATTTTCGAACTCCAGTTTTCGATGGATTTGCACGTTTTGAGGTGTCCTGAACACGATTCGACTGTTTTTAGAAAATGTCTGTCTGTCTGTGTATCTGTGTGTGTGTATCACAGATTTTGTGGACGCTGTAAGTCACGAACCAATGAACGAAATTTAACCAAACTTGCCATTTAGTTGTACCCTGACATAAACTGGTGCAGATTAGATTTGGAGAACAATTGCTAAACAGGTGGATCTGTGATCGCATTTTTTCTAAATTTTTAACATGGCAATATAGGACAAAATTTCGTATAAATGTACATAATGAGAGTTATTTTAAACGCGTGATTGTAAAATTAATATGAATTATTGATAATAGTATTAGTTCAGAAGGAAAAAAAATTGTGCATGTGGGAGCTTCGCTTCTCCCCTGGGGGAGTAAATTTTCAATATTGGTGTCTGTCGAAAGATCTTGTCAATACCTTTAAAATGAATGGTTGAACTATAGATCTGCGATAATTTATAACAAAGTTATAGATTTTTTTTTACCTTTTAACGAAAAAAAAAAAAAAAAAAAAAAAAAAAAACATGGAAAAAAATCATTTCTTCTGATTTACAAAAAAAAAAAAAAAAAAAAAAAAAAAAAAAGACATTTTTCGGCTTTAGTGATAATATAATTCTTTCGTATTTCTTTTGTCTGGCAAAATTGGCATTTTGATAAAATCGTATTTCTTTTGATATTGGCAAAAAATTGAATTTATTTTGGCATTTAGTGATATAATTCTGTCAGGTAAAAATCATCTGCGTTTACAATGGAAAATAATTTAATAATTCAATAAATACTTTTTATTCAATGCGTTTTGTGTAAAATTATATAAAACAAAGTCATGTGGTGTCCACGTCATACTAGTTTTTTCTTTTAATTATTTGATGGTATTTTTGCTTAACTTTTTCCATATGTACAATATATGTATATTTAATCTTTCAAATATATAAAAATTTACATCAAATATTGACTTTTTTTTCCCTTGAAAATTGTTTCTTAATCGGAATTCGATGATCACTTATCATAATATCAAATGTCAATATTATATGCTTTTCCAGATAAAACACAAAAGTTATTATGTCATCATTTGTACATCAAAAATTATAAGTTCTGTAAAATCTGTATTTAAATACTACGGTAAAAAAAACTTTTATACATTTTTTATTAAAGTAAAGCTCGTTCTTCAAAAAATACGTTTAAAAAAGATCTTAATCTTAAAAGAAAAATTTTGAAACAAATATCTTTCTGGTAAAAAAAAAAAAAAAAAAAAAAAAAAAAAATGACGGCAAGTACTTAATTAAAAAAGTATATTTCTCAAGTGATAAGCCAATAGGTTAAAATATATATATATTTTACACTTTAGAGGTGAATTTTTTATTATCATTATAATTTATCTTTAAAACTTTGTTCAATTTAGAGTTTTTCAATGTATGTGAAGAAGTAATTTAGCCAATCGAGGAAAACCTTCAAACAAAGTTCAAATCCCGTTTTTATTTGAAAAAAAAAAAAAAAAATATCGTATGGTTGTTGAAATTTTAACATAAACACACAAAGTTTTACTTTCTTTCTTTCTTTTTCGTCGTTTCGGTTATTTTTTTTTTTTTTAAGTATTTCAGCGGTGAACACATTTTTTTTGAGGCTGTTATTCATGTTCCTCCTTAAATAAAGTAAACGTCTTTGTAATTTTCTTGAACTCCAACAAAAATATGAACTCCTTTTCCTCCTACATTCTAAAAGTTGTTTATAAATTGTTAAAAGTTTCTGTTTGTGATAAGTGGAAAAATATGCTTACATCACCAAAAGAAAAATATTTTGTTTTGACCCTTTCTTTCATTACAAAAGCACTGTTTTATAATTAAAGTTTTGAAATACTTTTCTTGAAAAAGTACAACATTTTTTATGTATATATGTATGTATGAACGTAATCCATAAATTCATAAATAGTTTAAAATTTTATAAGTTCATAAAAGTTAAGTGAATTCGTATAGTTACCAAAGGTATAATTTAAATGGTGTGGTTAATTTTTTTTTTTTTTCTTTTTTAAGCAAAGTGAAAAAAAAAAAGATTTTAACAAAACAAAAGATTTTAACAAGAAGAAAATAGTGATCTTTTGATTAGCCACGATTTTTCAAAAAAAAAAAAAAAAAAAAAAATATGTAGATCAGATTTCTATAAAGTGAAAGGTGTACGGAAAAGAACGCATTACATTCTGTTCCTCTTGTTTCAGTGAAATATTTATGAACGATAATGCTATTATCCAAATCAGTTAAAAATCATGTTTTGTTTAAAAGTGTTAACCAAATTATATTGTGTTTCAACTAAATATTACCAAAAGATAATTTTCTTTTAATTAACGTTTACTGTTAGAATTTAGAATTTAAGTATTTCAACGTCTTATGAAAAGAAAATACGAATAAATTATACAGTTGTTTTATAAATTATAATTAATTATAAAAAATATTAGCATAAAATCTTTCAAGTTTTTTTTTTTTTTTTTTTTTTTTTTTTCAGTAGAAACTTTTAAGAAAAAAAGTCAAAAAATAATATCTTTATTATTTTAACTTTATATATTTTTACCCATATCTCGTTCTCAAATTAAACGGTTATAAAAATTTATATGAATTGTTTATCATTTTGATCTGAAATATCTATTAATAAATCTATGTTTATTTATATTATTTAAAACATTATTTTGCCTTAAAGAAATTAATGAAAAACATTTTTTTTTTCTCAAACTATGCTAACGATCATTTGCTTACCTTATATTCCGGCGTATTATTGGTAGGTCAGATAAGTCAATTTTACACCAAAAATATTACCTGCTGAAATAAAGTATATTTCTATGAAGAAGTATCTCATACAAATATAATTTTGTCTATTTATTAAATTTTCTGGTGTGAAATAGATTTGTGTGACCTGTAGATAATACACAGAAATATTACCGTATATCATTGCCGAAAATATGTTATTTTTAAAAAAGGGAGAATTAACCGCCTTAAAGAATATGAAGTAAATTTTTTATATTATATTACAAAAAAAAAAAACTTTTATGATTTATATTCTACTTAAAAAAATAAGAAAGAAAGAAAATCTCTAGCTACCAAAAAGTTTGTTTTATAATCAATTCGTTAAGTATTAACCCCTTACCTGCCGACGAAAAATTACGAGATTCGCTTCCCAGTGCCACCATTTTTCACACAGATGCGTGTAGCTATGCGTTCATTGTTCCAGAAAAATTTCCTTATTAATTTCTTCCACTCCCCAATTTCTCTGAAATAAGTAGATCCTTCAAAAGCACTGTCATGGTCATATGATTCCATACCAATGCTGCGAGGCTAGTTTCATTAGTAGCAGCGTAGCACAAAAAATCTTATTTTGGCAAGACGTATATGTACGCCCGGGGCAGTTAAGGGGTTAATGTATCACGTTTTCCTTTAGAAATTTTAAGAACATGAACCATAACTTTCTAAGAGCACACTCTATAAAAGAAAATTGTTGAAAATTTAGTGACACTTTTCTTTAAAATGAAAATTAAAATTATGAAAACTGACTGTACTCTGAGAAGACATACAGTGATACAATAAGAAACAGTCCTCTTAAAAATGTCAAAATGTCCTCCAGATGTGTTTATTTATTTATTTATTTTTTCGTTTTTTAAGTAATTTTAAAATCAAGAAATCTGTTCTCTACGGAAATGACAATATTCTCTTTAAGCTTTAGCTATATCTCACGGCGCAAATGCTTAAATTCCACACAGGCTATAAATATTCCATGTATAGATATTTTTTTCTGTTTTTAGAATCATACAAATATTATCATCAATGTATCTATTCTTATCCTGCTTTTTTAATTTTTTTTTTTTTTACTTGCGATTGATTTATTCTGAAGAAACGTGATAGAACTTCAAGAACTTTTATTTTCGGGGATATGTTCTTGAGTTTTTTGAACTATTTTATCATTTGATATCAGATCTTTTCAAACTAGGAAACGTTCGTAAATTTTAAACAAGTACATTTCTTTCTTTCTTTTTTTTTATGAATAAATTTATATTTATAATATTTAATTATTATTATTATTATTATTATTATTATTATTATATCATAGTTTTCATACATAATTTCCATTTTCAATCTGTAAATTTATGTAGGTAAAATATCTCTCCATGTTGATAAGAATATCTTTTTGTAGTGTGTAACGTTATTCATTATATTTATTATTATTATGATTACAAATAGTTAGGAGTTGGAACATTGTTTTTAAATTGATATCTAGTGTTTATTAGAAGCTATTTGCTTTTTTTTCTTTTCACAGTACGGAATAACAAACAATCCTAACAAAGCCCCTCTCTGTACTTCGCGAATCAGAATTATTATTATTTTTTTTTTCTTCTAATAATCAAATTTTAATAACATCTTTGATTATTTTTAGTGCTGTATTTCTATTTCTATTTTTATTTTTATTTTATTTTTATTTTTTTCCGTTTTGTATGCGTGTAGGTTTTATTATTATTATTATTATTATTATTATTATTATTATTACTATTATTATTTTATTTTATTTCTTATTGCAATAAATTAATACTTTTTTTTACACAAACTGACTTATCTATCTATCGAACTAACATTTTTTAAACGAAAATAGTTAATGTATTTTTATAGTAACAAGGTATCACTGTAATAATAAATATGCCGACTTTATTTTTATGCCTTTTATCTCTAAATAATTTCAAATACCATTTCATATGGATATAGAAAATGGAAGACATTAAAAGTAAATAAGTAATTAAACAAAATATTATTTTGTCATTTCGCTTATATATATAAATTAGATTCGTTCAAAATCATTCAGTAAAACGTCAGATTATAATGATTTGAGCACTATAAATTAGTTTACTCTTATATTTCGATTAATCAAAATAAATGTTGTCTCTTTAAATATTTTATCGGGTTATTTAGAATTGCAGTCTTTTCATAATATAATCTAGTGAAATTATTAACCACGGGCAAATAACGTATGACTTAGAATAAGTTAATCAAATATTGTAATGAATCAAACTTTGTGGTAAATATTTCAAAAATAATAATGTTATATGTAAAATATCGATTGAAATTTATGCAATCGAGTAAAAATTATTTAAGTTTTTAGTGTTTCAAGAGGTTTACTAATTAGAGACGCATTGAATAATTTTTAACAAAATTTTAAAGATTGAAAATTAAAAAAGGAAACTTTTTTGTCATTTTATTTTATTTATTTTTGTAAATCTAGAGTCCTTGGAGAATTACGAACACATAAATACAGAAGCTATGAAATAAGGAAATGCACAATCGGGAAAAAAAATGGAATACTTGATATTATTTTGTTACTAACTGACGCAGAAAAATGCAATAAGAATCATTTGGCGGGACATTATATGTACTTTTAGGAAATGTAGAGTAATTTCAGACTGGGGTCTTCTAGATATTAAAAAGTGCACTAACATAGATTTTTTTCAATATCAACCTCCTATTTTCATTTTATATTTGAATTACTTAGGTCGTGTATTGCTTGTACATTTTACTTATATTTTCATAGAATTATAAATGTTTAAAGTTTGAGGGTGATAATATTATATCTGTTGACAATGTTAAATCTTTGTCTATATATATAAAAAGGAAGAAAGAAAGAAAGAAAGAAAGAAAAACTTTTAGTGTATTTGTGCCGGGAAATCAAGGTTTATAAAGTTCATAAAAGAAAATGTGACGAGTTGGTAATTTTTTAATTCACCACTTTCTTTTATGTTTATTCACCCCGTGGCAAATGTATTTTTCAGTGTACGTGGTATTTGTGTACGATAATCCTTTATAATTATTTATTTCGGATAAAAAAATAAAAAGATAAAATTAACATAAAATCAGCACTCTTAAACTGAAACAATAGAAACCTAAATTATTTTTTATTATTTATTAATATAGTTTTATTTTTGAACTTTAAAGGTGTAAAACTATTTTACACTAACAAATTTATTTAAAGCTAAAAAAGTATTTACAGAAATGACTCCGATAACTGTTTTTCTTTATAATTTTCATTCATTACTTTTTCCTTAATTTATTTGATGGTATATTTACTTAATTTATTTGATGGAATATTTAATTAACCTGTTCAATATGTATGCATGTATTAATCTTTGAAATACATGAACATTTTTTCAAATAAAGATTTTTTTTTCAATACTTTTTATTATTTGGAATTTGATGAATAGTTATCGTAATTGAAAAGGGGAGAGATAGCATTATGCTTTATCAGATAAAACACAAAAGTTATAATGTCATCATTTACATTGTATATTAAATATATATATTCTGTAAAATCTCTTTTGAAATACTACAGTAAAAAAAAAAATTATACATTTTTTTATTAAGATGAAGTTCGTTCCTTAAAAATTACACTTAAAAAAGATCTTAATCTTAAAACCAATATCTATTCGGTAAAAAAAAAAAAATGAATAATAATAATAATAAGTCAAAAACATTTTATTTTATATTTTAAAGGTGACTATTTTATTATCATAATTATTTCTTTAAAAAAATTAAATATAGATTTTTTCTGTGTATGTGAAAAAGTAATTTAGCCAATCAATATAACCCTTCACGCAAATTTTTATTTGAAAAAAAAAAAAAAAAAATATCGTATGGTTGTTGAAATTTTAACATAAACACACAAAGTTTTACTTTCTTTCTTTCTTTTTCGTTTCGTTTCGGTTATTTTTTTTTTTTTTTTTTTTTAAGTATTTCAGCTGTGAACACATTTTTTTTGTGGCTGTTATTCATGTTCCTCCTTAAATAAAGTAAACGTCTTTGTAATTTTCTTGAACTCCAACAAAAATATGAACTCCTTTTCCTCCTACATTCTAAAAGTTGTTTATAAATTGTTAAAAGTTTCTGTTTGTGATAAGTGGAAAAATATGCTTACATCACCAAAAGAAAAATATTTTGTTTTGACCCTTTCTTTCATTACAAAAGCACTGTTTTATAATTAAAGTTTTGAAATACTTTTCTTGAAAAAGTACAACATTTTTTATGTATATATGTATGTATGAACGTAATTCATAAATTCATAAATAGTTTAAAATTTTATAAGTTCATAAAAGTTAAGTGAATTGGTATAGTTACCAAAGGTATAATTTAAATGGTGTGGTTAATTTTTTTTTTTTTTTTTTTTTTTTTCTTTCTTTTTTTTTTTAAGCAAAGTGAAAAAAAAAAGATTTTAACAAAACAAAAGATTTTAACAAGAAGAAAATAGTGATCTTTTGATTAGCCACGATTTTTCAAAAAAAAAAAAAAAAAATATGTAGATCAGATTTCTATAAAGTGAAAGGTGTACGGAAAAGAACGCATTACATTCTGTTCCTCTTGTTTCAGTGAAATATTTATGAACGATAATGCTATTATCCAAATCAGTTAAAAATCATGTTTTGTTTAAAAGTGTTAACCAAATTATATTGTTTTTCAACTAAATATTACCAAAAGATAATTTTCTTTTAATTAACGTTTACTGTTAGAATTTTGAATTTAAGTATTTCGACGTCTTATGAAAAGAAAATACGAATAAATTATACAGTTGTTTTATAAATTATAATTAATTATAAAAAATATTAGCATAAAATCTTTCAAGTTTTTTTTTTTTTTTTTTCAGTAGAAACTTTTAAGAAAAAAAGTCAAAAAATAATATCTTTATTATTTTAACTTTATATATTTTTACCCATATCTCGTTCTCAAATTAAACGGTTATAAAAATTTATATGAATTGTTTATCATTTTGATCTGAAATATCTATTAATAAATCTATGTTTATTTATATTATTTAAAACATTATTTTGCCTTAAAGAAATTAATGAAAAACATTTTTTTTTTCTCAAACTATGCTAACGATCATTTGCTTACCTTATATTCCGGCGTATTATTGGTAGGTCAGATAAGTCAATTTTACACCAAAAATATTACCTGCTGAAAAAAAGTATATTTCTATGAAGAAGTATCTCATACAAATATAATTTTGTCTATTTATTAAATTTTCTGGTGTGAAATTGATTTGTGTGACCTGTGGATAATACACAGAAATATTACCGTATACCATTGCTGAAAATATTTTATTTTTAAAAAAGGGAGAATTAACCGACTTAAAGAATATGAAGTAAATTTTTTATATTACATTACAAAAAAAAACTTTTATGATTTATATTCTACTTAAAAAAATAAGAAAGAAAGAAAATCTTTAGCTACCAAAAAGTTTGTTTATAATCAATTCGTTAAGTATTAACCCCTTACCTGCCGACGAAAAATTACGAGATTCGCTTTCCAGTGCCACCATTTTTCACACAGATGCGTGTAGCTATGCGTTCATTGTTCCAGAAAAATTTCCTTATTAATTTCTTCCACTCCCCAATTTCTCTGAAATAAGTAGATCCTTCAAAAGCACTGTCATGGTCATATGATTCCATACCAATGCTGCGAGGCTAGTTTCATTAGTAGCAGCGTAGCACAAAAAATCTTATTTTGGCAAGACGTATATGTACGCCCGGGGCAGTTAAGGGGTTAATGTATCACGTTTTCCTTTAGAAATTTTAAGAACATGAACCATAACTTTCTAAGAGCACACTCTATAAAAGAAAATTGTTGAAAATTTAGTGACACTTTTCTTTAAAATGAAAATTAAAATTATGAAAACTGACTGTTCTCTGAGAAGACATACAGTGATACAATAAGAAACAGTCCTCTTAAAAATGTCAAAATGTCCTCCAGATGTGTTTATTTATTTTTTTTTTTTTTTCGTTTTTTAAGTAATTTTAAAATCAAGAAATCTGTTCTCTACGGAAATGACAATATTCTCTTTAAGCTTTAGCTATATCTCACGGCGCAAATGCTTAAATTCCACACAGGCTATAAATATTCCATGTATAGATATTTTTTTCTGTTTTTAGAATCATACAAATATTATCATCAATGTATCTATTCTTATCCTGCTTTTTTAATTTTTTTTTTTTACTTGCGATTGATTTATTC
Organism: Salticus scenicus; assembly: GCA_963930645.1. Taxonomy (NCBI): domain Eukaryota; kingdom Metazoa; phylum Arthropoda; class Arachnida; order Araneae; family Salticidae; genus Salticus; species Salticus scenicus. The sequence continues at coordinate 257,239,404 of OZ005653.1, forward strand.
TGAAGAAACGTGATAGAACTTCAAGAACTTTTATGTTCGGGGATATGTTCTTGAGTTTTTTGAACTATTTTATCATTTGATATCAGATCTTTTCTAACTAGGAAATGTTCGTAAATTTTAAACAAGTACATTTCTTTCTTTCTTTTTTTTATGAATAAATTTATATTTATAATATTTAATTATTATTATTATTATTATTATTATTATTGCATCATAGTTTTCATACATAATTTCTATTTTCAATCTGTAAATTTATGTAGGTAAAATATCTCTCCATGTTGATAAGAATATCTTTTTGTAGTGTGTAACGTTATTCATTATATTTATTATTATTATGATTACAAATAGTTAGGAGTTGGAACATTGTTTTTAAATTGATATCTAGTGTTTATTAGAAGCTATTTGCTTTTTTTTCTTTTCACAGTACGGAGTAACAAACACTCCTAACAAAGCCCCTCTCTGTACTTCGCGAATCAGAATTATTATTATTTTTTTTTCTTCTAATAATCAAATTTTAATAACATCTTTGATTATTTTTAGTGCTGTATTTCTATTTCTATTTTTATTTTTATTTTATTTTTATTTTTTTCCGTTTTGTATGCGTGTAGGTTTTTATTATTATTATTATTATTATTACTATTATTATTTTATTTTATTTCTTATTACAATAAATTAATACTTTTTTTTACACAAACTGACTTATCTATCTATCGAACTAACATTTTTTAAACGAAAATAGTTAATGTATTTTTATAGTAACAAGGTATCACTGTAATAATAAATATGCCGACTTTATTTTTATGCCTTTTATCTCTAAATAATTTCAAATACCATTTCATATGGATATAGAAAATGGAAGACATTAAAAGTAAATAAGTAATTAAACAAAATATTATTTTGTCATTTCGCTTATATATATAAATTAGATTCGTTCAAAATCATTCAGTAAAACGTCAGATTATAATGATTTGAGCACTATAAATTAGTTTACTCTTATATTTCGATTAATCAAAATAAATGTTGTCTCTTTAAATATTTTATCGGGTTATTTAGAATTGCAGTCTTTTCATAATATAATCTAGTGAAATTATTAACCACGGGCAATTAACGTATGACTTAGAATAAGTTAATCAAATATTGTAATGAATCAAACTTTGTGGTAAATATTTCAAAAATAATAATGTTATATGTAAAATATCGATTGAAATTTATGCAATCGAGTAAAATTTATTTAAGTTTTTAGTGTTTCAAGAGGTTTACTAATTAGAGACGCATTGAATAATTTTTAACAAAATTTTAAAGATTGAAAATTAAAAAAGGAAACTTTTTTGTCATTTTATTTTATTTATTTTTGTAAATCTAGAGTCCTTGGAGAATTACGAACACATAAATACAGAAGCTATGAAATAAGGAAATGCACAATCGGGAAAAAAAATGGAATACTTGATATTATTTTGTTACTAACTGACGCAGAAAAATGCAATAAGAATCATTTGGCGGGACATTATATGTACTTTTAGGAAATGTAGAGTAATTTCAGACTGGGGTCTTCTAGATATTAAAAAGTGCACTAACATAGATTTTTTTCAATATCAACCTCCTATTTTCATTTTATATTTGAATTACTTAGGTCGTGTATTGCTTGTACATTTTACTTATATTTTCATAGAATTATAAATGTTTAAAGTTTGAGGGTGATAATATTATATCTGTTGACAATGTTAAATCTTTGTCTATATATATAAAAAGGAAGAAAGAAAGAAAGAAAGAAAAACTTTTAGTGTATTTGTGCCGGGAAATCAAGGTTTATAAAGTTCATAAAAGAAAATGTGACGAGTTGGTAATTTTTTAATTCACCACTTTCTTTTATGTTTATTCACCCCGTGGCAAATGTATTTTTCAGTGTACGTGGTATTTGTGTACGATAATCCTTTATAATTATTTATTTCGGATAAAAAAATAAAAAGATAAAATTAACATAAAATCAGCACTCTTAAACTGAAACACTAGAAACCTAAATTATTTTTTATTATTTATTAATATAGTTTTATTTTTGTACTTTAAAGATGTAAAACTATTTTACACTAACAAATTTATTTAAAGCTAAAAAAGTATTTACTGAAATGACTCCGATAACTGTTTTTCTTTATAATTTTCATTCATTACTTTTTCCTTAATTTATTTGATGGTATATTTACTTAATTTATTTGATGGTATATTTACTTAACTTGTTCAATATGTATGCATGTATTAATCTTTGAAATACATGAACATTTTTTCAAATAAAGATTTTTTTTTCAATACTTTTTATTATTTGGAATTTGATGAATAGTTATCGTAATTGAAAAGGGGAGAGATAGCATTATGCTTTATCAGATAAAACACAAAAGTTATAATGTCATCATTTACATTGTATATTAAAAAATATATATTCTGTAAAATCTCTTCTGAAATACTACAGTAAAAAAAAAAATTATAAATTTTTTTATCAAGATGAATTTCGTTCCTTAAAAATTACACTTAAAAAATATCTTAATCTTAAAACCAATATCTTTTCGGTAAAAAAAATAATTGAATAATAATAATAATAAGTCAGAAATATTTTATTTTATATTTTAAAGGTGACTATTTTATTATCATAATTATTTCTTTAAAAAAATTAAAGTTAGATTTTTTCTGTGTATGTGAAAAAGTAATTTAGCCAATCAATATAACCCTTCACGCAAATTTTAAATCCCATTTACTTTTACAAAATAATAATAATAATAATAATAATAATGTCGTTGAATTTTTTTCATAAACACACAAAGGTTTTTTTTTTTTTTTTTTTTTTTTTTTTAACCATTATTTATGTTTCTCATTAAAAAAAGTAAAAGTCTTTGCAATTTTCTTGAACTCCAACAAAAATATGAACTCATTTTCTTTTCTACATTCTAAAAGTTGTATAAGCATTGTTAAAAGTTTCTGTTTGTGATAAGTGGGAAAATATGCTTAGATCAGCAAACGAGAAATATTTTGTTTTGGTCCTTTCATTCACTACAAAAACACCGTTTTTCAATTAAAATTTTGAAATACTTTTCGGAAAAAGTGCAAAACTTTTACTTTTTGTGTATTTATGTGTGTATATACGGAACCCATAAATTCATAAATAACTTAAAAATTTACAAATGTTGAATAGACCGGTATTGCTATATTTTATATTTTATAGAAGGTTTGCTATATTTTATATTTTATAGAAGGTTTAGATTTGATTTTAACTATTTTTTTTTTTTTCTTTTTTTTTAAGTAAAAGCAAATTTTTTTTTTTAAACAATATTTCGTCCATAGAAGGCGCTATGCGCAAGCAATTATAGTAATAAAAATAAATAAATAAATAAATAAATAAATAAATAAAAATAAAAATTAGATTCTTATAAAATGAAACATGTACGGTTAAGAATTCATCTTCGATGTATGGGAAATGTTTTCTTATGTGTCATACTTTTGTGAGTAGAAGCATGAATTTCAACCACCTGAAAAGTGCGTGTTTCGGCAATTAAATTTAAATTAACTCAAATAGCAGCGAATTAATTCTACCATTGAAAAATCAACCGTAAAATTAGGCATATTCTAGACTTTAGTCCTTATAAAAGAAAAAAAAAATCATTTGCTGTGTAATAATCACTTTTTCGGTATTCAACCTAGAAAAATCCCTAATCTTGTCTTTTAGAAATGAAAGCAGTGCGCATTTCTGAAATAATGAGAGAAAAAAAATTTTTTTTTTTTCGCAGTTAGTTTTAATAAAACGTGAATTAAGTTAACTGTGAGCTCATCTCATATTTCAGTTAATCATTTGCGCAAAAATCGCATTTGTCAATTACCCACAGAGAATATCATGATTCGCCTACTTAAAAAGAAATAAATAAAAGAAATAAATAAACATTTATAAATATAAATACAGAAATATTTCAAAATAGAAAGTTCTTAAAATCTAGACTAAAGGGCGTGATCTGGGCTCGAACCCTACATCTTTAATCTACAAGCTTAGAAAGCAGATTTTCTCGACTACTGGGAGTATTAATCTGACTATTAACGCGACAATTAGTTTTTCAATTTTAATTGCTTTCATAATTAGTATATTCTCATTCGTTTATTTTATATTCTTTCTTTAGGGAGGAAAAATCCGAAATGCGTTTAGTGAAAAAAAAGAAGAAGAAGAAGAAAGAAAAGAGAAGAGAAAATAAAATAAATTCCCCTTACATTATAAATTAAACCGACTTAAAATTTGATAAAATGCACACACACTAAATACAGAAATTTCATGTTCTATTCCATTAAACGAACGTAATATTTTATAAATAAAGCTGGTAATTCATTAGAAATTGTTGAAAGTATTAAAAAAAATTTTCAGAACCATTATTTCATTAACTTTGCCCATATTCGAGCATACGCATTTAAAAGAAACGAAGGATTTATTAATTTATTCATAATATTTACCTCGTGGACTGCTAATAATTTATACTATAATCGTTTTTATAAAGGGTGTGTGTGATAATTAGAAAAGATAAAAGTTTTTCGTTTGCATCTTTTCTATTACTTCTTAAAAATAAAAAGTAGGCAATTATTTCGTAAGTTAAGTAAATGTTAGTAAATACTTGTAGTAAGAATTTAACACTGTGTCACGTCAATAATTATAACTGCCGTATAATGACTAATAAAATGTCAGTCATGCCATAAAATTATTTTCATTGCAAGAATAATTAGATTATGAGGCGTAATTTTTCTCGCAAACTTGTTTAATTGGAGTTTGTTTATGAAATGGCTAAAGTTTATCATGTAACCGCAGATAATTATGTTTAAAGTAGTATTATAAAACTTGGAAAAGCTTTTAGTATGCATTATTAAGAAGCATTTTATGTAAGAAATAAATTTAAGCAAACTATTAACGCGAATAAAAGGAAGAAAAGGTGACTGGAACATAAAATTTTATTCAATGTAAGAAAATGTTTGTGAAAGATTGTGTGTTACGCAGATTAGTGTGTCGTTTTTACTTCTTTTAATTTTTTGCACAAAATAAATATGTTTATATATTTAAAATTAATAGTAGAATAGCAAGTGCCACCTAATTGTATATAATTAAGTTTTAAACGATGTCTAAAATCTACACTGAGAAAAATTTCAGAGACAGGCATCTAGAATCTAAATTTCGGCTCTAGAAAAAATAGTTCCATGTTCTCCTTATAAATTCTAGTCCCCTTGGAAAGCGAGTTCTAGAAGCCCCTATTAGAATTCTAGAGCGTTTGCCTATATTCTCGGGGGCAAAGTTATTTAAAAATCTCTGCTAATAAATGAGACTACAGGAGGCGGGTTTGAGGAACTATAATCTTGGTTTATTATCAAATTCTATAAAATCAAGCGAGAATTTCTCGCCATACAAAAGATTCAGAATATTTAGAATATTCAGAATATTGTTTCCCCATCTAGGAATGTGTAAACTAAAAATTCTCGACCATTTCGTCTACTGCGTTTATTGGCGTGCCTTATGCGCATAGCTCGATAATCTATATTTCTAGTTAAAGTATTTAGAAAATGGCCACTTATTCATTCTAGAGGATGGTAGTATATATTTTTTTTCTCAGTGTAAAACAAAACATTATGCATGTTAGATTGTTATTAATTTATTTTTATTTCTGTTACAGAATAAGTATTTTTATGAAAACAAAATTAATAACAGAATTGAAAATGAAACTGACATACTACCATCAAGTTTAAATAAATTTTCTAAAATCCACAGTAAAGCATAACGCATATTAGTTTTTCGTTCTACAAATGTGTTTTATACTTATTTCAATTTTTTGCTTCTGAATGAATGTTTTTACGTATTTAAAATTAAAAATATAAATATAAATAGTACCTATATACCATCAATTACGATTACATTATACAATATTTCAATGAAGAATAATAATATTATTTAAGCTTTTTTTTTATTTTTTTCAGTTTTAGTTTCTATGAAACAGAAAACACGTGCTTAAATATGAAAAACCTTTACTAATGAAAGAAAGTGTTTGTCTATCTGTTTGCTACCCACATGATATTTAATTTTAAGCTAATGCCAATAAAAATAAAATGTTTAAAACTTTTATTTTATTGATTTTTTATAATAAAAGTAAGCATATTCCTTTTCGCTGAATAGAAAAAAAATGAAAATTTATATCTGTATGGGAAAACATTTCTTAAACTGACATCATAAAAGCTTTAAAATGATTAAATACACTAGTGGGTGATAATAAAAAAATAAATATACACTTGTCATTTAAATTTTTTTATTTTTATTTATTTACAAATTCAATTAGCCAAATAATCGTGTGTTTTTTCTTGATTTTATTATCCGCAAAGTCATGTGCGTATATTTACTTTATTTAAAATTAACCGTGTTTCTAATCAATTGAAATAAATAAATATCATTTACATTTCAATAACGACTGTATATCACGGTATTTGTTCATGGTTTTTATTTAGCGAATGTGGTTGTCCATGAAAATGACCAATGAAGCAGTCATTTATATTGGCCTGATAGCAAAATAACTGAATTCCATTAGCCTAATAGTTAATAATAAAACTGCAAATGATACTTACTACATACCATCAAGTTTTAAACAAAAATTTCTACAATCTGCAAGAAAACATTGTGTATGATGTATGTCAGTTTACATTTAATTTATTTTTACTTTTTCATTTCTTTCTTAGTGTACAAATGTGATTTTGTGGAAAGTTAATAACATAATTCCAAATGTTACGTAATTACACACCATTATAAAGTTTCCAATGAAACATTCTACAACGTACAATTACTTTTCTGGGAAATTTCTACACTTGCTGTTCTCCTCATCTGTGTTAAAACTAAAACTGACTTACGTTAGAAAAGGATTGAAACTATATCACTCTATACCCAGTGTTCATCTATAATTATTAATAAGAAACATGAATTCTATTGAATAATATTCATATATTTTTGTTATTTCAAAATAATCGATTTCGGATAGCGTATCATCTGACTTTAATCGCTATTAATGCGCAAAGGTTTCTGTATCTATAAAGAATTGTCTAAACAATTCTATCCATTACGACTAATGTAAAGACACCAACGAATTATGGTTAAAAAATATACCAAATACCATAGCAAACAATTAATATTATTTCTAAATAAAAGCAATAGAAAATTACTGTTTAACCCAAAAGATTTTTCTGTGTATCAAAGATAAATTATAACAGTTAAGTATAATTGTATTATATGTGAAATTAAACCACTGGATCAATGTGCAATAATATGTGCAATAATATATGTGCAATAATATATAATTAACAATTATGAGCCTTACATCTCCTCGTAAACCATAAACCTATTTCAACTAAACTTGACACATTTACTGCTAATTACCAAAGTTGTACAGTTGGGAGTTTGACATCTCTTGCACATGAGCAATGGGAGAAAATGAAGAAGAAACCTCTCGAAATTTATATTTTGATATGAATTATATAGTAATAATGCGGCTAGAAACTACAAATTGAATGTAAAGGAAACTTCTAATTTAAAAACTTTCTCTAAATATACGTTTTTAAAAATTAGAGATTAAAAATCAGTGAAATAATATAAAAAAATGTTTCTATAATAATAATTAAAAAAAAAAAAAAAAAAAAAAAAACATGTGATATAAGCATTTTACTGAGAATTCTTTAAAATGACGTAGTGTCCTAATAAAATGGACGACATGCTGCTTTGACGCCATTTGACGTCTTGACTGCGATTTCCTTTCACTTCACCTATAGGAATCTCAGTTGAATCCAAAAATATTTAGAATATAGCCAATCATATCACATATTTTCCCACAAACACTGATATCTCTAACTCATTCTAGTCGTTCTTTAAAATACTGTTTTGTTAAATAAATCCTTGTCGATTCATGGGTCTTAGACTGATTAAGAACATGAATCGAGAAGGATTTGTTTAACAAAGCATTATTAAGTGTACTTTTTTTACATAGGAATTATTGCTAGCGCTCGAATAATTTTTCTGCCGACTGTAAGAATAATTTTTATAATATGATAGAAGTACTATCGACTTTGAAAATGATGTAATTTTTTAGAAGTCATTCGATGCAAAACGTATATATTCAAAGAGTAGACTGCTACGCTTTATAGAGTGTAAGGAGGGTTTTATTTACTAAGGACAAAATAAGCAATATATATATATATATATATATAGTGATCTCAATTCCAAAGAAAGGTTCTGCATGTTACACATAAATATTTCATCCATCTGCATAACAAAAGCAATATCTTTCTTATAGCAACAATTTTTCATTTTTAAGGGGTTATTCAAAAGTTATGTTTTACAAATAATTTATTTCAAAAATAACTCATTTGTTGCAAACGATAACTTTTCATATTTTTGAAGCTTGGATATAAATTTAGGTATTTAAAAGTTGAAACCTATTACTAATAAAAAAATTATTTACATGTACCTTGTTTCGATTTAAAATAAATAAATAAATAAATAAATAAAAATAAAATAATAAATGTTCTTTACCATTAAAGTGGGCAAAGCGAGATCTAATTTAATAAAAATTGTTGATTAATTTTCTTTTTAGTATTAAATTTAATAACAGCTATTTTAGTATAAACAGACCTTAACATTGGTAGTAGCTCACAATAACTCATTTAGCTGCTTTGAGTGACCCTTCATCTGAGGTGATACCATTTCTCTTTATTCCGCAAGACTGGTAGTACCCGCTTTTTATTCACACTTTTTTTTTTTTTTTTTTTTTTTTTTTTTTAGAGTATTTTTCTTTTTTATCCAATGCTAATTACAGGTTAGTCAAAATTACTCAACAAAAAACCTGGCGTAAAAAAAAAAGGCTGGGTAGTAACAATTGCACGGATTAAATTACAAATGATAGCAGTTCTATCCTTCATATATCAGTCATCTACATGAGTTCAACTCGATTCTAAAAAGTTGTTTTTCTCTAATTTACTTAATTATTTCTACTTTTATAATCACCAGCATTTCATAAACCTATTTTCAACTTGAGAAAGTATATTTTTCATCTAGTTCTACGACATAAAATGTTTCCTAAATTTTATGATGGGTTTGTTTTTTAACATAAAATTTTTGAAAATATAAGATAAATGGAAAAAAGAAGAAAACTAAACAAATGCATTTACTTGATAATAAATCATTGTATTGTTGCTAGTTCTTGCCACTAGAAATACCTTAAATAAATTTATGCTAATAAATGATCATTGAAGACGCAACTACAAAAATTAAAATGAATTGTTATGACTGCTCGTGTATTGCACAAGAAATTACTGTCAAAGTATTTTATGTAGAACATATGACGAATACTTTATTGTATTATCTTATACCTCAAGTAATACCAAACAAATTAATATTCTCTCACCAAAATGTGTTTAAGATTACCAAGTAAGCTTTCAAAACAATCAAGAGAAAGTGGAAAAGAGATATTACAGGAATGAAATATCCTAGAAATACTTGTTTTTCTTCATAAGATATCTAATTCCATTTATTTCTGAGTTTTGTTTTTATATAAGTATGAAATTGACATAGTAAATGATAATAAATTATTCATGAAAATAAAGGAATAGACTATTTTTCATATTAATATGTATCATATATATATTCACATAGCCACCAACTATTCCGTTTTATTCGTGAGGCTTTATGCAGAAATTTTCTATAAAACATTCCTATTTACTTTAATGAATACAAATAATATGGACGATTTTTATTCGAAAATTGTGGTGATAAATATGATTTAAAAATTACAAATGTTGGCTATTATGAGTATATATACACATATGTATATGTGTGTGCATCATCGTAAGTAGCCGAAATTCGTTTTTACGCGTAATTGCTAGTAAGAATGCTAAATATCTACGAGCATCCTAATTCCCCATTAAAATGAATGACAACAGATCATCACTACGGAGTTTGAGAAAGACTCTAATTAAAATTTTAGTTTGGTTAATTATTAAAACTTTCAATAGATCATATCGATATGAAAAGTCAAGCAGATGAGGAATAAAATACATTACGGTTTATGAAGATCATCTAACCAAGTTTATTTTGTTAAAAGTTTTATTATCTAAATGGACAAAAGAAATAACTTGATAATTGAACGAAATATTTATGACATTCGGAGCACCAAGTGTATACTACATAAAGTGATAAGTGATAATGGTCGAAAACTTACCAACTACGTTCTTAATAAATTTAAGACTTTAGGGATAGAATATAAAATTGTGCACGGTATATGCCACGCTTTTGTCCAGCCAAGTCTCATGTAAACGAGCCAATCGACACAAACAGAGAAAGACAGTGCGTCTCATTCAAGAATAAAGCAAATCTAATGTAAAGCTATGTTCGGCATCAAGCTTGGGGTTAGTTCAACTATATCGTCTTTACCTTTTAAGCTATTTCTTCTCTACATTGGGAAGAAGATGTGGAAAAAGTCATTGGTAACGTTAATATTCACATAGCGTAAATTCGTGTAAAAGATTCAAATATATAGTGGGATATTCATGAAATAATAATAATAATAATAATAAATAAATATGGTAAGTGCACCAGTGATTGACACTTTTAGAGCAATCTCTGATGTTTTTAATGTTCTAGTCATCAGAAAATATTTTTAGAAATCTTAAGTTAATACATATGGCATGAAAGACTTTCAGAACCACATGTATGTTAAAATATGTACATTTGATAACATTTTAAATGAATTTTTATTTGACACCCACTTAGTGTTCCAGTAACTGACACTGCCAGTTTTTCCTTTTATTAGTAATTGGCACCCTATGTTCCAGTGTTTCACACTTCTAGTTATTCATTTTACCAGCTATTAGCACCCTATGCTCCAGTGTTTGACATAAAATTCTTATATGTAAAATATGTGATTTTATTATTTTTATTATTTATTAATTATTTCGGAATAGATGTCAATTACTGGAGCATGCCACTAACTGGAGCACAAACCGTAAATAAATAAAAAAAGAATGAAATCTAGATTTTGATTTAAATGCAACGCTATCATAGATGATAACTTTGACAGTTGCTTGAATTGTACAACTGAGGATAATATTGCATCAGAAAAATTTGAAGTAAGATAATTCCTAATTCAATTGTTAAAGAAGTGAAATCTTAAAAATTCGTATAATTTTCATAAATTCTAACGTGCCAACATTCTAAGAGGACTTCGCGCCTTTGACAGAACCACTGAAATATGTTTCATATAAAAGCTTATATTTTCATTTAATATTTATAAATTGAACTATATTAGGCTTGTTTAAGAAAATATATATTTAGGTAACATTTCTTATGGTTTTTGACTTATATTTAAAGATTTTAAATCTTTAAATTGCGTTGTCTAAGGTTTTTTTTTTTTTTTTTTTTTTCATGATTAAGATTTACAGGTCCGCATAAAAATATTTAGATATATTAACGGACATATAGGAAAATAGCTAAAATTGCATTTTTTTTTTTTTTTTTTTTTTTTTTAAACATTTTAGCACTTTCTGACAATGTTTAAGAGTAAATATTTTTTGAATTAGTTTATCTGTCTCTTTGACAATCTACGGTGGGTGATCAAATTGTTCGAACTTTTTTTCAATTCCTACTATTAGTTCACACTCTCCCCTATATCTTGTACAAATCTTGCAATCGATTTTTAACTAAATTCCCGACTAGCTAGAAAATGGAAACTTTCAGGATTGCTCAGAACACGGTGACAACACAATACTTCGAAGTCCGATTTTCAAATTTTTGATTAGTTTTCTAATAATTAATTAAAATATGAAAATAACATCCGAATAGCGTTAAAATAACCATTAAAATATTAGCTATAATTTAATTGTTGCCAAAAAAAAATTACGAGTTCATTTCCCTTCGACATAAAAATAAATACATTTAATTAAATGTGAACATTAAAAAATATATAAAAAGGTAAATTATGCATCTCACAAAAATTGACGTCATTATCACTTTAAAAATTTTATGCACATTGATTAGTGCTCTATGATTCATCAGAAAATTTAAAACATAGCATATAAAAAGTTTTTTTTTTTTTCTTTTTTTTTTTTTTATCATATGATTATTTTTATTTTATTTTGCACACACGCTTTTTATTTCCTAATTCAGAATTATTAAAAAAAAATATTTCGATAGCGTTTTTAAGTAGAAATTGACTTTACAAAATTTTCTTTTACATTACTTTTTTTTTTTTTGACAATTTTTAGATTTTCTAAAACAAATACTAGAAAAAATTACCTTGAACTTCCCCATGCAAAGAATATTTAAAAACTGATTGTTTTCACTATCGATTTAGTAAAGAGGTTGATTGGTTGGGTTTTACGTCACACTAGTGCTGCGCAGATGGGCAATTGTCGACCTAGAGGTGGTCCGTAGACGTGCCATCGCAATTTTGATCCTCCACAGAAGGGATGGCTCTCCCGCTTTGGTGACCCCCAGTGGTATATTTTTTGATGGGAACATGGAGGACAATGCGGCCACGACAGATTTTACGTGCACCAGCCACCATTAGTGTACACGACGGTCTTTGGCCGGCTCGTGTACCGAACCCGCAATCTTCCAATTGCGAGGCCGGCGCTCTACCGACTGGGCTACCGCGGCCTATTTAGTAAAGAGAGCCATTAGCTACCAACCACAAATTGAAGATGTTTGAAAATGCTTTGGATCACATGTATCATAAAAAACTACAAATGACTTTTAACTTTAACACATTATTGCACATACTAGGGACAATATTCGTATGTTTTTGTGCGGGAATTACGCAATTATTTAGGCGAATATATATATATATTCAAAATTTACTAATTTTTTGACAAGTTTTTTTTGCTTATAATTACAACGGATTTCCATAAAAATAAAAAAAACTTGTAGAAAATTGACAAAAACATTTGAGAAACATTATTCAGAAATATAAAATTCACGGGGCCGTGCCCTTAGCGACCGTGCCCTTAGCGGAAATCTATAAACCCGTGTCCTTAGCGGAAATGTTATCTCCCTTGCTGGCGTGCTTTCAGCATACGTGCCTTTAGCGGAAATGTATAATAAATTTAAAATAAATTAATAAATAAAAAATGAGATCTTCAATTTTCTTCTACACTTTATCCATATTTAGCACAGGCTATATTTTGCTTCAGAAGTAACCCGTCGCAAAAATAGGTATGCGTACTGTAGAATATCCGTTATTTGAGGGAATGGTGATCTGTAACCATATAAAGTTTAATGAATCCCAGTACTCCATACGAAACGAACATTATTGCCATTTTATGATTTTATTAAAGTTTTTGAGAAAATATAATTAAGCATTAAACCCTTTAAAACTAAAACAAAAATGAAAAATCGTGAGGTATACATTGATTATCAACACTTTCCAACTGTACGTATTCGTTGTATCGTATAACATTCTATGTTCTTTGTCTATATTATCACACAATGGACAAACAGAAAGACAGACATATAGACTAATTGAATTCATAAACACTCTGAAACATTGTTGGAAAGTGTAAAAAATGCCTAACACAAACAGATATGCTGCTCTTAATTTCCTATTTGCACACCTTAATGTATCGAAACATTTTTGCGTAGTCTTGTAAATCTGGAGGTTAAGCGTATTATAGTTTATACAAAACATTTTCTTAGCATATAAACAATAAATACGAAATTCTTTATGATTTTTTGATGAAGTTATTTAAAATGTCTCCCCTAAAGAGTAAGGCATTGGCATTTTTTGGATGTCCCTGTACACAAACAAATGGCATAGGTTCTATTAGAGCCATTTTAAGTAGGGAATAATCAATAATGAATTTGAATAACACATCATTAAAAAATAAATAAATAAAAATAAAAACTAGTATGTTGTGGCTACCACAAGATTTTCTTCTATATTTTCCTATACAAAATCAGTAAGTGCAAATAATCAATTTTTATCTTAGAGAAAACTAACACTAAATATCCAAAGAATGACAGATTTATTGTCTATAAATGATATCTTAAAAAAAAAAATGCATGTTTATAATAGTTATCTCACATATCAAGTTTCGTACAGTTATATGCTATTAAAGTTGAGATATAACTTTCTCGATATCGAGGAAATTTGCAGTATAGCAGAGCCACCTATTGGCCGATGAGCATCCAAATTGAATCAGCATAATGTCTCATAATGGCCTTAACATATATCACGTTTTCTCCATTATAAGCAATAGAACCTGAGATATAGCCACCCCTTAAATTGCGGAAATCGCTGTATAGCAGCGCCACATGTTGAGCGGTTGACACTAAAAGTTTATAGATACTCATTTAGAATATAGTGCATCAATATATAAACTTATATGCAATTCTATGCAGTAGTTCTTGAGATATAGCTTTCCCTTAAATTGCAGAAATACCTGTATAGCAGTGCCCCCTGTCAGTCCATAAGCATTCAAATTGAATCAGAATATTAATGTCTCACAATGGCCTTCTCTTATATCAAGTTTTGATTGGTTATACACAATAGAACCTGAGATGTAGCTTCCCCTTAAATTGTGGAAATTGCTGTATATCAGACATCAGAGCCACCTGTTGAGCGGTTCACATCTAAAGTTGACAGGCACTAATACAGCTCAAGGTGCATCTACACGTAAATTTTTATGCAATTCTAAGTAGTTCCGGAGATACAGTTGCCACAAATTTTTTTTCCCACACACACACAAGTGCTAAGTTATTAAAATTTGGTTTGTAGAAATACCTCTCATAAAACGAAATGCTTTGGAATACTTTCGGCTATTCCTGTACATAAACCAATAACAATATTTACTCCATTTTCCATACAGAACACTCCATAATGAACACATATCAGTTCGAGAATGAACATACCTTCTTATTTCCGCTAAGGGCCCGGCTTCTTCTATTCCTCCTTCTTTCCTTTGACCCCATTCCGCTAAGGGCACGTTCCGCTAAGGGCACGGTCGCTAAGGGCACGACACCAAATTCACATGTGTAATCTTCGTTGAAATATGAGCATTTTTAGTAAATATCATTTTACTGCACATGCGCGAATGATAGAAAATATTTTATTGCATAGGTTGAAAACAAGATATATTAAAGCAACATTTCTCGATAGCTCATTTTAATAATGTAAAAATTAAGTAAATTGTTGGCAAAAGAACGAGCTAGATTTTAGGTATTTTCCAGAGTTGAAATTTCATAAGGGATTTTTCCTACAAAAGAACTTTTGCAACGTGAATGAAATAATTGGATCTTCAAATTAAATACGTGGCATGTATAAAATCCTTTATGAAATTTCTTTTGCGCTTGCGTAGTAAAATAATATTTAATAAAATAGCTCATATCTCAACGACTGTTAAATGTGTGAATTTTATGTTTCAGAATAATGTGTTTCTGGTGTTTTGTCAATTTTTCAGCAATTTTATAGAAATCCGTTCTAGTTATGAGCAAAAAACTTGTCAAACTAAAAAATTTGTAATTTTTGAGAAAAAAAAAGTAATTTTTGAAACATATATATATATATATATATTTCAAAAATTACTATTTTTTTTTTTTTTTTTTTTTTTTTTTTTGCTACTTGTTCAGTTTGTGGTTGGTTTCCCAATTGCACTCTAGACTAAATCGATAGTGGGAAATGTGATTTTTTAAATGTTCTAAAGTTTCAGGCCATTTTGCCCAGTATTTATTTTTAAATAATCAAGAAAATGCCAAAATAATAATAATAATAATAATAATTTGATTACCCACTGTAACATATTTAGACTGTCCTAAATAAAAGAAAATCGCCATACATTCTTTAAATGCATAAAAGAATACTTCACATAAAATAACGTATTTATCCTTCGTTTATAGGACCACGCAAATAAATACAATAGATTAGTGCTAAATTTGAAAATAACTCGAAATGCATTACAGTTTGTGGCACGCATTTTTTTTTTCTATGTTATATTTAAGTGCACTGTTTGGTACATATATAATCTTATAGATAATACACTGGGATACTCAAAATTAGCTCTATAAGTTTCAGAAAATGATTTAGACAGCAATTCACTGAATATAATTTGAAATAAGACTTTGTCTATTAATTAAATTTTTTGGTGTAAAACTGATTTATTGGACCCGAGAATCGTACGACGGAAATTACTGTATGTCATTGCTAAAGAGAAAAAAGCGAGTTCACCACCCTAAAAATTGCGATGTAATTTTTATTATTATTATTATTATTATTATTATTATTACATTATAACCAAAATATGGTTTTAAAAATTATATTTTACATTTAAAAAATTTTTGCTAACAAAAAGTTAGTTTACCGTTCATTCGTTACAATTTTAAATATGTTAATAAACAACGTTTTCCTTTAGAATTTTCAAAAACACGAACTCAGGGATGGAACACGGGCGCAGAATTCATACCGTAATCTGTTTAAGAAATTTCTCTACCTATGATATCATCGATGTAAGAGGTAGAAAATTTCCTTACATTGATAGTGGTATGAATTCTGCGCCCGTGTTCCATCCCTGCTAACTACATTTTCCTAAAGGCGCTCCGTGTAAAAAAAAAAAAAAAAATATTTATGAAAATTTGCTTAACACTTTTCTCAAATGAAAACAAAAATTTATAGTAAATATTGGTGGTAAACTGGGAAGACATATAATAATATGTACAATAAGATACACTGCCTTTATAAGAATCAAAATGTCCTCTAGATATGTTATTCAGTTTTTTTTTTTCATTTTTTATAATGACTTCCAAAATGTAGAAATTTCTTCCACACAGAAATCTCAATATTCCTCTTAAGCTTTAGAAATATCTCATAGAGTAAAGACCTAAATTCAACACTGGCTATAAATATTCCACGTATATATATATTTTCTTTTCTTAAGAAGTTGTAAAAATATTATCATCAATGCGTCTATTCGTATCATGTTTTCTTTCTTTCTTTTCTTTCTTTCTTTTTTTACTTTCGACTGATTTATTTTTAAAAAACGTGGATAGGACTTTAAAGAACTTTTCTTTTCGGAGATATTTTCTTGAGTTTGAACTATTTTATCATTTGATCTCAAAAGCTTTCTTTTTAAACGTTCTTAAATTTCAAACAAGAGCATCTTGTTTCAGCTTTTTATAATTGTATGCCTGCATCATAATCTGAACTGGTGTATATTAAATTTCTTAAAAGATATTTTTAAAGCTGGACTTTATATTTGTATTTGTATTTGTATTTGTATTTGTATTTTTTTTTTTTTTTTTTTTTTTTAAATATTTTAGTTTTTATATATAATTTCGTATTTCAATTTGTAAATGTATGTGTGTAAAATATATCTCTATGTTGAAAAGAATACTTTTTTGTTCTGTGTAATATTATTCTATAATTTTGTCTTTATTATGTTTGCAAGTAGTTGGGAGTTGGTACTTTTTGTTTTCATATGTAGTGTTCATTAGAAGCTAAATAATCACCAATTTTAATTGCTTTCATAATTAGTATATTCCATTCGTTTATTTTATTCTACCTTTTGGGGGAGGGGGGGGGGATCCGAAATGCGTTTAGAGAAAAAAAAAAAAAAAGAAAAAAGAAGAAGAAGAAGAAGAAGAAACAAAAGATATTCCCCTTAAATTTTAAATTAAACCGACTTAAAATTTGGTAAAATGCATACACACTAAATACAGAAACTTCATGTTCTATTCCATTAAACAAACGTAATATTTTATAAATAAACCTAGTAATTCATTAAAAATTGTTGAACGTATTAAAAAATTTATTCAGAACCATTCTTTCATTAATTTTGTGCGTATTCACGCATACGTATTTAGAAGAAACTAAAGATTTATTAATTTATTCGTAATATTTACCTCGTGGACTGCTATTAATTTACACTATAATCGTTTTTATAAAGGGTGTGTGATAATTAAAAAAGTTTTTTTTTTTTTTTTTGTTGTTGTTTTCACCTTTTCTATTACTTCTTAAAAATGAAAATTAGGCAATTATTTCGTAATTTAAGTAAATGTTAGGAAATGCTTGTAGTAAGAATTTAACACTGTGTCACGTCAATAATTATAATTGCCATATAATGACTAATAAAATGTCAGTCATGCCATAAAATTATTTTCATTGCAAGAATAATTAGATTAAAACGTTTAATTTTTCTCGCAAAGTTGTTTAATTCGAGTTTGTTTATGAAATGGCTAAAGTTTATCAAGTAACCGCAGATAATTATATTTAAAGTAGTATTATAGAACTTGGAAAAGCTTTTAGTATGCATTATTAAGAAGAATTTTATGTAAGAAATAAATTTAAGCAAACTATTAACGCGAATAAAAGGAAGAAAACGTGACTGGAACATTAAATTTTATTCAATGTAAGAAAATGTTTGTGAAAGATTGTGTGTAACGCAGATTAGTGTGTCGTTTTTACTTCTTTTAATTTTTTGCACAAAATAAATATGTTTATATATTTAAAATTAATAGTAGAATAGCAAGTGCCACCTAATTGTATATAATTAAGTTTTAAACGATGTCTAAAATCTACACTGAGAAAAATTTCCTATATGCTCGGGGGCAATGTTATTTAAAAATCTCTGCAAATAAATGAGACTAATGGAGGCGGGTTTCAGCAACTGTAATCTTGGTTTATGACCCAATTCTAGAAAATCAAGCGAGAATATCTCGCAATACAAAAGATTCAGAATATTTGGAATATTCAGAATATTGTTTCACCAACTAGAAATGTGTAAACTAGAAATTCTCGACCATTTCGTCGATTTCGTTTATTGGCGTGCCTTATGCGCATAGCTCGATAATCTATATTTCTAGTTAAGGGATTTAGAAAATGACCACTTATTCATTCTAGAGTATGGTAGTACTATATATATATTTCTCAGTTTAAAACAAGATCTTATGCATGTTAGATTGTTATTAGTTTATTTTTACTTCTTTCATTTCTTTACTACAGAATAAGTATTTTTATGAAAACAAAATTAATAAAAGAATTGCAAATGAAACTGACATACTACTACCATCAAGTTAAAATAAAAATTTCTAAAATCTACAGTAAAGCATAATGCATTACGCATATTAGTTTGTCATTCTACAAATGTGTTTTATACTTATTTCAATCTTTTGCTTCTGAATGAATGTTTTTACGTATTTAAAATTAAAAATATAAATATAAATAGTACCTATATACCACCAATTTCAATTACATTATACAATATTTCAATGAACATTAATAATATTATTTAAGCATTTTTACTTTCCTTTTATACCATCAAGACCTTTACCCATAAGGTCGAGAAAGTATTGTTTTAGGGCCAAATTTTCGAACGTGAGTTTTTGTTATATTTACATGTTCTGAGGTCCACTGAATACGAAAGTCATGTTTTTAGCGAATGGTCTGTGTGTCTGTCTGTGTGTCTGTTATCAGCATATCTCAAGAACAAATAGTAGCAGAAATTACATACTCGGTATTCTAAATGTGTATCATATAAGAATTCCATAGTAAGATTTTCGTTGAGATGAAGCAAATGGTTCATGTACAGGGACACTCAAAAGTACTCAAATACATTACGTTTATGGGGGAAATTGCAGGTAAGTAGAGTTTAACTTCTATAGACTCCACTAAACCAAATGAAACGAATATATATTTTTTGTAATAGAGATAGCCAACTGGGGAAAAACATTTGTGTATGTAAGAGCCTCGCTTCCCCCCCCCCCCCCGAGGGGAAGTCCACCCTCCTCAAGGAGAGTAGATTTTCATGATGGGTATCTTTCAAAAGAGCTCGCCAATACATTTAAAACGAATGGTTGAACCATAGATCTGCAATAATTTAAAATATAAACATCGATTTTTTTTCATTTTTAACAAAAGATAATATATATATATATATATTATGTAATATTGAGAACAAATCCAACTTTTTTTTAATATATTTAGTGTTATACTACTTCTATAATATGGAAATCCTCTGGATTATCATAAAAGATAATTGTTTAAGTAATAATTTTAATAAAGTGTTTTTTAAAAACAGAATTATTTTTTAATAACCGAATTACATTCTATATAAATGTAGGTGTATTAATTAAACGGAGGATTGAGGGGGACGGTACCCCCCCCCCCCCTCGACTAACTAATTATCGTATAAAACTCCTTCGAAGCCTAATTTGATTTGTTTAACACAAGTTTACACAACAGTACTCGTTATCTTACCTCTTAATCTGCAACCTGTATTTATAGTATTAAATTTCAGGGTAAGAGAAAGTCGTATGAGTGACATACCAGATTTTTTTTTTTTCAGATTTAGTTTCTATTAAATACAAAACACGTGCATAAATATGCAAAACCTTTACTAATGAAAGAAAGTGTTTGTCTGTCTGTTTGTTACCCACGTGATATTTAATTTTAAGCTAAAACCAATAAAAATAAAATGTTTACAACTTTCTTTTATTCATTTTTTATAATAAAAGTAAGCATATTTGTTTTCACTGAATAGAAAAAATGAAAATTTACAGCTGTATGGGAAAAATTTTCTTAAACTGACTTCATAACAGCTTTAAAATTACTAAATACACTAGTGTGTGATAATAAAAAAATAAATATACAATTGTCATTTTAAATATTTTATTTCTATTTATTTACAAATTCAATTAGTCAAATAATCTTGTGTGTTGTTTTCTCTTGATTTTATTGTCCGCAAAGTTATGTGCGTGTATATTTGCTTTATTTAAAGTTAACCGTGTTTCTAATCAATTGAAATAAATAAATATCATTTACATTTCAATAACGACTGTATATCACGGTAGTTGGTCATGATTTTTATTTAGCGAATGTAAGTTGTCCATGAAAATGTCCAACAAAGCAGTTATTTATATTGGCCTGATATCAATATAACTGAATTTTATTAGCCTGATAGTTAATAAAATAACTGTAAATGATATCTACTACATACCATCAAGTTTTAAACGAAAATTTCTACAATCTGCAAGAAAACATTGTGTATGATGTATGTCAGTTTGCAGTTAATTTATTTATACTTTTTCATTTCTTTCTTAGTGTACAAATGTGTTTTTGTGGAAAGTTAATAATATAATTCCAAATATTATGTATTTACACACCATTATAATGTTTCCAATGAAACTTTCTACAGTGTACAATTACTTTTCTGAGAAATTTCTACAATTGCTCCTCTCCTCATTTCGCTCTCAGAAATAATATACTCAATTTTGACGATTCAGACATCCTCTGGCTTAATTTCGTTGTTTTAGACAACCATTTCGTCCAGTGATCACGTGATTTTTGAGGTAACGTGAACTCTCAAATATTTGACGAAACTGTTTACTCACAATAGCATGTGCTAGCTTTCATTACCGCCATATTGGTTTTTTTCCTGTGTTGTTTCGACTTTACGTTACAATGATTTCTTTTTACCGGCCTGGTGGTTCGGTCGGTAGGTCGCTACCTTCTGGATTCCCAAGTCCCGGGTTCGAATCGCGGTGCGGGCATGGATGTTTGTGATATCCTATGTCTACAAAATATTGTGTGGGCTTGTTTCTGTGACTTTCTATAAAAATATGGACCAATTGAGACAAAAATCACTGTAACTATAGTTGTCAAATAAATGTCCAAATGATTTTTATTTGTTTGCTCTGTTTTATTTATATTTTCATTAAATATAATTAGGATTTAATGCCTAAAGCAATGAACTTGCAAGTAATTTTATAATTCTATAATTTGTATTTTATTCTGTATCATGAAACTAGGGTGAAAAAATGTATCTTTACTTTTAACGAAATTCGTATGTTCAAACAATTGGCGAAAGTAATTTTCTCAATTTGACGAAATAAGAAGGAGAAAATATTTTTTTATTTTTGACGAAATTCGTATTCTCAAATAGGTAAGGAAACAAATTTCGTCAATTTGACGAAATGTTCGCTTAGAAAAGAGTAATTTTCTTTTTTATCTAATGATAATTACGGGTTAGACAAAATTACTCAACGAAAAAACTGGAGTAAAAAAAAAAAAAAAAAAAAAAAAAAGCTGGGTAGTAACAATTGCTCGGATTAAATTATAAATGAGAACAGTTCTACCCCCCCATGCATCAGTCAGCTGTATGAGTTCACCTCGATTCTGAAAAGTCCTTTATCTCTAATTTACTTAATTATTTCTACTTGTATAATCAACAGCATTTCATAAACCTATTTTGTACTTTAGAAAGTATATTTTTCATCTACTTCTACGACATAAAATGTTTCTAAATTTTTATAATGGGTTTGTTTTTTAACTTAAATATCTGAAAATATAAGATAAATGGAGTAAAGAAGAAAACTAAATAAATACATTTACTTGATAATAAATCATTGTATTATTGCTCGTTCTTGCCTCTAGAAATACCTTAAATAAATTTATGCTTATAAATGATCATTGAAGACGCAAGTACAAAAATCAAAATAAATTGTTATGACTGCTCGTGTATTGCACAAGAAATTACTGTCAAAGTATTTTACGTACAACATCTGACTAATACTTTATTGTATTATCTTTTACCCCAAGTAATACCAAACAAATTAATATTCTCTCACCAGAATGTGTTTAAGATTACTAAGTAAGCTTTCAAATAAATCAAGAGAAATTGGAAAAGGAATATTCCAGTAATGAAATATCCTAGAAATACTTGTTTTTCTTCATAAGATTTCTCTTTCCATTTATTTCTGAGATTTTTATAAATATAAAATTGTCATAGTAAATGATAATAAATTATTCATGAAAATAAAGAGTATACCATTTTTCATATTAATATATCTTATACACCGGGTGATCCAAAAGTCAGGACAAACTTTAAAAATGAATAATTCGAAAACGAATCAAGATACAAAGATACGGTTTGCACCAAACGGATGAAAAAGAAGCCGGGTTTTGTGTGGCTACGAAAAAAAAAAATAGTTCTGTTGGCGACCAACAGATGGCGCTGTCGGAGTTCTGATGTAGGATTATGCAAAGCAACAAACGATATAAAAAGGAACAACTACAGCAGGTAATGGTAGTCGAAGCTTATATGTATCGAAATATCGCATTCTCAGTCACTACTTTAATCACTCATGGCCTCCAAGATCTCCCGATCTGACACTCTGTGACTTTTACCTGTGGGGATTCTTAAAGTCAAAAGTGTACCATGACCAACCGGCATCACTAGCAGCACTGAAAGATGCCATCCGCCAAAATGTGTCTGCCATAATGCAAGAAATGCTACTAAATGCTGTGAACGATGTGGTGAATCGTCTCACATCTGTACTTCTGAATGATGGACATTGAACAGTTACTGTAGTATTACTAATTAACTGTAATTAAGCTGACTTGTAAGTTAGTAACCTTTTTTTTCATTTGTAAATCATCTTTTGGTGAAATAAAACACTAAAGCGCCATCTCTTGGTCGACAACAGAACTATTTTTTTTTTTTTGCCACACAAAACCCGGTTTCTTTTTCATCCGTTTGGTGCAAACCGTACCTTTGTATCTTGATTCGTTTTCGAATTATTCATTTTTAAAGTTTGTCCTGACTTTTGGATCACCCGGTATATATTCACATTGCTATTTAAAGTCCCGTTTTACTCGTGAGGCTTTATGCAGACATTTTCTATAAAGCTTTGAAGTCTGTGCCAAGTGTTCTATTGAGCAGGCTTTCCCTGATCATATTTTCGCTTGTCTGGGGCTTTCTAGGCAAGCTCTTACTGACAATCCTTTATTGGTTCTCGATTTCTATAGAGTGCACAATATCATGGAAATGATTTAGCTCTGCTAGTCTTTGGGGATGAGCAGCAACAACAACATACCAATTTAAATAGGAAAAATGTCATAGGGAACTTGAATATTATTTATCAGTTTAAAGAAATTCAGAAAATATTTACAGACGTTAGAGCACAAACAGACACACAGACAGACAAACCGAAGTTATAAATCTTTTCAACTCTGTTGGAAAATCTTAAAAACTACTAGACTTATTTGCAGGCGTTTTTTTACAAAATGATTGCTGTTATCCGTGTAAAGTTTAATGCCATTGATATCCTTGATCTAACCAATAGAAATAATGTTATGGGCCTGAATGTGTTTATAATACGAATTATTTCAAGCCGTCACTTTGTTTCATGCATCATCTGTGCCTATCTGCCATCGTACTGGATTGTATCACTAATTTAGTTGCAATTTGAAATTTAGATTAATTTTTCCACTTTATTATAGTAATACCATCTTTTAAAATTGAATTTTATATATTTTATACTCTATATGTCGATTTTCCATCCTTCTAAATTTATGATTTTAAGAATTTTCAAAATTCTACGCTTCAGCATAAATTATCATAAATAAATTTATCTAAATAACTCCCATATCATAAATTTTACTCCTTTACCCTTCTGTTCCTTTATCAGTAATGTCTTCATTCAGTTTCGATTTTCTGTCACTATTGAAGATTCGTATGTAAATTCTTGCGCGTGCGAAGCCTGTCTGGATCATATGCTTCGGCCGACAATAGTCCCCGTATCCGAGGTATTGCAATCAGAAAAGGTGATTTCCATGGTAATGAAGACGCCAAAGCACGTTCATGTGTGAATTCCTTTGTTAATGCGTGAGTACAATGCGTTCGGGTAAGGTGCTGCCAGACACAGTGGGGACTCGAACCAGCATATTGTGAGAAGGGAAGATGCTACCGCAGACAGCCAAACACAGTGACCAGCGAAGCGGGTGAAGTCCAGTAGTATTGTTAAATTTCAATACATAAATATACATATTTTCATAATTCAATGACAGTAATTTAAAAAATATCATGTTGTGTCTGCTACAGATCTTTCTTCTAAATCTTTCTATATAACAGCGCCCATCACTGTGTAACATGCACAAGTTTTTAACCATATTCCTTCACAATAAAGATTTAACATATGCAGTTTGGTACAAATTTAATAACCAGATGCTGAGATGGGGAAAATCATAGATGAAGAGAAATAGTAATACTACCTGTTGACAGATATACAGTCAAATTATGTCATCATACATTTTTATGATTGTTATATGACATATCAAGTTTGCTGCATTTATATGACATAGAGGTTGAGATTTAACCTTCTTATTCACAGTTGTATATGTACCCAAAGATAATCAGAATAGTGTTTCACAGTGGCTCTTTCATATACCAAGTTTTGTCGAATAATTTGCAATAGAATCTGAGATACAGCCTTTCTGTTCCCGAGGAAAATGGCAGCATAGTAGTGCCCCTGTACACCAATCTGCACTTTAATTCAGTCAGCCTAATGCTTCATAATAGCCTTTTCATATAACAAGTTTCGTTTAATTATACACAATAGAGCCTGATATATGGCCTTCTAATAAATTGAAGAAATCGAAGTGTAGCAGCCTCACCTGTTAGGATATTTGCACCAAACGTTGGTAGACACTAATTTATGTCAAAGTACAAATACATCTAAATTTATATGTAATTCTGTGCAGTAGTTCATGAGATACTGTTGCTACAAACTTTTTTTCACATACTCACACACAGGGAGACAGACATTTTCTAAAAATGAACAAATCGTGTTCTGGAACTTTCAAAACGTGTAAATCCATCAAAAACTGGAAATCAAACATTTTACGAATCCAATACTTTTTTTTTATTAAATACAAAAGAAAGTAAAAAGGTTTATGACGTCAATAGTGAGAGGATGTGCGTTCTGCGACAAGAGGTGGTGAGGTGGGATGTGGTGATGCTGCAATGTGCTGATATGCTGAGGTGCTGATGCGCTGATATGCTAATGGAACGCAACATTCCCATTCACTACTACCATTTCGACAGATACGAGCTTGAAAGTAACCTTCTATAGTATATATCACAGCAATTTTTGGTATTGCATCATATTTTAGTATTTAAAAATAATTTAAAAAAACTTATAATCAATTATAAAGTTTGTAATATTTAAATTGAGTCATACAAGTACTTTTCCTAATATATTTTTTCCGTTAAAATTTTTACAAAAGAATTTCCTCTCTTCTTTTTTCTTTTTATGATATTTCAAATTAATTCACACACATTCTAAAAAAATGATGACTTTGAAATAAAACAGACACAGTTTACAGTTAATAAAAAACCTTTATTTTTACAATATTTACAAGTATTACTCATCTAATAAGTATTGTATATAATTTCATCAATATAATTAAGTTTGCAATATTAAATCTTAATCAATTTCGAAATGTCCATATGCTAAACTTGTTATTCCATCTTCAGCAATGTATCGTTTGTCATCAAAGGGACTGAGACTGATTTTATTTTGACAGATTGTATATAGTCTATGTTTTTCTTGGTCTATTTTTAATTGTTTTTCTATGCTTGTTTTCTGTTGCAGTAAGCACTGTAAATAATCTTCATGACTAATTTTATGTCTAACAACCCTGGTTGACACACCTTTTGCTCTCTTTTTTTCACTTTTACTTGATTTGATAGAGTACATTTTTGCCTTCAGTCCTACAAATTCCAATGCTATTTCGCCACTCAATTCATCTTTAAATTTCCCTATAACTTTTTTATTACCATCGGAATAAAGGGGATGAATTTTAGGATAGTCAGAAAAGTCAAATGCAGATGAATAATTTTTCATATCTTTATATATATCATCGGTAGTAATATGGTATGTAAGCGAGTCTGTATCTGTAAATAACAGTACAGTTTGGTTGTTATACATTGGTTTTATATAATTATAATGGAAATTATACATTAGTAGTTTTGATAATTCGAGTATTGTAAATCCCACGTAAATGGGACGGTTCATCAGAATGCTTGTTTTAAGTCTTTCTACAGCGGTTAAATCTTCATCATACGTTTTAAACGATCTAAAAGTAGGTGACGCTATCAATTTTAGTGCTCTCTTAGAGGTATTACTACAAAGTTCTATATTGCGTCTTTTTCGCAAGTTTTCCATAGTCTTACCATATACACTATTGTTAAGGAGTTTAAAAAAGTCCTTTTCAAAGGACGATATAGCTTCTTTCCTTTTATTGGTGTTAAATAGTATATATTTTTTCAACCATGGTGCTTGCATAAATTGAATGGCTTTATGCACTGCTGTAACTTTTAGTCCCAGTTGCAGATAAAGTTTTAAATTTCTATAATGCACAACATAATTCTTTTTATTACATAAGTTAGGTATTAACTTGGGTGTACCAACATATTTTTTGTTTTGTAGCATACTTTAGGCATAAGGCGATAGAATTTCTTCGTTCAGGGTTAATCTTTCGGGGGCAAGCGGATAATCGTTATGTAATGTATGAAGGTGGTTGGGATAATGCAGATCAATTTCAAATATATACCCTATATCTGATTCATCATCAAGGGATAAAATCCATTCTTCATTAATATTATGTCTATCAACCCATTCAAAGTTGCCATAAGGTAGGTACTGGGACATGGCCCAACCGTAAAGGTTGTTCGCATCCCAGTACATGATATAACTATTAGGCTCATTTGGGTTATAGTCGTTCATATAGGGGTTATTTGCTCTAGCCAGTCTCCGACTAATCCTGCTAATACCACCTCGTATCCCTTTTTCTATAAGCAGCAACATGTTAATATCTGTTAAGAGCTCTAAAGGTGTTTCAGTCATTTTTAGGCATGCTTGCCATGCAAGTCCTGGAGTTGTAAAAAGATGTGCGCAATCAATTTCGTAGTATTGCTGACATAAAGTTCTAAATTTTTGAAATACATCCGCGAGTAACAAAACGTCAGTTTTTACGTATAAATTATGATAATCACCCAATGTCTTCATATTAAACGTGTTCCAAATAGTTTTGGCGTGTTGATAATCGTCATCATCGATAATTTCATCATTCAATGTATTATAAAAGGCGCATGCAGGAGGTAGTTCGGTTTCTTCAAACTTATCAAAAGAGGTAAAGTATTCATACGGATAGACTCCTTTCCTCGTTAGCATATTCAACGGTGTATTAACAGGAAAATTCTCTTTCAAAATATTAAACTGGGATGAATCAAGATTTTTTACTAGTTTTTCTAGCGATGTAGGTAGGAATTGAAAGCTGTCTAAAAAGACTAATTGTACAGAATCCTTAGGTTTCTTCAATCTGAATGTAATATAGTTTTCCAAACTTTTAGCAATGACCTCTATCTGATGATTGCTATACTTGCCTAGTTTCGTCATGATGTGATGTCCATCGTAGTTTTTTAAATTATGAAAGATAATCGGTATTTTTTTAGATAATTTGAAATTCAAGTTGCAGGCGTTATGGGCTGCACCCCTAAATTCTCCTGAAATGTGACAATGATCTCTTCGACGATCCTCAGCTAACTGTTTATGGCATATATAACATACTTTAGCTTCTTGAAACTCCTTTTCCTGTGCTTCCGTTAAGACTATAGGCTTGATTTGTGATAAAATCTTGGTGAGTTCTTCCTTTTCAGTCATCATCTTTTCTAAAAAGTGTTCCACAGCGTCGTCTCCTCTATATACTTGAATCGGTTTAACGGAGCGTCCATCTGGCCCGATAATAACATATGCATATCCACAAGGTACATGAAAGGCAATTTTTTCACTATGTGAAATATCAGATGACGGAGAGACCGAAGTAACAGGAACAAGAAGGCTTTCGAAATCTGCATAAATACAGTAGGCGACAGGAAGTTGCAAGTGCGTACCTGTAAATTTAAAAATGTTATTTTCCTTAGAAGGCATTTTAACAACTTGACTTCATGTTCTTGACAGTACTGAATGTGGGTTTTCAATAAATCCTCTCTGGTAAATCGGTGTAAACATCTGAAATAGTAATGGGCTTTTAAACGATGTTGGGTTAAATCACCAAGTAGACGCGAAAAGTTTCGAATCAGGCAATAATGTTGCCTTTCTTCATCAGAAATTAATAATAAGTTGATAACATCACAATCATTTTTTGGTGAAATATAGAGTGGGCACACTTCATTGTCTTCAAAGCCAAAGACATTAATCCGCAGATCATTTAATTTTTCAATAAGGGGTACCTTTGTTAATGACACGGGACATGCCACATTATCGAGTTTAATGGTATTTTCATACGGTAGGTAGTGAGATACGCGTTCAGGATGTTCACTACGATCTATATTCAGTTTATAGGCGATTAAACACCAAACGAGGCATTTTTGATCATTGTTTTTTATATTTAGCACAGCTTTTTTCAAAGCAAGTTTCTGAGGTAGTTTAATATAGCTACTAGCAGCTAAAGGATGATATTTGGCCATTTTTAGTTCCAGATAATGAATTTTCTTAAAAATCCATCCAGATCCTCTTTGGATAAATTCATCTAGAGACTTATTAATCTTTGCATATCCTTCACGAATATGGTGTTCAATAGTATTATCTAAAAGTTCAGTAAAACAACAACTTCTAAAAAAAAGTTTGAATTTCTTCCATTTCGTCATTGCCTCTTTTACGTTCCAAGGTCACTTTCATAACCATATACCACTTCAAAGCATTTTTTTCTCGTATCTCATTCAAAAGTTTTTCATATAATGCACCCTGTATATAGGTTTGAAATACTTCCATATCGCATTCATTGCTTTCGTTTGGATAAAAAAGCTCTGTATTAAACGCATTTGAAGTGTTAATCTGTTTTTTAACTCTTTTAGACTTTACGGCAGGTGCAGCTATCTTCCGTTTTCCAGTAACAAGTTCATGCTCTTGTCGCTTATGACATGTTAATTCAGCTTTCATATTAAACATTTTATCACATTCACTACATGAATATCGAAAACTTTGATGACATTTTAAGTGTCTCTGCAAGTTATCCTCGCGCGTAAATACTTGCTCACAATGCTGACACTTTATCAGTGTTACTTCATCTTTACTGTGATGCATTAACATATGTCGATTCAGCAACCATTTCTGCGAAAATTCCTTATTACAAAAAGCGCAATAAAAACTTTCTGACACTCTCTTATCATTCATTTCATCTGATGAGGATTGATTTTTACGATTATGAATCATCGTATGACGAATTAAGTTTGATTTCACTCCAAATGTCTTTCTGCACGTATCACAACTGTATAACTTTTCATCTAAATGTATCTTTTCATGACGACACAAGTCCCATTTTCGCGAAAATTCCTTATTACATGTAGAACATCTGAAAACACTAATCATTTTCTTATCTAACGGTTCCATAACTTGACTCATTTTTTTAAGAACAAGAGATAATTCAGACAACATTCATAAAATTTTTCATGCAAATGACTTAAAATTACATTCACCTTCAATTTATAGCATCGGGGTGAATACTTACTATTCTCTCATTGGCTAATTAAAGCTTCAGTCAAAATCCTTGCTTCATAATTCGTTTCATAAAATTCGCATAACCTTGAAAATATTTACATCTCCAACGCTCTTAATTTCAGAGCGGTAATATTACGAATTTAAAACATCAATAAAATCAGCGTTTGCGATTGGTCAAATAAATCAACGTGACCTCGAAAAATATTTGCATTCGCAAAATTATTAATTTCATAATGTTAATACTATTAATTTAATTTTTAAAAAATCATTGCTTCTGATTCAGTAAAAAAATATCTACATAAGAAACACTTAATTTCACAAGGCTAATAGTATGAATTAAAGCTTCAATAAATTTAGAGTTTGTGATTGACTGATAAAAATCACGTGTCCTTAAAAAATATTTGTTTAGGAACAGCACTTAATTCCACAAAATTCTTAATTTTATAATGATAATATTAGAAATTCAAATCTCCCACATGTAAAACTTTCTAAAAATAAATAAAAATAAAAATAAAATTCATGACACCTCAAAGTATCTGTATATAAAAACACTTAATTTTATAATGGTAATATTAGGAATTCAAATCTCTCACGTGTAAAAACTTTCTAAAAATAAATAAAAGTAAAATTCATGTAACCTCAAAATAAAATTAATGGTACCTCAAAAGTATCTGTATATAAAAACACTTAATTTTATAATGATAATATTAGGAATTAAAGTTTCAGCTCTCTCACATACATAAGAATAATGAAAAATGTTAGTTTTCGTTACGTCAGAAGGTTCTATCAGCGTATGATAAAACAATAGATAACTGTTATCTATCATTTTACCCTGGCTCGAGTGCAATGGAAAGACGTGGTGCATCTACTCCAAAGGCAAGTCTTTTTAAAGTCTTATTAAACATATATTATTTATTAAACATACATTATTTATTAAAATTCGGAATATAGTATCAAGATATTAATTTAAATATGCTTTATTTATCATCCATTCTACACATCAAAATAAAAAATTTCCATTAATCGCTTTGTTAATTAGCTTAATTAATTTAATCAACAAATCATTAACTTAAACAATCATGCTATTAAACTTTCTACACATTGAATTATATTATATCACAATTTTTCTTTAAAAAATATTAATAAAACTGCAAATTCATTGCTTAATTACTTTAATCATGCGCTTAAACAATCATGTTATTAAACTTTCTACAAAAAAACTCATAAGAATGTATATTTCATCACCACTTTTGTTAATATTTCATCACACTCGAAACAAAAAACATATATTAAATTTTCTTAATATTCAAAATTTAGTCTAATTTCATTAATGTACCCATTCTCTATACGAGTGTTCGATGTTCAAAGATGGTATACATTTAAAGTTTTCCAAGGTTTTCTCCAAAACTTGTGTAAATACAAACTAGAAGCACTCATCCTCAAATCAAGGATCCCAGCAATCATGCTATTAAACTTTCTACACATTTAATTATATTATATCACAATTTTTCTTTAAAAAATATTAATAAAACTGCAAATTCATTGCTTAATTACTTTAATCATGCGCTTAAACAATCATGTTATTAAGCTTTCTACATATTTGAATTATATTATATCACAATTTTTCATTAAAATTACTAATGAAACACCAAAAATAATGCTTAATCATATGGAAAAATACTTAAGCACCTTACTTGAACATAACTGACATAAAAAAACCCTATTGAAATTAACCTTCTATAGTATATACCACAGCAATTTTAGGTATCGCATCATATTTTATTGTTAAAAATAATTTTTAAAAACTTATAATCAATTATAAAGTTTCAAATACTTAAATCGAATCATAAAATTACTTTTTCTAATATATTTTCCCGCTAAAATTTTTACAAAACAATAAATAAATAAAAAAAAAAAAACTCATAAGAATGTATATATATTTATTTCATTACCACTTTTTCTAATATTTCATCACACTTGAAACCAAAAACATATATTAAATTTTCTTAATATTTTAAATTTACTCTAATTTCATTAATGTTTCATCTTATATGTACCCATTCTCTATACGAGTGTTCGATGTTCAAAGATGGTAGACATTAAAAGTTTTCCAAGGTTTTCTCCAAAACTTGTGTAAATACAAACTTGAATCACTTAGAAGACCCAACTCATGCTCAAATCAATGATCTCGCACAAGAAAATCATTTATTTTTATCGATTTTATTAATGTGACACACTTTAAACAAAAAATGGTAATAATTTATTTCATTAAATAAATAAAGAAATACAAATTATCAAAATTAATCCTGTTTTATTTAACAATTAACATTCATTGTGTACAATTGTGGACTTGTTTTTTTCATTAAATTCATTACTTAAACATCTGAAAAATAGTTAATTGCTTTAATCAATTAGTTCATTAAACATTGAAATATTAATAATACATCGCTTAATTGCCTGAAAACTGCAATTAAACATTTTACATATCCGAATTATAACTCCATTTCTTATTTTAAATACTAATTAATTTCCTTAATTAATATTAAATATGGCTAATAAACAACACCTTAATTAAGAAAATACAAAATTTTAATCTTTAAAATTAAAAAAATTTCAAGGTATAGTTCTAAATTCTCCCAATAGAGGGCAGCACATTTTTGCGAATATTTTCACATTAGAAAAAATTCTATTTTCCACTGATTTTTCTTAATATTTTCATCGCAAATTATCATTAAAAATATTAATTAAAATATTAATTATACACTAAAAAACTACATGTATCTATCTTTTAAGCAATTATTTCACTAATTTTTTCAAAAATCCTAATTGATATTAATTACGGCACTCTAAAATAACTTGCATTTAAAACCAATTTCATCTTAATACCGTACTCAATTTTATAGAAATAAAAAATACATTTATTACGAAATCATAAAATAAATTACATTTAAAATCAACTAAATAAATACTAACTAACTTTTTTAAAATTACAAGTTTTCAAACAATTATGTCTCATAAAATCCTAATTAAAACATTCATCTCTAAAATAACTTGCATTAAAAATCCAAGTCCGACTGAATACGGTGCTCCAGATAAACAAGAATTCTAATCGTAAGTCTCGCTAGCACAACGGTCAGAGCATTCGATTGTAAACACATAGTATCTCAGTTCGAATCCCGCTGCCTGCAAACGCTGAAAAACAAAATTTTTGAAAAAAAGAAGTTCAATAATTTCTCAATAGATGTCAGCACCAAACATCAAAACGCCGCAGTAGGTGAATTTTGACCGTCACAAAGTCATGCGTCATCGGATGCTGATAAGATAACGGTGCGGCAGCAGCACGGCTCGCCCGTGCAGCGGTGCAGCTGGCGCTCAACTGTCAAAGTTCACCTACTGCGGTGTTTTGATGTTTGGTGCTGACATCTATTGAGAAATTATTAAACTTCTTTTTTTCAAAAATTTTGTTTTTCAGCGTTTGCCGGCAGCGGGATTCGAACTGAGATACTATGTGTTTACAATAGAATGCTCTGACCGTTGTGCTAGCGAGACTTTGGATTAGAATTCTTGTTTATCTAGAGCACCGTATTCAGTCGGACTTGGATTTTTAATGTAAGTTATTTTAGAGATGAATGTTTTAATTAGGATTTTATGAGACATAATTGTTTGAAAACTTGTAATTTTTAAAAAGTTAGTATTTATTTAGTTGATTTTAAATGTAATTTATTTTATGATTTCGTAATAAATGCATTTTTTATTTCTATAAAATTGAGTACGGTATTAAGATGAAATTATTTTTAAATGCAAGTTATTTTAGAGTGCTGTAATTAATATCAATTAGGATTTTTGAAAAAATTAGTGAAATAATTGCTTAAAAGATAGATAAATGTAGTTTTTTAGTGTATAATTAATATTTTAATTAATATTTTTAATGATAATTTGCGATGAAAATATTAAAAAAAATCAGTGGAAAATATATTTTTTTCTAATGTGAAAATATTCGCAAAAATGTGCTGCCCTCTATTGGGAGAATTTAGAACTATACCTTGAAATTTTTTTAATTTTAAAGATTAAAATTTTGTATTTTCTTAATTAAGGTGTTGTTTATTAGCCATATTTAATATTAATTAAGGAAATTAATTAGTATTTAAAATAAGAAATGGAGTTATAATTCGGATATGTAAAATGTTTAATTGCAGTTTTCAGGCAATTAAGCGATGTATTATTAATATTTCAATGTTTAATGAACTAATTGATTAAAGCAATTAACTATTTTTCAGATGTTTAAGTAATGAATTTAATGAAAAAAACAAGTCCACAATTGTACACAATGAATGTTAATTGTTAAATAAAACAGGATTAATTTTGATAATTTGTATTTATTTATTTATTTAATGAAATAAATTATTACCATTTTTTGTTTAAAGTGTGTCACATTAATAAAATCGATAAAAATAAATGATTTTCTTGTGCGAGATCATTGATTTGAGAATGAGTTGGGTCTTCTAAGTGATTCAAGTTTGTATTTACACAAGTTTTGGAGAAAACCTTGGAAAACTTTTAATGTCTACCATCTTTGAACATCGAACACTCGTATAGAGAATGGGTACATATAAGATGAAACATTAATGAAATTAGACTAAATTTAAAATATTAAGAAAATTTAATATATGTTTTTGGTTTCAAGTGTGATGAAATATTAACAAAAGTGGTAATGAAATATATATATATACATTCTTATGAGTTTTTTTTTTTTTTTTTTTTTTTTATTATTATTTATTGTTTTGTAAAAATTTTAGCGGGAAAATATATTAGGAAAAGTAATTTTATGATTCGATTTAAGTATTTGAAACTTTATAATTGATTATAAGTTTTTAAAAATTATTTTTAACACTAAAATATGATGCGATACCTAAAATTGCTGTGGTATATACTATAGAAGGTTAATTTCAATAGGTTTTTTTTATGTCAGTTATGTTCAAGTAAGGTGCTTAATTATTTTTCCATATGATTAAGCATTATTTTTGGTGTTTCATTAGTAATTTTAAAGAAAAATTGTGATATAATATAATTCAATGTGTAGAAAGTTTAATAGCATGATTGTTTAAGTTAATGATTTGTTGATTAAATTAATTTAGCTAATTAACGAAGCGATTGATGGAAATTTTTTATTTTGATGTGTAGAATGGATGATAAATAAAGCATATTTAAATTAATATCTTGATACTATATTCCGAATTTTAATAAATAATGTATGTTTAATAAATAATATATGTTTAATAAGACTTTAAAAAGACTTGCCTTTGGAGTAGATGCACTACGTCTTTCCATTGCACTCGAGCCAGGGTAAAATGATAGATAACAGTTATCTATTGTTTTATCATACGCTGATAGAACCTTCTGACGTAACGAAAACTAACATTTTTCATTATTCTTATGTATGTGAGAGAGCTGAAACTTTAATTCCTAATATTATCATTATAAAATTAAGTGTTTTTATATACAGATACTTTTGAGGTACCATTAATTTTATTTTGAGGTTACATGAATTTTACTTTTATTTATTTTTAGAAAGTTTTTACACGTGAGAGATTTGAACTCCTAATATTACCATTATAAAATTAAGTGTTTTTATATACAGATACTTTGAGGTGTCATGAATTTTATTTTTATTTTTATTTATTTTTAGAAAGTTTTACATGTGGGAGATTTGAATTTCTAATATTATCATTATAAAATTAAGAATTTTGTGGAATTAAGTGCTGTTCCTAAACAAATATTTTTTAAGGACACGTAATTTTTATCAGTCAATCACAAAATCTAAATTTATTGAAGCTTTAATTCATACTATTAGCCTTGTGAAATTAAGTGTTTTTTATGTAGATATTTTTTACTGAATCAGAAGCAATGATTTTTTAAAAATTAAATTAATAGTATTAACATTATGAAATTAATAATTTTGCGAATGCAAATATTTTTCGAGGTCACGTGATTTTTTTGACCAATCACAAACGCTGATTTTATTGATGTTTTAAATTCGTAATATTACCGCTCTGAAATTAAGCGCGTTGGAGATGTAAATATTTTCAAGGTTATGCGAATTTTATGAAACGAATTATGAAGCAAGGATTTTGACTCAAGCTTTAATTAGCCAATGAGATAATAGTAAGTATTTACCCCGATGCTATAAATTGAAGGTGAATGTAATTTTAAGTCATTTGCATGAAAATTTTTATGAATGTTGTCTGGATTATCTCTTGTTCTTAAAAAAATGAGTCAAGTTATGGAACCGTTAGATAAGAAAATGATTAGTGTTTTCAGATATTCTACATGTAATAAGGAATTTTCGCGAAAATGGGACTTGTGTCGTCATGAAAAGATACATTTAGATGAAAAGTTATACAGTTGTGATACGTGCGGAAAGACATTTGGAGTGAAATCAAACTTAATTCGTCATACGATGATTCATAATCGTAAAAATCAATCCTCATCTGATGAAATGAATGATAAGAGAGTGTCAGAAAGTTTTTATTGCGCTTTTTGTAATAAGGAATTTTCGCAGAAATGGTTGCTGAATCGACATATGTTAATACATCGCAGTAAAGATGAAGTAACACTGATAAAGTGTCAGCATTGTGAGCAAGTATTTACGCGCGAGGATAACTTGCAGAGACACTTAAAATGTCATCAAAGTTTTCGATATTCATGTAGTGAATGTGATAAAATGTTTAATATGAAAGCTGAATTAACATGTCATAAGCGACAAGAGCATGAACTTGTTACTGGAAAACGGAAGATAGCTGCACCTGCCGTAAAGTCTAAAAGAGTTAAAAAACAGATTAACACTTCAAATGCGTTTAATACAGAGCTTTTTTATCCAAACGAAAGCAATGAATGCGATATGGAAGTATTTCAAACCTATATACAGGGTGCATTATATGAAAAACTTTTGAATGAGATACGAGAAAAAAATGCTTTGAAGTGGTATATGGTTATGAAAGTGACCTTGGAACGTAAAAGAGGCAATGACGAAATGGAAGAAATTCAAACTTTTTTTAGAAGTTGCTGTTTTACTGAACTTTTAGATAATACTATTGAACACCATATTCGTGAAGGATATGCAAAGATTAATACGTCTCTAGATGAATTTATCCAAAGAGGATCTGGATGGATTTTTAAGAAAATTCATTATCTGGAACTAAAAATGGCCAAATATCATCCTTTAGCTGCTAGTAGCTATATTAAACTACCTCAGAAACTTGCTTTAAAAAAGGTGTGCTAAATATAAAAAACAATGATCAAAAAAGCCTCGTTTGGTGTTTAATCGCCTATAAACTGAATATAGATTGTAGTGAACATCCTGAACGCGTATCTCACTACCTACCGTATGAAAATACCATTAAACTCGATAATGTAGCATGTCCCGTGTCATTAACAAAGATACCCCTTATTGAAAAATTAAATGATCTGCGGATTAATGTCTTTGGCTTTGAAGACAATGAAGTGTGCCCACTCTATATTTCACCAAAAAATGATTGTGATGTTATCAACTTATTATTAATTTCTGATGAAGAAAGGCAACATTATATCCTGATTCGAAACTTTTCGCGTCTACTTGGTGATTTAACCCAACATCGTTTAAAAGCCCATTACTGTTTCAGATGTTTACACCGATTTACCAGAGAGGATTTATTGAAAACCCACATTCAGTACTGTCAAGAACATGAAGTGCAAGTTGTTAAAATGACTTCTGAGGAAAATAACATTTTAAAATTTACAGGTACGCACTTGCAACATCCTGTCGCCTACTGTATTTATGCAGATTTCGAAAGCCTTCTTGTTCCTGTTACTTCGGTCTCTCCGTCATCTGATATTTCACATAGTGAAAAAATTGCCATTCATGTACCTTGCGGATATGCATATGTTATTATCGGGCCAGATGGACGCTCCGTTAAACCGATTCAAGTATATAGAGGAGAAGACGCTGTGGAACACTTTTTAGAAAAGATGATGACTGAAAAGGAAGAACTCACCAAGATTTTATCACAAATCAAGCCAATAGTCTTAACGGAAGCACAGGAAAAGGAGTTTCAAGAAGCTAAAGTATGTTATATATGCCATAAACAGTTAGCTGAGGATCGTCGAAGAGATCATTGTCACATTTCAGGAGAATTTAGGGGTGCAGCCCATAACGCCTGCAACTTGAATTTCAAGTTATCTAAAAAAATACCGATTATCTTTCATAATTTAAAAAACTACGATGGACATCACATCATGACGAAACTAGGCAAGTATAGCAATCATCAGATAGAGGTCATTGCTACAAGTTTGGAAAACTACATTACATTCAGATTGAAGAAACCTAAGGATCCTGTACAATTAGTCTTTTTAGACAGCTTTCAATTCCTACCTACATCGCTAGAAAAACTAGTAAAAAATCTTGATTCATCCCAGTTTAATATTTTGAAAGAGAATTTTCCTTTTAATACACCGTTGA
Source organism: Salticus scenicus (assembly GCA_963930645.1). NCBI lineage: Eukaryota > Metazoa > Arthropoda > Arachnida > Araneae > Salticidae > Salticus > Salticus scenicus. The sequence continues at coordinate 257,278,253 of OZ005653.1, forward strand.
ATATGCTAACGAGGAAAGGAGTCTATCCGTATGAATACATTACCTCTTTTGATAAGTTTGAAGAAACCGAACTACCTCCAGCATGCGCCTTTTATAATACATATAATGATGAAATTATCGATGATGACGATTATCAACACGCCAAAACTATTTGGAACACGTTTAATATGAAGACATTGGGTGATTATCATAATTTATACGTAAAAACTGACGTTTTGTTACTCGTGGATGTATTTCAAAATTTTAGAACTTTATGTCAGCAATACTACGAAATTGATTGCGCGCATCTTTTTACAACTCCAGGACTTGCATGGCAAGCATGCCTAAAAATGACTGAAACACCTTTAGAGCTCTTAACAGATATTAAAATGTTGCTGCTTATAGAAAAAGGGATACGAGGTGGTATTAGCAGGATTAGTCGAAGACTGGCTAGAGCAAATAACCCCTATATGAACGACTATAACCCAAATGAGCCTAATAGTTATATCATTTACTGGGATGCGAACAACCTTTACGGTTGGGCCATGTCCCAGTACCTACCTTATGGCAACTTTGAATGGGTTGATAGACATAATATTAATTAAGAATGGATTTTATCCCTTGATGATGAATCGGATATAGGGTATATATTTGAAATTGATCTGCATTATCCCAACCACCTTCATACATTACCTAACGATTATTCGCTTGCCCCCGAAAGATTAACCCTGAACGAAGAAATGCTATCGCCTTATGCTAAAAGTATGCTACAAAACAGAAAATATGTTGGTACACCCAAGTTAATACCTAACTTATGTAATAAAAAGAATTATGTTGTGCATTATAGAAATTTAAAACTTTATCTGCAACTGGGACTAACAGTTACAGCAGTGCATAAAGCCATTCAATTTAAGCAAGTACCATGGTTGAAAAAATATATATTATTAAACACCAATAAAAGGAAAGAAGCTATATCGTCCTTTGAAAAGGACTTTTTTAAACTCCTTAACAATAGTGTATATGGTAAGACTATGGAAAACTTGCGAAAAAGACGCAATATAGAACTTTGTAGTAATACCTCTAAGAGAGCACTAAAATTGATAGCGTCACCTACTTTTAAATCGTTTAAAACGTATGATGAAGATTTAACCGCTGTAGAAAGACTTAAAACAAGCATTCTGATGAACCGTCCCATTTACGTGGGATTTACAATACTCGAATTATCAAAACTACTAATGTATAATTTCCATTATAATTATATAAAACCAATGTATAACAACCAAGCTGTACTGTTATTTACAGATACAGACTCGCTTACATGCCATATTACTACCGATGATATATATAAAGATATGAAAAATTATTCATCTGAATTTGACTTTTCTGACTATCTTAAAACTCATCCCCTTTATTCCGATGGTAATAAAAAAGTTATAGGGAAATTTAAAGATGAATTGAGTGGCGAAATAGCATTGGAATTTGTAGGACTGAAGGCGAAAATGTACTCTATCAAATCAAGTAAAAGTGAAAAAAAGAGAGCAAAAGGTGTGTCAACCAGGGTTGTTAGACATAAAATTAGTCATGAAGATTATTTACAGTGCTTACTGCAACAGAAAACAAGCATAGAAAAACAATTAAAATAGGCCACGAAAAACATAGACTATATACAATCTGTCAAAATAAAACCAGTCTCAGTCCCTTTGATGACAAACGATACATTGCTGAAGATGGAATAACAAGTTTAGCATATGGACATTTCGAAATTGATTAAGATTTAATATTGCAAACTTAATTATATTGATGAAATTAGACACAATACTTATTAGATGAGTAATACTTGTAAATATTGTAAAAATAAAGGTTTTTTATTAACTGTAAACTGTGTCTGTTTTATTTCAAAGTCATCATTTTTTTAGAATGTGTGTGAATTAATTTGAAATATCATAAAAAGAAAAAAGAAGAGAGGAAATTCTTTTGTAAAAATTTTAACGGAAAAAATATATTAGGAAAAGTACTTGTACGACTCAATTTAAATATTACAAACTTTATAATTGATTATAAGTTTTTTTAAATTATTTTTAAATACTAAAATATGATGCAATACCAAAAATTGCTGTGATATATACTATAGAAGGTTACTTTCAAGCTCGTATCTGTCGAAATGGTAGTAGTGAATGGGAATGTTGCGTTCCATTAGCATATCAGCGCATCAGCACCTCAGCATATCAGCACATTGCAGCATCACCACATCCCACCTCACCACCTCTTGTCGCAGAACGCACATTCTCTCACTACTGACGTCCATTATTCTCTTTAGAAAAATTACATTAGGTAATAAATTAGAGCATATTTTTATAAAATGGTAAATAAATTAAATTTCTTTAATTATACTATATCTAATTCAGTGAAGCTTAAAGTAATATTCATTAATTTTCCGCTTCTGTTAAAATGTATAAAACTATTAAGAATAAAGTATTCTTATATGTTTAGAAAGATTCGTTATTTTAAATTTAATGTAGAATAAACAATATGAAATGTATTATGAAAGAAATAAACGCAAACAATGGTTAGAAAGCGACGTATTTGTAATTTTTCAATGCAAAAATACTTTGTGAAGTTGATTTCTATGCGAAGAAAAAACAAGAACGAAAAATCATGCGGTACGCATTGATTCTTAGCTCTTTCAAACTGTACGTATTAGTTGTATAACTTTCAATGTTCTTTCCTTACGTGAATACAAAAAGGACAGACAGAAAGGACTGAAAGGTGCACAAATAGGCTAATTGTATTGATATATACTCTTAAACATTGTTGGAAAGTGTTAAAATTGTTGAACGCAAAAGAAATTGCAGCCCTTAAAGTATTTGAATAACTTGGCGTAGCCCTGTAAATCTGAAGATTAAACATATCATATTCTATACAAAATATTATTTTAACATATTAACAATAAAGGTTCATTTCTTTATAGTTTTTACTGTAGAAAGTTATTTAAACATCATTTATAAAGATGTCTAGAACGCAATGCATTAGATTTTTTTTTTTTTTTTTTTTTTTTTTTGTGTGTGTCCTTGTACAGAAACCAGTTGTACAGGACCTAATAAAGCCGTTATAAATAGGAAACATTTCATAATGAACTTGAATAATATATATCATTTCTTAAAAATTCTGAAAAGGGCCGACGGAGAGATAGAAAGATGGACAGCAAGCCAGACAGATACACAAATTGAAAGCATTCACAGTTAAAATTCATTTAAAAAGTTATAAAAACATTTAATGTAAACGAAAATGCAATTCCAGCAAGTTTCCAATAATAGCCTTAAATGTAACTGAATATATATCTATAGCTATCTATCTGTATATATATATATATATATATATATTCTTCAAATCTAACGCTAATCATACTGAATTCTATGGAAAGGATTATTTTGTGCATATGAATAACATATTTAATTTCTTTAAGATTTGTGCAAAGTAAAGCTATTAGAATTTGGTTTATAGAAATACCTCTCATACTGTGCAATGCTTTGGAATAGTTTCATGTAACCCTGTATACAAACCAGTAATGATATTTACTCCATTTTTGATGGGGAACATTCGATAGTGAACTTGAATAACATATTTCAATTTCATTAAGATATGTCTAAAGTAAAGGTATTAAAATATGGTTTATAGGAATACCTCTCGTAGAACACAATGCTTTGAAATACTTTCGAGTGCCCCTGTACACAAACTAGTAAAGGAATTCCCTCCATTTTTAATAGGGAACAACATTCAAGAGTGAAATTGAATAATATATATCAGTTTCAAGAAATTCCATGAATATTTACTGGCGTTAGAGTGCAGACAGTCAGACAGACGGACGGATAGACAGACAAACAGACAGGGAAACCGAAGTCATTAACACTTTTCAATCTTGTTGGAAAGTGTAAATAAGAAAAGAAAAAAGAAAACCATTCTGCAATAAATGTCTGAAATGATGAAAAAAAAAATTAAGCATATTTTTCCAGTTTGTTAAGAGAATTTATATTAAAGATGTAAAGAATACAAATTATCCATATTATCACTTCATAATAATTATTTATAATTTAGTGGGTGTTACTTTAGTGTACCATTTATTGATAGACATTAATAGATGATTAGGTTCTTAAAAATATACATATATACATAAAAGTAATTGTTAATTCTTTTTTTTTTTTTTCATCATTTTTATGTTTGTTTTTCTAAGAAGGGAGGCTCTTGAGATAATATATGAATTGATTATAATACAAGCAAAGATCATAAAATGCGACTGTTAGAAACTGCGCAGCATACTATAATATCCTTACTTGACAAAAAAAGACTCCATGTAAAGCCTAGTGCCATGAAATGAGATTAAACTACATGTCTTCGATTCTTAAAATTATCTTTGATATTTCCACCATAAATTGATTTTATATTATTTTAAATCTAATTAGACTTTAAAATTCCACTGAGATAAAAGATTTTTAATTTATCAGAAATATCTCACATACATTTTTATCAACTCAGAAAAATGATAGTTAATATCATTCCAAACTATTATTTTTTTTTTAATTTCTGATCGATCTAACCAGAAATTTCACCAATGTTTCCTCGAATGAAAAAAAGAAGAAGAAAAAAACATTTTGCCAGAAAATTATGCGTAAGTTATGAATGATATTTAAATTTAATTTTCTTTTTAAGAATTAAAAAAAACTATTAAAAATAATTGTAATTTTCCTTTTTTACTTTCAGGGCGTATATAAAGAAATGATGTATATAAAGAAATGATTGTAATTATATAAAAAAAAAAGAAAAATCGACAGAAAGATTTTTATATGTCTTAATATTTTTAAGGTCACCTGAATTTTTTGTTATTTTTACGGTTATGCATACATATGAATGTGTGTGTGTATGTATAAGTAAACATGATTTCGTCTAAAGGACTTATTCGATTAAGCCAAAAGTTAGTAGGTATTTTGGAAGACACCATTGTACGACCTCTATAAAATTTGCTGAGTATAGGACTTACATTCTTTCGCAGGGACACAAGGAAAATTTCTTTATCATTAAGGCTTATGGATCTAATAAATTTAAGTACGGTATTGTCTAAACAACTTATACAATTTAATTAAAATTTAGTAGGTATGTGTAAGTCTACTTCCTTATAAACTGTATGGATTATAATTAATATAAGAATTATAATTCTGTTATAAGTTCAACAAAAATATTTATCGTTACGGGTTAGATTCAAATTATTTTTTGTGTGATAGCACCTAGACAATTTATCCGATTGAGTTAAAAATTGATAAGCATGTTATAGATCACCATCGCAAAAGCTATATAATTCTTTTGTATCAGTATTGGTATATAATTAAGTTATTAATATAATTTTTATCAGTATCAGTAATTTTTTATCAGTATTATTACAGGGATAGAATATCGATTTATTTTACAAAGTAATCTATGGACTAAATTTGATTGAAGTTTATTTTAATAATGTTAAATTGTTAAAATATAAAAGAAAACTGTAGTATGTTACTAATATAGGTTTTTAAGAGAAATAATGTTGCTATAATGCTTCTTTCTTAGGAAAATAGAAAAATTTTTTCATATATCACATCTTGTAGGGCTAATTAAATGAAGTTCATAAGGACCGTACTCCGGAAATTACTGTATTTTATTGCTAAAGAGAAAAAAGCAAGTTCACCACCCTAAAAAATACGATATAATTTATTATTATTATTATTATTATTACTATTATTATTATTACATTATAGCCAAAACATGGTTTTAAAAATAATATTTTACATAAAAAAATAAAAAAAATCTTTAGCTTACAAAAAGTTAGTTTATCATTTATTCGTTACAATTTTAAATATGTTAATAAACCACGTTTTCCCCTATAAAATAAAATATTAATGAAAATTTACTTAACACTTTTCGCAAATGAAAATAAAAATTTATAGTAAACATTGATGGTAAACTGGGAAGACATATAATGATACAATAAGATACACTGCCTTTATAAGAATCAAAATGTCCTCTAGATATGTTTTTCAGTTTTTTTTTTTTTTTTTTTTTTTTTTTCATTTTTTATAATGACTTCCAAAATCTAGAAATTTCTTCCATACAGAAATCTCAATATTCCTCTTAAGCTTTAGAAATATCTCATAGAGTAAAGACCTAAATTCAACACTGGCTATAAATATTCCACGTATATATATTTTTTCTTTTTTTTTTTAAGAAGTTGTAAAAATATTATCACCAATGCGTCTATTCATATCATGTTTTCTTTCTTTCTTTCTTTTTTTTTTTTTTTTTTTTATACTTCCGACTGATTTATTTTGAAAAAACGTGGATAGGACTTTAAAGAACTTTTCTTTTCGAAGATATTTTCTTGAGTTTGAACTATTTTATCATTTGATCTCAAAAACCTTCTTTTTAAACGTCCTGAAATTTCAAACAAGAACATCTTGTTTCAGTTTTTATAATTGTATGCCTATATCAGAACCTGAACTGGTTTATACTGGATTTCTTAAAAAATATTTTTTAATCATGAACTTATATTTGTATTTTTTTTTTTTTTTTTTATTTTTTTTTTTTTACCGTAGTTTTTATAGATAATTTCATATTTCAATTTGTAAATGTATGTAGGTAAAATATCTCTCCATGTTGATAAGAATACTTTTTTGTTGTGTGTAATGTTATTCTATAATTTTATCTTTATTATGTTTGCCTATAGTTGGGAGTTGGTACTTTTTTTTTATATGTAGTGTTCATTAGAAGCTATTTTTTTTTTATTTTTTTATTTTTTTTTTTCACAGCTCAGAGTAGATCCTAGTAAAAGCCGCTTTCTTTCTTCATTTTTTTTTTTTCTTTTTATAACTACATTATGCAATTCTATACTTTACGAACTATCATTCTTCATTTTTTAATCAATTTTAATCACATTTTGTATTGTTTTGGTATTGTATTTCTACTTGTATTTTTTATTTCTTTATTTTTTATTTTATTTCTTTATTTTTTATTTTATTTCTTTATTTCTTTTTTTTTTTTTTTTTTGCGTGTATGTGTGTATATGTCTGTGTGTGCAGATTATTACTATTATTATTATTTAATTTCATTTCTCATTACATCGAATTAGTATTTTGTTTGTACAGAATGTTTTATCTATCGAACTAACTAACTTTATAAAAAACAAAACTAGTTGCTGTCATTTTAAAGTAATAAGAAATCACTGTATTAGTTAATCTAACGACTATATTTTTATGTTTTTCATACTTAAATAATTTCATACATACCTTTTCGTATGAATATAGAGTAAACTACTATGATGTGGCCACCACATGACTTTCTTCTATATAATTTTACATAAAATTCATTGAATACAAATAATTTATTAAATTATTAAATTATTTTCCTTTATAAATGCAGACGATTTTTATCCAACAGAATTATACCACTAAAGAAAGTTACCGAGAAAAAGTCAATTTTTTGCCAATATAAAAAAAAATACGATTTTTTTTTCTTTTATTGGTTAAAGATAAAAAAAAAATCTATAAATTTGTTTCAAATTATCACAGATCTATAATTCAACCATTCATTTTAAAGGTATTGACGAGATCTTTCGAAAGACACCCATATTGAAATTTTATTCCCCTCCCCGGGGAGGGGGTACTTCCCTCCAGGGGGGAAGCAATACTCTCACAAGCACATTTTTTCCCTAGTTAACTACTACTATTATAATTAATTCGTAGAAATTTTACAATCACACGTCTAAAGTAACCCTCATTATGTAAATTTATACGAAATTTGTCCTAAACTGCCATGTTAAAAATGTAGAAAAAATGCGATCACGGCGCCACCTGTTGAACGATTGCTCCACAAATCTAATCAGCACCAGTTTATGTCAGTTTGGTTACATTTCGTTCATTGGTTCGTGAGTTACAGCCTCCACAAAATTTGTGATACTCACACACAGACAGAAAGACATTTTCTAAAAACAGTCAAATCGTGTTCAGGACATGCCAAAACGTGTAAATCCATCGAAAACTGGAGTTCGAAATTTTCGCGGATCCAATACTTTCTCTTTATACACATATAGAAGAAAGTAATAAAATCTTTTTGTAAAAAAAATTGAACCGACTCCAAAAAGCAACTACTATTCAAACAACTAAAAAAAAAAAAAAAAAAAAAAAAAGTATGAAATGAAACTGTAAATTGCGCCTAAAAGTATAAAATAATTTTCTTTGCCAAACAACCTATAACACTACAATTATTGAAGTCGACGCAAAATTAAATATAATTTAATTAGTTTTTAAAGGTTTGTTTTTAGATCGGTAGCAAGAAATGCTGACGTCTCGAATGATCCATTTTCATGTTTCCTTTATTATTTTATCACTTTATACAATTGGACCATTAGTAGCATCTACATAGAACAGTGAATATTCTTTACAATGCGGTATTTATGTTTCTACGAATTTAGAGTTTCCTTTGCAAATTTGGCATAACTTTGACCTATCATCCTCGGTGGCTTTTGGATTTGGCGATCAAAACGTAATGTAAAAATTTACACGCAAGATGTATATTTTCATAATATATACTGCACGATGTGTTGTTTCATAATCTTGATTACTCTCTTAATATACCTTATCAAACCAATCATGATATCCCAAAGAAATTAAATATGTTTGCCAGATAATTTTGCGATTTTTCTTTAACAAAGACGTCAGATACCAACATCTTCGCCAACTTTTGCTGCTTACGAACTCTTATTTGTTTTCTTGAATCAAAGTAGTTTTTGGCTGCGTTTTGCAGGTGACATTATGAGGTGTGTATATTGAATAGGATTTGTTTTTTATATTGAATAAAGTAATAATTTTTTATTTAATTTTGCGCCGACTTCAAAAGTTATGATTAATTGTTGTGTTATAGGTTGTTTGGCGAAGGAAATTATTTTATACTTTCAGGCGCAATTTACAGTTTCATTTCATACTTTTTTTTTTTAGTCGATTGAATAGTAGTTGCTTTTTGGAGTCGATTCAATTTTTTTTTACAAAAAGATTTTATTTTTCTCTTTTCAGTGAAAACTTATTCATATAGCAGAACATCAGAAGACGTTCGACGGCAGATTCACAAATCACAACTTCCAAGAAAAGTGACATAACTCAAAAAATTGGTTTATGTCACTGAAAAATGCATGAAATGCACCCAATGTGAACAAAAAAGTTACATCTCCATATAGAAAGTTATCCACTCGAGAGACGGTTGTGCCAGTTTTATTCAAGTCAAGTTATATTTAAGTTAATTTTTCTCAAATTCTGCATTTTTAAGTTGTGTCACTTTTCTTGCCTTTATCAGATATGAGCAAAAAACTATCTATTGAATGAACATACGTTAAGTTAAAAAGTTCTTAGAAATGTAAAGAACGGAAACGCTGTATTCGTAACCAAAAATTCTGTTAGGCATATATATTGAACTTTACAGTGAATACGTGTCACCCGCTGCGCTGGAAATTGCGCAGCGTAAAGTTCAAACAAAGAGAAAAATATGCATTGCAGCTCACGGACAGAAGTTACAACATCGATACTTACCCTAATAGCACCGTGACCAGAATGTGTAGTCGAAATCGACTACAAAAACGAGTCACGCGAAGTCAAAAATTAGTCACATCTAAGTGATTGCGAGGTCGATATGTCCGCTTTTTAGACGGTCACATGTGACGTGGATATGCCGTCACCCTGTGACGCGTATATGACTTAAGTCTCATAATGACCAGAATGTGTAGTCGAAATCGACTACAAAAACCAGTCACGTGAAGTCGAAAATTAGTCACATCTAAGTCATTGCGAGGTCGATATGTCCGCTTTTTAGACGGTCACATGTGACGTGGATATGCCGTCACCCTGTGACGCGTATATGACTGGAGTCTCATAATGACCAGAATGTGTAGTCGAAATCGACTACAAAAACGAGTCACGTGAAGTCGAAAATTAGTCACATCTAAGTCATTGCGAGGTCGATATGTCCGCTTTTTATACGGTCACATGTGACGTGGATATGCCGTCGCCTTGTGACGCGTATATGACTGGAGTCTCATAGTGACCAGAATGTGTATTCGAAATCGACTACAAAAACGAGTCACATGAGGTCGCATTTCAGTCAAATCCAAGTCATTGCGAAGTCGATATGTCCGCTTTTTAGACGGTCACAAGTGACGTTGATAAGTCGTCACCGTGTGACGCATATGTGACTGAAGTCTCAGAGTGAACAGAATGTGTAGTCGAAATCGATTACAGAAACGAGTCACATGACGTCGAAATTCGGTCACATCGAAGTCACTGTGAAAACGATATGTCTAGTTTTTAGACAGTCACAAATGACGTGGATATGTAGTCGCTTTGTGACGTGTACGTGACTGAAGGCTTAGAGCGGTCACAAGTGACTTTGTTATGAAGTCACTTTATGACGCGTATGTGACCCAGGTCTCAGAATGGTCACATGTGACTTTTTTATGGGGTCTCTTTGTGCTCTGGATATGACTCAAGTCTCAGAACAGTCGCAAAGTAACTTTGTTAAAATGTTATTTTGTGACACGTATGGTAATCTAGTCTCAGAAACGTCATACAGTGACACAGTTATGAATTCTTTTTGTGACACACATTATACTCGAGTCATTGAAGTCGTGGATGAAGATTTTGTGCCGTCATCACGTGATCAGGTGCGATTCAAGATCCAGTACAGCCATGTGCGATGCTTTTCCATAATCATTTGATAACATTTTTATATCATATTGTCCATTTGTGTTGTAATGAAGTTATAATCCCCATACCCTGTATGACTAATAACAGAATAGTGTCCGTGTGACTGGAGAAAGAAGTATTTCCGTTAAAAGGTGAAACACCCCTTAAATATTCAAGAATTAATTTAAAATCAATAATTTTGAAAAGTAGTTTTAACTCTTGAAAACAATTTCGTATAATTAAGGAATATTTACCTACTATTCTATAATCACCAAAATTCAAAATTTAAATTTAAGTAGAATTCTCTGAGCATGGAATTTTTTTAAATTGCGCGCATGATAAATACTAATGTGCTTAGGAAAAGTATTTAAAACTTCATACATATATTTTCAATATCCTTTTTTTGAATCAAGTTAAAAGAAAAAATAAATAATAGAATAAAATAAATAGATTTAAAAAAGGTATGAACTTTCAGTGAAAAGACGTGCTTACAGTGAAAAAACATTAAATATGCTTAATACTAAAGTATTTTTCACAATATCACCAAACTTGTTATTGTTTAATTTCTTTGATTGCAGAGAAATTAATAAAATGTATACAAAAAACTTACCAAAACTCAAAGTCATTTCCTTCAAAGCAACAAAAAGTATACCATGCGTGCAACTCTATTATATATAGTATATATATGTGTGTGTGTGGGGGGGGGGGGGAGGGGGTATGCGTTTTGATTATCAAACTTAAACACTGAATTTTTTTATTATTAAGCAAATTCAATAGTAGAATTTTACAATTTCATCTATGGCAAACAAAATTATTTTTTGCTTTAAGTAAAAAAAATCACTTTTAAACAAAATTAAAAATAGTTGTTTTAAGAATTTGAAGGGGTAGATGACCTTTTAAAAATTATTTTTATCAAAATATATCATTATTAAATAACTGTAGATTATTCAGAACTTATAAAGTATTACACAACTCATAGGAAAATTTTATTGTGACTGCGAAGAGGGTCGCGCGATTCTTTTGGAGTCATACACTAGTTACTCGGCTGATAGCTTGTTTATCCATTTATGCTCAATGTTCATAGCATATCTCAGTTTTATATCCACTATATCTAAATATAGCTTTGAACGAAAGTCCAGTTTAAATTTAATAAGTTCTTAACGTAAACTGATTATTAACTGTTTATTTAAAGTACACAATATTATTTTTTAAGAACACGCTTCACTTACCATCGCCGGAAGCTCAAGCTAATGTTGTTCTATAGGAAATTTTGTTTACTTATAACTCTTCAACTAATACATATTTTTAATTTCTGTTTTCATATTCAGAAAATTCACAAATGTTAAACTGACGGACGTTTCTTAAAAACTAATATCTTTAAATTTTAATATTTTTTTTTGAAACTGTAAAATGAAAAATTTCACATATTGAAAATTCGTATTTTGCAATTAAAAAAAATTTTCAAGAAACGCCCGCCAATTTAACAATTGAGTTTTCCGAATATGAAAACAGAATTTTAAAATACGTATTTGTTAGTGAGTTATAAGTAAATAAAATTTCCCATATAATAACATTGGCTTGGGCTTCCGGCGACGGTAAGTGAAGTTATGGATGTTTGTCAAGTTTTTACATGCATATATTTATGTATATATGCGTATATATTTTCGTCATTGTTATCGTGAATTGGTGTAATATGGATCATTTGTGACAAATATCATGGTAATCATAGCTGCCAACGTTCCGATATGTAGATGCCTTTTTTTTTAATAGAAAATTTTGATAGACGTTTTAGGAATTTTCTTTAACTAAATGAAGTTTAAAAAATAAATAAATAAATCAGTAAAAATAATAACGGTATCCATAAATTGGAACGGCTGACAGCTATGCGGTAATTGTAGATCTCAGTGCTTTTAAGTAAATAAACTAAGAAGGAACATAAATGCTTTGTAAAAACATATGTATGGAAATATAAGGATTATCTGAGTAAACTAAAATGTCCTAATAAAGTGTGTGGTTTAAAAAATAAAATAAATAAAAGATGATGCCAAAATTTAAGCAAAGTCATAAACAATATATCAAAATCATGTAAAATTTCTTTTGCAGTAATTTTAGTTAATAAAGATTTATTTCAATTCACTCAATATAGATGATGTTAATTTAATTTGCTGTCATAATTGCATGTAGACAAAATTATGCATAAATACGTAAACCAATCTTTAATTAACATAAGGTTTATTTATATTTACATTGTTAGTGATAAAAGTTTTCTTTCTTTTTTGTACCACTATCTTTCTTTAAATAAAATTCTTCGTAAAACCAAGATAAACATTTCGGCATAAAAACATCATAAGCAAGAACAATGGAAGCTTTCAGAATTATATTAATATGTATATGTATTACCCATTAGCAGTAAATGGGCAATGGGAAATGAAAACAATGCACAAAATCAATATATAAATACATTATATATATATATATATATATATATATATATAGTCTTTTTCTTAACTTTATTTATTTATTTTTTCAATTTATATTGTTCGCTTATTTCTAACAGATAAATAATCAAAGCGCGTTTCAAACTTTTTGGGACACTGTGTATTATCTTCAATTAAATTTAGTAAATAAACATATTTGTTTCTATGTCCACTTCTCTTGTAATTTTGGGTATGTAGTTTCATTGCAACCTACAAGTTACTTATCACTCTTCGCCCCTTGTAACAGTCTCTCCCAACATTGGAATTTTAAGAATTTATATTGTTACTATTGTTTGGAATTACACTAATGACAAAAAATAACTCGGAGGAGAAAGTATGTAGTATGTTTGAATGTTATTTGAATTGATGAAATGTAAAACCTTCACTTCTGTGATATTTTCGTCACATTTAAAACAAAAACATGTATAATGTATCAGAAAATATTATTAATAGTCACTTTTGTAAAAGTTTGTCAACAAATATTACACAAATTCGCACACACACACACACACACACATATATAGTCGAACCTCGTTAACGTGAATCCCAAGGGGAATAAAAAAAATTGTTCATGTTAGCAGTAGTTCATGTAATCGGTAACTAATCTTCAAATAACTAAACTTATCTTCATTTTGATGCAGATTCTGGAAATATTTCATGTTAAAAGAAATTCACATTAACAATGCTCACGATAACGAGGTGCGACTGTATACACACACACACACATATATATATTCATATATGATGATGGCGATTTTTCTCCTAGTTTTATCCGAGAGAACAAGGAAAAGAAAAAAATGCCTATTATTGGTCTGTAAGAAAAACACTATCACTTCGAAATTACTTGATTATATCTGTACTGATAAGTATAAAGGATTTAAGTTCATATTCTTGATTTTTCAGGAGACTAAAAATAAAAATAAACTAACTAAAAACTAATCAGAAGAATCGATTAGAAAAAAGGGATTATGTTGATTTATACCCTTTATACCATTCAGTGATTGTCAACCTTCATTTATTAAAGGGAAAAAATTGAATTAAATATTTTATACAAAGATTAATGCTAAGTTTATGGCTTGAATCTTTTCTTACCAATGAATTTTCTCAAAGACTAAATGACGTGGATTTAAATCCTTTATATCAATCGATAGAGAATTTGTTTCTGAGTCTGACTATGTACTTAACTCAAAATCGACATTTTTGGACTTAAATCCTTTATACTTATCAGTACAGATATATTGATATCAGTCAAATGAGATTTAATGTGCAAAACATCAACGTAGAGTAATAACCACACATCAAACCAACCTACATAAAAAATATTTTGTAATATTAAAATTCGTGACCTTCCATTCATTGAATAATTTTATCATAATTAAAATAAAATAATGAAAGATTTCAAGGATATTATAAATTCCCTTTGAATGGATTATGTAAAAATATTAATTTAGATTTGCCTGAGGTAATTAAAATTAGCAGTTTCATGAGGTTTGTGAAGGGTATAACAATTGACTGAGCACCCCAGCCAGCAGCATTACTTGAAATCTCGTGTAAAAGGAATTATTATTATTATTTTACAATTAGCTGTGTATCATTAAGTATATCTGAAATCTTAAATGAAATAATGAAAACTATTATTAATTCCTTCGCGGCGATTCGATCCGTATGCGCGGCACAACAATTCCACTCTCCCCAAGTTTAGGAGTTCCTCTGAAATAACACATTTTTTCACAAAAGCATTTTGTGTATTCGTGTTTAACCCGTTAACTGTCGGAGGTATATATATATATATATATGTGTGTGTGTGTGTGTGTATATATATATATAGAAATATATAAATGTAGGAATATATAAGCAAATGAATGAAATTAAACCCCAAAAAACACTGCGATCTTCATCAGGGAGGCCCCTCAGTGTGAGGGTGAAAGAGAAGTTTCTGTAAGGACAGTAGCATTTTGCTAATAACTATCCTTAGCCCCCAATTTCTCACCAAACAGAAAACCACCAACAACTGAAGAGAAATCAAACATATATATAATGTATAAAAATACTAAAACAGTTATAAAATTACATCAGTTCATTTGAAATTTTTTAAATGAATTTACACTGATGAAGATCTCAGTGTAAATGCAGAGTACTTCTGACTATCACATACAGTCACCAACATAATTAAAGGCACACTTTCGAATCTAGAGGTTTTTGTCGAATATCTGTAGGAATTGTAATTATTGAATTCCCTTGAAACTTTGGGGGGGGGGGGGGGGGGGGTAAAAAGAACATGCTATACCACATATATTCCAATGAAAGTTTTATTTCGAGGGCTAAAAAGATATCAGTCACAAATTAACCAAAAAATATAATTTTTGGAATCACCCTGTAAAAAAAATAATTCTTGAAATAAAATGTAGCTATAGTACACGATTAAGAACCTTCAATAAATTATAGATATAGAAGTTTATTAATTTGAACATTAAATTAATATTTTGTAATTATCATTATATTTTTCTAAAGATTATATAAATAATATCTTTTAGTAAAAATAATAATTTTTTCTTAATATTTCCCCCTTTTTATTTGAGAAAATGCAAAGTGTACCTTCACAAAACTGCTCGTTTATTCAAAATTAAAGTGCGAATAAACCTCTTTAGTTTTTTGCATATTATTGAACGTACTTGAAAATCAACTTTTAACGAGAATTTTCTGAGTTTTAACGATATTTGCTTTTTTTTTCATAGTGATTCCAAAGATTTTATTTTTTAGTTAGTTCCTGACTGATGCCTTTTTAGATTTGGGACAAAATTTTCACTATAATATATATAGTATAACATGTTTTCTTTACCTTTTAAGTTTCACGAACATTCATAAAAAATTTTTAGACATTCGTTAAAAATTCTAGATTCGTATATGTGCCTTCACTTATGTCGCGTACTGTACATAAATTTAGGTACTTTTCCGCTATACGATTGCCAGTAGGCGATTTCATGATCCTCACGAAAAAAAGCCAAATTACGTTCAAAACGTTTAGCTAAATTCGAGAAACTCTAAATTAATAATCAAAATAGTTATAAGAAATGTAAATAATGAAAATTTTAATAATATTAATATTAAATACAAAATCAAACACAAGTTTAAATGAATGAATTCGGACTATATGATTCGTCAAATGTGCCAAACACAGTGGCAATCGTCTAATGAAAGTACTTAAATTTTATATCAGAATTCAATGCAATGTTTATTTTCAAAATGCCTTCAGAGTATGGAACCAATAGAAAGGGATTATTATTATTTTTTTTTAAATATATATTTTTATGGTAAAATATAATTTAATTTTTTATACAGTGAAAACGAAAAATAGCGTTTTATTAGTATTTTATTTTGAAAATTTATACAAAAGCAATCTGAAAATACGGGAAACAGAAACTACACATTCTTTACATTATTTGGGACCGATTTCCATGACTATCTTCTGAAAAATAAAATAAAATAAAATAAATAAATAAATAATTAACTATTTCAGGAAAAAAAAGTCTGATATGAATAACTTAATGCGCTCAATATCACATTTACCTAGCACTGAAAGAAAGTGAAAATAATAAAATAATTGAGAAATACCTTTTTGAATAATCTCGCAGTGAAATATTTTTTTTTTTTTTACTCGAGTTTAAATTGGATAACTACATCAATATACATTTCGGAAAAAAAAAAAAAAAAATGCTGCACATGTTTATTCGTGTTATTATTGGTTAAAACATCTAATTTCACCCCCCCCCCCCCCACCGTGAATTGCATTTTAACACTTTCCCAATAACATTGAAAAGTATTCGGTGTTCATCTGAGTGTCCGTGCTGTAATTCTTACGGGAAAACAAAAACTAAAATTCTGTGGTTTATGAGAAATATTTTAAAAGTCTGATTTATTTATTTATTTTCTTATAACACAGTAAAACATTATTAAAAATACATTATCTAGATGCCCATACGCATGTCTTCCCTAGAATGAAGTACATTAGCATTAATGATTTTTTTTTTACAGGGTTTTGCAAAATATTCAGATACACTACAACATACAAGTAAAAATTCCCGGAAAAGCACTTTCAGGTTTTTTTTTTTTTTTTTTTTTTTTTTTTTTTTTTTTAACTATATAAATTTTTAATACGTCCTGTGAGGATAATTGCATTTTTATATAATATATACTTTTATATATTCTACACAAAAGAAATCTTTTTCGTGATTTCGATGAAAGGAAGTCTATAAATGAAGTTTTTTGTGATATTTCTTATTATGTAATTTGCAACAAATGGGTATGGTACAAATAGCACAGATACTTTGTTACAGGGATGCAAAAAAGTATTCAGATAAATTACTGTCTATGAATTATGTTTCTTTAACGTATTTTTAAAATATTTATACTGCAGAAGACATAACGAATTAATAAACATATAATTAATAATTAATAAACAATTTTGTCATTAAAAAGAAAGAAGAAGAAGGAAAAAAAAAAAATTGCTCGAAGAAATAACATCGTACCTCCTTTTTAATTTGAATATTTTTTGCACTTTGATTTCAGCTATTATTTTTATTGAAAATTAACCCTATAATTTTGCTAGTTGAAAAGGCAAAGATTAATATTTACTTCAAGAATACTAAATGAATATTATTCATTTCAAAAATTTAAACTTATACATTAATATTGCAGCTCAAATTATTGGTGAAATTATTTACTTTAAAAAATTAAACAGAAAATAATACTAATACAAATAATTATCATTATTGGATTTTTAACTTAGTTTCTTCTTTTCAACCCTTCAAAGTTTATTGGCTTTGCACTGAAAGCATTTAATAATTTTTTTATGTAGCAATGTTTAAATATATATACTTTTTTTCTATTGGTTTCATAATTTTTTTTAACTTTCAGTTTTCGGTGCATTTACACGTTTTGCACATACTAGGGACGATTAACCCTGGGACGTATTAACCCTGGACGATATATTTAACGCCGCAGCTCGCCCGTTCCCGCTCTTCGATGTCTTTTTCTAGTCAATTTTGTCCTTTTTATTACTTCCTGTGCGAGCCATTTCATTTTTTTTTTTTTTTTTTTTTAAACACACTTGACATTGTGAGTTTTTTTTGCTTTTCGTCCCATGCTATTTCTATGGGGTTTTTAGCTTTTTTTCCCCTCTTTTTTTCTACATTCTAAAGTGCGGTGGAAAGAACGCGATTTCACGACTTGTCTGTCTATCCGTATATCTCTGTGTGTGAGAGTGAGAGACACAAATTTTGTACTGACTGTATCTCAGGATGTTCTGCACAGAATTACATATACATTTATATGTAGATGCCGCTTTACCTAAATTAGAGCCCATCAACATTTGGTGTCAATCGCTTAACTAGTAGCACTACTATACAACGATTTTTACAATTTAATGGAAGTCTATATCTCAGAAACTACAGCACATAATTGCATATAAACTTATATGTTGATGCATCTTGACATAAATTAGTTAAGTAAAATTAGTACCTATAAAATTTTGGGCGTTGCACAGGTGGTTGTGCCATCTCCAATTTTTTCTAAATTTTTTATTTGGCCGTGTATTACAAAATTTCGTATAAATGTACATAATCAGATTTATTTTTAACGCATGATTGAAAAATTGATATGAATTACTGATAATAGTTGTAGTAAACTATGGAAAAAAGTGTGTGCATGTAGGTGCATCCCCCCCCCCAATTTTTCAGGAGAAATAACCCCCGATGATATAAATTTTCAGTACGGGCATCTTTATAAAGAATTCGTCAGTACCTTTAAAATGAACAGTTAAATCATAAATCTGTGGTAATTTAAAACAAAGCCACCGATTTCCCCCCCTTTTTAACGAAAAATAAAATAAAATAAAATGAATAAATTAATTAAAAATCGCATTTCTTCTCATGTTGGCACAAAATTGACTTTTTTACGGCATTTAGTGTTAATCATCTTTAAGATAAAATTCTTCTGCTTCAACATAGAAAATAATTTTTGTAAATTATAATTTAATAAATAATTTGTACTGCGTGAATTTGTATAAGATTATATATATAAGAAAATCTTGTAGTGGCCAAACATACCAGTTAAAATTCATAATCATTTTTATCAATAAAAATGGTGATTGTATTATAAACAATATTTGTAGATTTTAAACAGAACAACTGCACATTGCTATTTTACATATGAGTAACACATGTCTAAAATATTCACTGAACTTCTTTTTTTCTATCTCACAAAAAATTAATTTTTATGTATAAAGTATTAGGATGTCAAAAACGTTTTTATATAGAGCTTAATAATTGTAATAATATTCACTCAATTTCTGTCTTACAGTTTAATATTGAGCTTTCTCACTTGATTAAGTAAATAATAACAAAAAATAAATAAATAAATAAATAAATAAATAAATTACATTTATAACTGTATGATGTAATAAATAGAAACAAGTACTGTAAATAAAGAATTACAAACTACTGAATTTTTTACAGTTTATTTAAAAAGAAAAAAAAAAAATCTTTAAAACTTTAAAAGAATTTATTTTTTAAATATTAATTAAAAGGACAATTATTAACACACACACATGGTCAAATAATAAGATGATGAAATGATTACTAAAATATAAAATTTTATATTTGTTATATTTGTAACAAAATAACGTATTAAAAGCACTTTAAAATGTTTTAAAGGAAATTTAAATACTAGGTAAAAATTACTGTTTTTTTTTTTTTCAAAGTTTTTTTTAAAAAAAATAACATTTTATATTTTTCCCACAATATATAAAAAATTACATTAAAAAAAAGTGGATAAATTTTAATAACATTTCTTAAAATAAAAAAGCTCTCTATATATTTTAAGATTAATGCGTTGTTTAAACTTACCTTTCTATATTTCCTACTACATACATAATAAAGAAATCCAGAATAACGTTATTATAACTAATACGCAACGATTTTAAATATAAACTCGCGGTCGCGATGTCAGTTCTTCGATAAATAAAAATGTCTCTAGTTTACTTTTCCCGCCAATCAATTAGCAAGCATCACGTGATTCATAGAATGACAGCTGAAAATGTTTGTCTATGCTCAAAGCTCAAAGGAATTAAGTTATTTCCTCCTTGCGGTTCAATGTACATCTACATCTACATTATTGTAAACATTTAGCCTATTAAGATTTTTTTTTCTTTTAAACACTCGCTTACATTTTTTGACGAATTCTATTTTGCATTATTTTCCTAGTATAAATAAGAAGTACATATTTTTCGATTTTTAATTATAGTTAACCATTTTCTTATCAAGAAAACATACTTTGTAAGTTGCTATGGTTGTTTACAGAATTGTTTTTATTTTATCTTAAGCAAACTTTTATTACTACTCAAATTTGCTTACAAAATTTTATCACTGACGTACATTAAATATCTTTTTAAATATTTTTTAATATAAACCTACCTCGACTCCCTAATTTCTATTTTTTATAAACCTACCTCGACTTCCAAATTTTGGTGAAAATTGAAAAACCAGAAGTGGGACCGTATGCCCGTATCTCAAAAACGGCTCTAACGATTTTCTTCAAACTTGCTTTATAAACACTCTATTAGATGTCCTTTCGAATGATATAGTTGGTTAGTTCAGGAAAATTGATAGGCGTCCTGTATAAATAGCTCAATTTCAGGTCTCCCAAGGGCGTTCCTTTAAAAACAGCTGTACGGATTTTTTTCAAACTCGCCATTTTAACTCACGTTTAAATATGCTTTTGTATGTAATTATTGTTTTCCTGTCAATAATTGAGTTTAACCGGAAGTGGGGCATCGGAAACCGGAAGTGGGATCATAAGGCCGTATCTCAAAAACGGCTCTAACGATTTTCTTCAAACTTGATATATAAACACTCTATTAGATGTCCTTTCGAATGATATAGTTGGTTAGTTCAGGAAAATTAATAGGTGTCCTGTATAAATAGCTCAATTTCAGGCAATTGATTGGAAAAGTTTAATTCAGTGTGAATGCATGTTAAGAAAACGATATTATTCAAAGAAAACTGTACAGAAATTGCAAAATAAATTATATAATCTAAAATATCGTTCACCACATCCGATAACATATTTCGTATTCTCGAACAAAGAATTTCAAATATTTTACAAATCAGTCAAGCTAAGAAATTTACTAATTAAATTTATTAATTACTTCTTTAATTAATTCCGTCCAATATCTCCTCAGAATTTCGTAACATATCTGGAAATTGATGAATATATATATTATTATTTTTCTAATTATTATTTTAAATAACTTATTTGACGGATTGAGCAATTTTGTTACTTATTTAAATCAAAAATGTATATAAAATGTTTATAATGTGTGTAGTACTGGGTAATGGAAGTCGTGTGGCTGTTACACACCAGATTTTTTTTAATTTAAAAACATTTCAAAATATTTTAGAAACTCCTTTTTTTGATGTAATTGTGAGGGGGCAGCTCACCTTAATCACCACTTCCGTTTCAGTATTGTAGTTACATTTATAAAGCGCTTAAAGTTGATTTAATATTTAAAAATTTATTTCCAATTATTCAAATAATTGCCGCTCATAAAAGCCTTTAGAATTTATTCGACAAATTTTAGTAGATTTTTACTTTTTACTTTGACGTTATATTATTTATAAATTAAATATGTATGAAACAGCGTACTTAAATTTGACATAGACAAAAAGAAAATGTTGTGCCTTAACAAAACTTTCTTCTGTTGTGTAAGTCTAATATGTCAATTGGTTGAAAATCTAAAACTTGAAAAGGACTGCTAGTAAAACTTGAAAAGCACTTTCATACCACAGCCATCTATCGTCCGATACGCACCCAATATGAATCAGGATATTCTTTCATTCGAGTCATTATGTCTAAAAAAATTTGGTGCCCTTATGCACAGTAGAAGATGAAATGGAACTTAGACAATATTACAGCATAGTACTCTCTAGGGCTGATAAGCACGCAAATTGATTTAGCATAGTTTTCATAACAGCCATCTCACATAACAAATATGATGCAAGGACACGCTGCAAAACCTGATACATATACATTTACCGTAAAAGGGGAAAGTCTATTTGTCGATGTGTACCTAAAGTGAGTCAGCGTAATTAGTTTAAGAAATAAAAAAATTTAGTCAAACGTACGACGTATAAATGTTTAAATGTAATGCTTCTTATTTATTATATTATTATTATTTTGTATACGTCAAATTGAGGCTAGCATGCATTCGTAATTAGCTATGCAATGTTCTTGCAATATTGACCGACATTTTATAGTCATCTAGAGAATTATTTCTCACGTAACATAGTGACGTTGCACATAGCATTGATCACAACGACTTTTTAATGGAATCACAAATATATTGTCATTTTAGAGTCATAATAAAAGAAATTAAAGTAGTCACATTTTGGTCACTGAAGTGACTGCCATCTAAGAATCACAATTTGACGCGTTAAAGGACTCACATTTCAATGACAAGAAATTAAAGTACAATCGTTTTAGTCACATTAATGAGTGTGTCTAAGAACCACAATGTGACGCATTAAAGGAGCCATATCTTGCTCACCGAAGTGGTGATCTTCCAAGAGTCACAATGTGATTGATTAAAGGAGTCACCTTTTAATCATCGTAGTGAATTATCTAAGTCACAATATGATGCATTAAAGAAGTCGCATTTTGTACACCCGAGTGGCTGTCATTTAAGAGTTACAATATGATGCATTAAAGTAATCACATTTTGGTCATCGTGGTGACTGCCATCAACGAGTCACAGTATGACTCATTAAAGGAGTCACATTTTAGTCATCATAGTGAGTTATCTAAAAGTCACAATGTGACACATTTAAGGAGTCGCATTTTGGTCACCGTAGTGACTGTCATCTAAGAGTTACAATGTGACGCGTTAAAGGAGTCACATTTTTGTCACCGTGGTGACTGTCATCAAAGAGTCACTATGTGACACATTAAAGAAGTCACATTTTAGTCATCGTGCGGACATATCTAAGAGTCACAATGTGACCCATTTAAGGAGTCACATTGCAGTCACCTTGGTGACTGTCATTTAAGGGTCACAATGTGACGCATTAAAGGAGTCACATTTTTGTCACCGTGGTGACTGTCATCAAAGAGTCACTATGTGACGCATTAAAGGAGTCACATTTTAGTCACCGTGGGGACATATTTAAGAGTCAAAATGTGACCCATTTAAGGAGTCACATAGCAGTGACCTTGGTGACTGTCATTTAAGGGTCAAAACGTGACGCATTAAAGGAGTCACATTTTTGTCACCGTAGTGACTGTCATCAAAGAGTCACTATGTGACGCATTAAATGAGTCACATTTTAGTCACCATGGGGACATACCTAAGAGTCACAATGTGACCCATTTAAGGAGTCACATAGCAGTCACCTTGGTGATTGTCATTTAAGGGTCAAAACGTGACGCATTAAAGGAGTCACATTTTTGTCACCGTTGTGACTGTCATCAAAGAGTCACTATGTGACGCATTAAAGGAGTCACATTTTAGTCACCGTGGGGACATATCTAATAGTCACAATGTGATCCATTTAAGGAGTGACATATTGCAGTCACCTAGGTGACTGTCATTTAAGGGTCACAATGTGACGCATTAAAGGAGTCACATTTTTGTCACCGTAGTGACTGTCATCAAAGAGTCACTATGTGACGCTTTAAATGAGTCACATTTTAGTCACCATGGGGACATATCTAAGAGTCACAATGTGACCCATTTAAGGAGTCACATTGCAGTCACCTTGGTGACATATCATTTAAGAGTCACAATATTACTAATTAATGGAGTCCCTTTTCGGTCACCGTTGTGACTGTGACACTTGTGACCATCTGTGACGTCAGGGTGACGTCACATCGACTGTCTGTGCTATTAGGGTACATACTGCGTTTACCAGTGTAGCTGCATGCGTTCAGCAGTTAGAGTGAGAACGCACTTTTGCGAGAATCCTGTAATTTTTTTATATCTTAATGAAATCATAATGAAACCTATTTCAGGCCAAGATCATTACAACAATAAAAAGTATTAAAATTAAAACTTCTCTTACGAAATTAAAAGCTAACAAATTTCAACAACAACAATAATGAGAAACATGATTTGTATTGAGAACCTCTTCCTTTATGAAGTCGGTTTAAAACGTCTATGCGTTAATCGAAGTGACCGCTTACAATAGCCATACATTGAATTTTACATAGCATAAATGTCACCTGCTTTGCTACAACATATGCAATGTCGTTCAAGTGTGCACAAAATAGGAAATTGTGAACAAACAAATGCGCGTTTCAAGCGTTCTGTTTTTAGCATTAATGTCTAAACTATCTTTTCGTAAAAAATCGATGATGCTCTGTAATTTTATAATTCACTTTTCCCCCTGTTTTGAACCGTTTCCGAGATAGGAACGCTAACCCCACTGTTTTCCACCAGCTGGCGCGGTAGGCGGTTGAATCGCGTAGCACATCACTACTTTACTATACCTACCTACCACTTTTATGACTAGGCAGCAGCTGTTCAGCAGTTAAAAAAGTCGGGACTGACTTTTTTGGGCAGCCTGTATTTCCTTTTGGTCGTAAAGATATTACAGTGGGACATATTTCAGACCAATGCCTTTACAATAAAATAAAAAGTATCAAAATCGGATCATCCGTTCAGATGTTATGAGGTAACAAACAAAAACAAAAAAACATACGCTTTGAATTGAGAACCTCCTCCTTTTTGAAGTCGGTTAATTAGAGCATCTCTTACAAAGTTATAAGCTTATAAACACCAACAACACATAGCTCGAATTAAGAACACCCTCATTTCTGAAGTTGGTTGAAGACGACTTTGCGTTAATCGATGTGACCGCTTACAGTAACAGTACTTTGAACCACAGAGTATAAGTGTCATCCGCTACGCTGCAAAGTGTGCGACGTAGTTCAAGTGGGCACAGTGTAGGAAATTGCGAACAAACAACTGCACGTTTTAAGCTTTCTATTTTTAGCAATAATGTCTAAATACTGTCTTTTTGTAGTAATTCGATGATGCTCAACAACTTCGTAATTAACTTTTCTCTTATCTTGAACCGTTTTTGAGATAGGAGCACTAATTCCGCTTTTTTTCACCAGATGACGTTTTATTTTCTGTAGATTGTAAAGATATTACAAAGGGACCTACTTCAAACCCAGATCTTTACAACAAAACAAGATTTATCAAGTAACCGTATTTTGTACTATATAGCGTATATCTCACCAGCTACGCTACAACGTGTGCAATGTGTAGCTCAAGTGTGGATAGTGTAAGAAATTGCGAACAAACTAATGCACGTTTTTAGCATTGTATTTTTAGCATCAATGTCTAAACTATCTTTTCGTACAAAATCGATGATGCTCTGCAATTTTGTAATTCACTTTTTCCCCCTGTCTTGAACCGTTTCCAAGATAGGAACGCTAACATGAATGTCTAAACTATCTTTTTGTACTAAATCGATGATACTCTTCAACTTTGTAATTCACTTTTTTCTCTCTAGAACCGTTTTCAAGATAGGAACACTAACTCCGCTGTTTTCCACCAGGTGGCGCCACAAGCGGTTTAACCTTGTACTGCATGGCCACTTTGCTATACTTACGAACCATTTTTATCACTATAGCTGCAGCCGTTTAGCAGTTAAAAGAGTTGGGACTGATTTTTTTGGGGGCACCCTGTATTTTCTCTAGATCGTAAAGATATTACAATGGGACCTATTGCAGATCAAAACCTTTTCAACAAAACAAAAAGTGACAAAATCGGAGTATCCGTTCAGAAATTATGAGCTAACAAACATAAAAAAAAATATACGGTTTGAATTGAGAACCTTCCTTCTTTTTTGAAGTCGGTTAAAAAAGACATTAAAAGTAAATAAGTAATTGTAGAAAATATTATTTTGTTATTCCGTTTTCATAGAATTAGAACAATAACTTTTGTTCGAAATCATTAAGTAAAACGTCAGACTATAGTTATTTCAATAATATAAACTGATCCATTCTCTTCCTTCTATCAGTCAAGAGAAATGTTGTCTGGATAAATATTTTACCGGATTATTCAGAATTACAGTATTCTGATAATATAACCTAATGAAATTATTAACCATGGGCTATTAGCATATGACTTAGAATGAGTTAATCAAATATTGTAATGAATAAAACCTTGTGGTAAATGTTTCCAAAATATTAAGATTTTGCGTAAAATATCGATTAAAATTTATATGATCGCACACAATTAATTTAAGTTTTTAGAGTTTGAACAGTTTCTCTAATTAGAGAATCATTAAATAATCATTAACAAATTACTAGAAAACAAAAGATTAGAAATTTGAAAAAAGGAAATTATTATTATTATTGTTTTTATTTGGAGAATGATGTTAACTTATTAAAAGATGCAACACCTGATGTTATTTCGTTACTAGTTGACGCAGAAAAATATAATAGGTATCATTCAACGAAACATTACATATACTTTTAGGAAATGAAGAGTAATTTTAGATTGGGGTCGTCTATAAATTAAAAATTGCACTAATTTTTCTTTTCCTCAATAGCAACACCCTGTTTTTTATTTCATATGTGAATTCACGCGTCGTATACCGTTTGTAAATATTTATCATATTTTTATAGAATTATAGGCGTTTAAAATTTGAGGTTGCTAATGTTAAATCCATGTCACAAACTTTTCTTTACATTTTCCCCATAAATTATTATTATTATTTATTCATTTATTTATTTATTTAATTTATTTATTTTTCAACGAGATCCAATGAAGAAAGTCAGACCATTTTTCATTAAATCTTTTCATTCAAAAACACAATTTAAATTATAAATATATTAATAAATTCATATTTAAAAGAAATAATAATTAGTTATTACCAACATTTATTTTTACATATAACGAATCTTAATAGTAAAAAATTTGTATTTACGGAAATTCACAGCTCATCCTGATTAGATCTCTTGATATAAATAAATATTACCATTGGAACGTCTTAAAGGGGCTATCTCTTATTAAATGTTCCATCTAAAAATCGATGGAAATTTTTAAAACAAACCGAGAACACTAGGTGGCAGAATTTATTTAATATTTTAACAATGCGTGAATTTATTTACTATGCGTTATATAGCTACACCGCAAAACGAAAAAGTTAAAAATACAATTTTTTATCATTTGTGACCGAAACCGCTCATTGTTTAATTAAAAAAAAAAAAAAAAAAAAAATGATGAGGCAGCTCTAAAACAATACATAAACTAGTATGTTGTGGCCACCACAAGACTTTCTTCTATATTTTCCTATATACATATTCAATCAGTAACAATATTTAAAAAAAAAAAAAAAAAAATTACGATTTTTTTCTAAGATTTTTTTTTTTTGTTAAAAGTAATACATATTCAACCAGTAACAATAAAAAAAAAAAAAAAAAAAAAAAAAAACGAGGGTTTTTTTTTTTTTTTTTTTTTGTTAAAAGAAAAAAAATCGATAACTTTGTTTTAAATTATCACAGATTTATAGTTTAACCATTCGTTTTAAAGGTATTGACGAGATCTTTCGAAAGATACCCATCTTGAAAATTTACCCCCCCGGGGGGTACTTACATGCACAAAATTTTTTTCGTAGTTAAGTACTACTATTATCAATAATTCATATTAATTTTACAATCACAAGTTAAAAATAACTCTCATTGTGTACATTTATACGAAATTTTGTCCTATACTGCCATGTTAAAAATTTAGAAAAAATACGATCACAGTGCCACCTGTTGAGCTATTGATCCCCAAATGTAATCAGCACCACTTTATGTCGGGGACGAACTAAATACCAAGTTTGGTTAAATTTCGTTAAAAAAAAAAAAAAAAAAATGCGATTTTTTTTGTTTTTGTTTTTTTTGTTAAAAGTAAAAAAATCGAAAACATTGTTTCAAATTGTCACAGATTTATAGTTCAACCATTCGTTTTAAAGGTATTGACGAGATCTTTCGAAAGATACCCATCTTGAAAATTTACCCCCCCCCGGGGGGTACTCCCCCCCAGGGGGGAGCCGGTGCCCCCACATGCACAAAATATTTTTCGTAGTTAACTACTACTATTATCAATAATTCATATTAATTTTACAATCACAAGTTTAAAATAACGCTCATTATGTACATTTATACGAAATTTTGTCCTATGCTGCCATGTTAAAAGTTTACATAAAATGCGATCACAGCGCCATCGGCTGGGCGATTGATCCCAAAATATAATCAGACCCTTTCCATGTCAGGGTCCAACTATACACCAAGTTTGGTTCAATTTCATTCATCGGTTCGTGAGATACGGTGAAACATACGAAATTTTGCAATCACAGCGCCACCTGCTGGACGATTGATCCCCAAATCTAATCAGCACCATGCCCCGTCAGGTTCCAACTATATACCAAGTTTGGTTGAATTTCATTCATTGGTTCGTGAGATACGGTGAAAAATACGAAAATTTGTCCTATACTGCAATGTTAAAAATTTACATAAAATGCGATCACAGCGCCACCTGATGAGCTATTGATCCCCAAATCTAATCAGCACAATGCCCCGCCAGGGTCCAACTATATACCAAGTTTGGTTGAATTTCATTTATTGGTTCGTGAGATACGGTGAAAACACTAAACCATAGACACACAGACACACAGACAGACATTTTTTAAAAACTATCAATTCGTGTTCAGGACATCCCAAAACGTGTAGATCCGTAAAAAAACGGAGGTCGATAATTTTCGCGAATCCAATACTTTCTCTATATTACATATAGAAGAAAGTAAAAATATATATATAAATAACATTTTACATATTTGTGCCGTGAATTGCATGTTTATGGTGTTCATGAGGCACTAAAGTGAGCAGTTATTATTTTTTTTTAATTCGCTCCTTCTTTATGTTTAATCACCGCGTGGCAATTGGATTATTTCATGTCAACAAGCAGATATGGTATTCATGTGCGGTAATATATCAAAATTATTTCGTTGAAATACTTCAGGTAACAAATGCAATAAGATAAAATTAACATCAAGTCAGCAATCTACAACTTCAAATAAAAGAAACATAAATTATTTTTTATTATTAATTATTACAGTTTTTATTTCTGAATTTAACTGATGCAAAATAATTTTACATTAACCAGTTTTTTAAAGCTAAAAAGTCTTTTCTGAAATGGCTCTGATAATTATTTTTCCTTATAATTTTCATTTATTAAAAATAATCCATTACTTTTTCTTCAAGTTATTTGATGGTATATTTACTTAACTTTTTCCTTATGTATTATATTTATATATTTAATCTTTCAAATGTATGAAAAGTTTAAATCAAATATTGACATTTTTTTCCTTCAGAAATTTTTCTTAATCGGAATTTGATGAATATTTATCGTAATTGAAAAAAAAAAAGTGGTTTCGTATCATACGTTTTTTCTCATAAAAAACAGAAATTATTACGTCCTTATTTACAATCTATATTGAAAAATATATGCTCTGTAAAATCTCTGATTATATACCACGGCAAAAAAAAAAATAAATAAATAAATAAATAAATAAAATAAAAAAATAAGATTGAAATGATTCTTTATTAAAATAAAGTTTTTCCTTAACAAATTATGTATAAAAAGATCTTAATCTCAAAAAATATTTTAAAACAAATATAGTTTTCGTAAAAAAATAAAAAAAAATAAAATGACAAGTATTTTATTAAAAAAGTAATTTCTCAACTAATA
Source organism: Salticus scenicus (assembly GCA_963930645.1). NCBI lineage: Eukaryota > Metazoa > Arthropoda > Arachnida > Araneae > Salticidae > Salticus > Salticus scenicus. Next base: position 257,308,252 of record OZ005653.1, read on the forward strand.
AGCCAACAAGTTTAAAAAAAAAAAAAAAAAAAAAAAAAAAAAACTTTCATTTTATATTTTAAAGGAGAATTTTTATTATTTTTTTTTTTTTTTCTGCTTAGAATTTGTTAAATTTTCGAGTTTTTCTATATTTGTGAAAAAGTAATTTAGCCAATCAAGGAAAGCCTTCAAACAAAGTTCAAATCCTGTTTACATTTTTAAAAAAATATATCGTATGGTTGTTGAGTTTTTATCATGAACACACAAAGTTTTTTTTTTTTTTTTTTTTTTTTTTTAAGTAGATTAGTTTTGAACACAACTTTTTTTAAAACAGATATTCATGTTCCTCATTAAATAAAGTAAAAGTCTTTATAATTTTCTTGAACTCTTACAAAAATATGAACTCCTTTTCCTTCAACATTTTAAAAGTTGTAAAAGCATTATTAAAAGTTTCTGTTTGTGATAAGCGAAAATATGTGCTTAGATCAGCAAAAGAAAAATATTTTATTTTGTCCCTTTCTTTTTTTTTTTTTTTTTTTTTTTTTTTTGACAAAAGCACTGTTTTTTAATTAGTTTTCAAAAACTTTTTTGGAACCCATAAATTTATAAATAGTTTAAAACATTGTAAAAATTAAATGAATCGTTACATTTACCAATACCTATATTTTATACGGTGCTGTTTAGAATTTATTCTATTTATTTATTAAATAAAAAGGAGAAAACAGATTTTTAAAAAAATTTTGTCCATAGAGGGCGCTGTGTAGAAGCAATCTTATACAAAATGCAAATTAAATTCCTATAATCGATGGTGGGCATATATGAGAGACGCTTTCTTATACTGTCATACGTCTGTAAGCATTTGTCCCCATAAAAATAATCATAGTTTTCGCACATGCAGTACCAACTATTGGCAAAATTTTTGCTGTAAAAATACATTTGTTTTCTTTGAGTAAAAAAATTCCTTTTCTGCGAGAATAACGTATCCGCGAGTCACATTAATGTATACTAATTGTTTCAGTTTTTATGAATCTTTAAACCTGTTAACGAATTTATGGGTTATAAGTATATTTGTAAAATCCTGTGTATTTGTAAAATTCTCGACTTCCTCAAATACTATACTTAGGCATACCTTTACTTTTTTTTTTTTTTTTTTTTTACATGTTTCCGGATCGGGGAAAAAAAAAAAAAAAGAAGAAACATATCCTCAAATACTGTTCAAACAATTACATAAACATGTATGAAATCGATAAATAAATAAACAAATTTACATTTAATTTTCTTATTTGTTCCTCAGAAGCTTCGTTTACAAACCATGTTATGCATTTATAAGCAGACCATTTATGATGTAATATTAAAGGTTTTTTTTTTTTTTTTTTTTTGTTAATATACCTTTATTACCACCTCATTATACAACCGAATTACTAGTTTATTTATTTATTTATATATTTTTTTACTTGATATGAAAACGTATAAAAATTCAGATTTTGTAATTCCAGAAATTGAATCAATGAAATTTGTTTATTAATTTTAAAACGATTTGTTCAATAAAATCTATAGAATTAAAGATAGAGTAACATGATGGAAGAAATAAAGATACTTGATGATACATGTAAACTTTGAATCAAATTAGCTGTCTTTCACAAATTCGTTTTCTGAAGATCATTTTTGTTTTGTACTTTGTTACAGAAATTGAATGTCATTACCACAGTAAGATAATAGAAACTTTTTATTGATTGTTGCTTTCTTTAAACAATGGGATTAACACGAATTGTTCGTAAACTTGTAAACAGATGGCGACCTGATGTTCTATTTTCATACCAAAGTTTAATTTATTTTAAAAAAGAAAGAAAGAAAAGTAACTATCCAAAATGCAAAAGGATGATGTAGATAAACCATAAAAAATTTGAAGCAGGTCAACGCTATGACAAAATAAACAATTGTTTTAAAACTGTCGTGTAAACTGAAATCTTGAATATTTGTATTTTTTTATGAAATTTTGCATTGTCATGCAACAATTTTTTAGTCAATGAACTTTTTTTTTTCTTTGTGTGTATTTTTCTTTTTAAATAATTTTTTGGATGTTTCAACTAATATATCAAAAATGTGCGAATATTTTTATATCAGAGTTATCGAGCTGCAAATATATTTGTGCACATATTTGCAATTTCGTCTCATCTATATAAATAAAGAGAAGTGTCTCTCTGTGTGTGTGTGTCTGTGTGTGTGTCTGTGTGTCTGTGTGTGTACCTGCGCTCTGGTGCTCACACAACTGATCGCAGAGCTTCCAGATTTGGAATATAGGTACCTGGGACCCTGCAGGTGTGCACCTCATCGAGATTTTTTTGAATTTCGAATTTGAATTTTTTAAATTAATGTTTTTTCGATTTTAAATACTGGCTTTGATGCTTCATTTTTCATATATTTATTCTTTTGCTTCAATCGACTGCGTATCTTAGCAACGGCTATTACGCAACTTATTTTTATTTAATACATTCATTTGAAGGTGAATTTTTCTTTTTCTTTTCCTTTTTTTTTAATTTGTTATATTTATTGAAAATAAAATCGTAATGCAGTGGAAAAAATTAAGTATAATTAGTTTTAAATTTAAAAACGCATTTATAACAGTTATGTTTAATTTTTTGTAGTAGAAGAACTTCTTATTTTTTATTTTTTAATTAATTCCTTTAAAATAAAAAACTTTTATTTATTAATTTTTTTTTTATTTACAGTATTTATCGAGAAAAATGGTAGTATATACGTAGTAAAAAGACTTAAATCGATTAAAATTTATTTGTTTATATATATATATAAATCTATTTTTTATTTTATTTTATTACAATTTTCGGAATCTAATCGTAATATAGTGTAAATACCATGGGCTATAAAATGCATGGTTCAAAACTAAAATATTTAATAGATGCTGAGATACAGTCATCTTTTAAAATAGTAGCAGATCCCCCCTGTCGTCGATAAATATTCAAATTGAAGTGTCCGGAAAAGATCTTTCTGCAGGCATGGGAAACCTAGACCTGATGCAGTGCGGGCGGGAAAAGAGACTGCCGTAGACAGCGGGTACCCGAAGCGAGGTTTCGAGCAATTTCAGTTACTTTTTTTTTTTAAGTTTTTGTCTATAATGTGGTGTAAAAAATAAATATTAATTCAATTCTTTCGAAAATTCATTTAAATATAGTGACCAGTGAAGCGGGCGTAGCCTGCTAGTAGAAAATATTTTGAAAATTATTTGATAAAAAGCAGAGTCGCCAACTTTTATAATTTATTCCAGAACATTGTTAATATTGCCTTCTTTTCGCCCCACTTTTTCTTACGTGCATTTTTTTTTTCTTATTTTATTGCAGTTATATATTGGAAAAATTACTCTACAAATAAAGTTGTGTGAAGTAAAGGCTAAACTAATAATGCTTTAGGATAAATGTTAAAAACTGGCTACACTGTAAAAAGATATGTTGGGAAAATGTATCAGTAGTGATACACTAAAAAGGACGTTTTCCAGGTTTTTTTTTTTTTTTTTTTTTTTTTTTTTTCCCACACTATTTTAAATTTTAGAGGCTGTAATTGTAAGCATTGTTCTACATTTGAAATAACACTTTCTGTATATTACTGTACTACGAAAGATGATAATTTAATAATTTTTATTCTACAAAAAATATTTCTCAAGAGAGCTAAAAATGCTTCAGTAATGGATATTAAAAAACCCATTAATAGGTTTCTTTTGTTGTTGTTGTTACAATAGTACCATTAATTTTTTTCAGAAAAAGCAAAATAAAATGTTACGGCTGTATATCAGTTAGATTCCCTCTTTTCTTCTTCTCATATTATCCAAAGGGATTTTCGTTGCTTCGTTTTAGAATATATCTAATTCAAAAATGAAGTTTTTTGAATAATTTGCCTTACAGCTTATTGAGCAATTTTTTTTTTTTTTTTTTTTTTTTTTAAGGACTGAGGACTATTAGTCTCAATCTGCGGATTTTTACGATACCAGTTTTACGATAGTTGAGTATTTATCGAAATCTAAAAGTTATCGAAAACATAATTGAATAATTTGAAAGCAATGTTATAATAAAAAAAAAAAAAAAACTAATAGTTCTCCGTCTTAAACTAAATTCTGCTTTTGCCAAAATTTCATCAAAATCTTTTTTTTTGAAAGAAAAGAAAAAATATATATAATAATCAGTATCGAAACAAACACTATGGAAAAAGTTTTTTTTTTTTTTTTTTTTAAATAATTTTGAATTAGGAAGTAAAAAGCGTGCGTGCCAAATGAAATAAAAAAAGAAACAAGGTAATTAAGTTTGAATTTGAGTTTGTAATTTAAGGATGTCATTGATATAGTAACTTTTTTATTGTAAATTGTTTTTAATAAATTAAAATGCGGATATCATAATTGCGATAGCAAAGACCTTTGTGAGAAACGTCCGAGTTACTTCAGTGCCAGATTTCAAATTTCGCCAAAAGAGTCCTATGCTAAAGATTTTTTTTTTTTTTTTTAATAAATTTACATATTTTGTTTAGAGATCCAACTTAGAGTCCTAAATTTACTTAATAAAATAAAATATTAAAAATATTATTATAATTTTTTTTTCAAAAATTCTCAATAAGCTAAAAGGCTACATATTCAAAGAGTAATATTCAAAAAGCGGGATTTGAAAAACTAACGAAACGAAGCAACAGAAATACCATGGGATAACATGAAAAGGGAGAAAGGGAGTTAGTTATCTGACTGTTGTACTGTACAGCCTTAACCTACTGGAAACATATATTTTAAAACAATAGATATTTATGTTGCATTAACACGGCAAAATAATGAATAAAATCTAAACAATTGCAACATGAACTAAAATTTTATTACATCTAAGAAAATTCTTTCAATAGCACATTCCAGTTTCTGTCGCATAATTAATATGAAATATATCCAGTAATAATTGATAAGGATGGATTTGAATAATTGACAGCCAAAATATTGTGTTGTACACTGAGAAAAAGATCTGTAACTAACATCTAGAAACGAAATTGTGGCTCTAGAAAAAAAAAAATTCCGAAAAATTACCCGCCCCTTTTCTATACTGAGAAAAAAATATATATACCGCCTTCCTCTAGAATGAATAAATGGCCTTTTCTAAATTCCTTAACTAGGAATATAGATTTCCGAGCTATGTGCGTAAGGCACATCAAGAACTGAATAGACGAAATTATCGAGAATTTCTAGTGTACACATTTCTAGATGGTGAAACCATATTCTGAATACATTAAATATTCTGAATCATTTGTATTGCGAGAAATTCTCGCTTGATTTTCTAGAATTTGTGTAATAAACCAAGATTATAGTTGCTGAAACCCCTCTTGTAGTCTTATTTATTTGCAGAGATTTTTAAATAACTTTGTCCTCGAGAATATAGGCAAACACTCTAGAACTCTAATAGGGGCTTCTAGAACTCCCTTTCCCAGGGGACTAGAATTTTATAAGTATGACATGGAACTATTTTTTCTAGAGCCACAACTTAGAATCTAGATGTCAGTTACATAATTATTTTCTCAGTGTACACCGCTTATTTTTACAGTAATTTCTTCCATTTATAATTTCGATTAAATATAGAAGAAAAACACTTTAGAAAAGATTGGTAGTGGAAAAAAAGGCGGTAAAAAAACTTTATGTAATTTTGATTAGGATGTTAGCAGATATGTATCTAGAAATGTACAAATCCATCAAAAATCTGAGTTAAAAATTTCCAGGGGCATAACGTTAATTTTACTTTGGAAGGGGAAAAAAAAGCTTAGGTATTGATTTAATTTACAGATGTTCTTTCAAATTATATATGGGTTTTATATAATATATATATATATATGATAGAGAGAGGAAAAGATGAGAGAGAAACAGAGAGAGAGATTGTATAACCTTATTAAGCATGTATATACAACAGGGAAAATAAATTTTCATTAATTTTGATATAAACATTGCTGAAATATTCATTATTAAGATTGAATATAGTTAAATTTAAAAACTTTCATTAATTATTAACTTAACTCGAAGAATCTTATTTCTTCACATTTTATTTTATGTAATACTTTATTACAAATGCATTTTCACACCATATTAAAATTTTAAATCTATTTTTGTATTTATTATTCATTAAAAATAGTATTTTTTAAACAATTACAAACAGAAAATTTAAAATTAAGTTTTCGATTGTCTTTCAAAGTCAGCAGAAGCAACATATTAATATTGAAACAAAATCTCTTCAACTTCTATCTATAGAATAAAATTAAATTTTTGAGATAAAATATTACTTTTATTCATACAAAATGTAACAAAATCTTAATTTTTCTCTTTTTGGAAATATTGAAAAAAAATGTATTGTAACTTTTTAAAACACTACAAACTGAAAAGAAAAACATTAAATTAAATTTTTCACTTGTAAAGCGCATATAATGTGCACAATCTAGAAATCTTAAACTGTTACTTTTACAATTCAACTCAAAAACTACTTTTTGCAGTGTCAATCCATATCCTGCTTATTTATCACCGACAGATTTATTGTGAAGAAACGTGACAAAAATCTTTACTCTCTTTTCTTCAAGACTATAAATTCTCAGATTTGAAATGCGACATTTTGGAATTTCAAATTTATATTCACACAATGGTAGTCAAGACATTTTGTTTTATTTTCTTATATATAAAGTGCATTGTGAATACACGCTTAAAGTACTAGCTTGAAAAGAGTTTCACTTAATAAACAAAAAAGATCAATTTTTTTTTTTATATATATATTATATACGTTTCCAATTACATGATAATCAAATAATACTTTAACCCTTCAAAGTTAATCGTTTTCGCAGCGAAACCAAACATTTGATATCATTTAAAAAATTTTATATAACATTTTTTCCTCCTTGTTTTAATGAATTTTTAAATTTTTGTTCCTTCTGTGTTCGACAGATAGCAGCACTATACAAAAATTTAACAAATAATGTTTCTGAGGAAGCAAAATGTATACGTCACTTGGAATTTCTTAGTAGACGCAAATGTGCCTTGTTGATTTTATAATGCACTGCAGTCTGTTTTTTTTTTTTCCTTAATGAAGCGCTGGGTTATTATTTCAGTGTAAAGCAACTTTTTTTTTTTTTTCGTAATTTATAACATTTACTTACAAAGTTTTTATTTATTAAAATAAATAATATTTGAATTTAATCAGGCTAACGTATACCTGATTCAAACCAAAAATTAAACAAAAATTTAAAATTTGATTTTTTTAAACATATTTATGATCAGAGATGTATATAATAGTCATTTTTGAAATTAATTTAAAAAACAAAGAGTGAGAGAGAGATAATGAATGTTAAAAAAAAAAAAAAAAAAAAAAAGCTAGGATAGTTTGAAAAAATCTTTATGAAAATTAAATTACTTTTACAACGCTATAGATGTACCACAACAAAAGTAAACTGAATACAAATATAGCCTATAATTTTGCGTAAAGTCTATACTTGAAAAACAAGAAAGTAAAATTTTCACAAAAAGTTCAAAAGGAAAAAACTCCGTTTTAGAGTGTTTGTTGCACTATTATTTGAAGACCTGCCGTAATTAATTTTGATTAAACCACTTAATTGCAAAATGCTACTTAAAGGTAAAAATTGGCCTTAGCTTTTGATAAGTTACTGAATTACGAAAGAAATTTTTGTATGAACTAAATTAAGAGGAATTGGACCATCTTTTTCTTTTTCCTACGTACTAAACCTGAAAATTGAAATTTTGAGTCACTCGGCAGAGGCCGTTAGGTCGTCTAATTTATTAACCATTTTTTCGCTAATTCTTTTCTCTAAAATTTTTGGAGTGAGAATCTCACTTCTTCAAAAAGTGACCACTATTTTGACACTAATTAATGTGCGAAAATACTATTATTACTTTTGAAAACGTGACATTTCTCACTTTTTGCGAATGGATGACTTATAGTCACTCTGTCACAAAGAGTGACGTCATCATCTATTGCAAGATCAATTTTCTGTAAAGTGGAAAATTGCAGGCACCATCTATTAAACATGTTTCGAATAATACATTAAAAAAAAAATTCTGGACGGTCTCACGTATGTGATTTGTTTAACAGAACTTATTGAAGATATTTGAAATTTAAAAAAAAGAAAGTAATTTTGTTAAATGGTAATTTAGTAAATACCTATATTTTTTATACGATTCATAAAATTGAAGTGTTAATATTATCATTAAAATGTCGATTCTTAACTAATAATATGGATCGCTTCGATATTATCAATCATATGTGTGTGTGTATATATATATATATTTACTAAATTATCTTTTAACATAATTATTTTCATTTTTCCTTTTTGAATATCTTCAAAAGTTTTGTTAAACAAATCACATACATGCGATCGCCCAGAAAATGTTTTTCATATTTGAATCAAAAATCATTAAAAAGATATTGAAATTCGTGATAGAAAGCAAGTTGTTTTATTCAGAAATATACATATATATATATATATATATATATATCAATGCAAATATTTAACGCACAACTTCTTAAAATATGTAGGAATTTATATTTTTATTATATTCATTCGCACTTAACACATGTAAAAAACTAAAAAAGTTGGCTATAATATTTTACTAATACTTAAAATCAACAGCAAGATTTATACTCCTAAAATGATAAGTTTTTCAAGAAACTCTACAGATCTGTATGCAAATATTTAACTATATATTTTTTTTTAAACTTGTACACTCGAATAACTTTTGTTTTCCCCCAAGCTACTTTAAAAGTAATTATTTGTCTTGGGATTTTTTTTTTTTTTTCATGTATACATTTTGATTTTTAAATAATTCTAATTTTAGTAATTTAAAATAATTTTAATTTTCAAATGTTCGTTAGAATTTTATAATTTTATATTCTCTATGAATGAAGTAAAAATTTATAAATATTATTGATATCTTATGAGAATGATTTGCTACTGTAAATTAAGGGATTTCGGTATGTGCTCAGTGGTTCAGTGGTAAGACACTCGTATGCCACGGGGACGGCCTAAGTTCGAAACCCGACAGACCCAAACTGTTTTCTTTCTATTGTTGAACTAGAGTCAATGAGGAAAACATGATTCAATGTGTCCGATGTTTTTTATTTTATTTTATTTATTTTATTTTATTTATTTATTTATTTATTTATTTTCTGAGGAAAAAAACAAACAAACAGCCAGACTCGGAATATTTTCACTCTTAACAGAGAGTGAAAAATCTCACTCTTCCGAAAAGATACTTTTCACTCTTTAGAGGTTGGCTCCATTTTAGCATGTTCAAAGAGTGATATGCCACTCTTCTGGAGTGAGATCGCACTCCTTATATTTTACAGAGACTCAGTTGATAACCGAAATAATATACTTTTTTTTTTAATTGCCTAATGTTTGTAAAAAGTCGCTTTTATATTTACTCAATTTCGTTTATATTTTTCTGATTATGTAAAAGGTTCGTTTTGACATCGGCGATTTTTGTGAAAGAGCAATTTTTGTATCTAATCTTCTACAAGGTAGAGGCCAGAAAAGTCATTTTTTCAGCAATCAACCGATGAAATTTGCATTTTTTAAAATCAGTTCTTAACATGATGAGATAATTTTTCGGACGATTGCTAAAACGTGGAACTAGTGTGCCACTTATTAAAAACAAATATTTAATAGCAGCAGATTGCTGAAATATACGATTTAATTTCGCGGAAAACTGCTGAAATAGGTATTACTTCGCTAATCGATAACATTTGCGTTTTATACAAAGCTGATAGTCATAATAAATAATTATTTAGTCACAAATCAACAAAATTTCTGTTTTTGGATGCCCTATTTTTGAGAGCTATTTTTGAAATGTGAGATTATTTCACCGCCATTGAATTAATTTATAATTAACTGTAGAAGAACGTATTGTCCTTTAACGATATTCGCTCTTATGATAGTTCATGGCGGAAAAACGTTTAATTTTTAATTTCGTAATTTTTAATTTCTCTTACCCATAACTATATATGGTAGAGAAAGTATTGTTTTTGCGACACATTTTCTAAATTGAATTTTTATAATATTTACAACTTTGCATTTGTAATAAGCAAATAGTTCGTATATAGGGACATCCAAGAGAGTTCAAATACATTATGTCTATGGAGGAAATTTACGGTAAGTAGAGTGTAATAACTATAAGCCGCCTAAATAAAATGGAATGAATATATTTTTCTTTATACATACATAAGAGAATAATTTTTGTAAATTGTGGTATGGAAATCATTCATCATTCGTTTACAGGGCTACCGAAAGTATTTGGATATAGAGGGGTTATACTTGGAAATTGCTGAAAGTGTGTATCATTTTATGTTAGGTGTTTTTCATATAAGACAAAATTTAAGAACAGAGTTTGATGTGAATATACTTTATATACAATATACAGGGTATCCAAAATTAAGCTAAACGTTCTTTTCTTTTGAATATAATTGGCGGAAGTGCTTTCCGACATTTTTTCTATGTCGACGAACCCTAATCTCACTATTAATTTTTCATACACATAGTATAAACAAAATATTTTATATATATATATATATATATATAATATCACGTTTTGGGGTTTCCTGAATACGAAAGACCAATTTTTACCAGTTGATCTGTATGTATATCTGTTATCACCATAATTAAAAAACAAATAACTGCAGGAGATTCAAATTTAGTATTTTAAAGTTCGTAATAGGTTGCGACTTGAAAATTTTTATAATGGTTTAGCAAGTTTGAAGGCAAATTAATAACAACCTTGATTTTTTTTTTTTTTTTTTTTTTAATAAATGCAGGCACTATAATTAAACGGGGAGTTGATGGTAGTAGTAGATCCCCTAGAATACATCAAATAAAACTGTTTTAAACCTATATTAGATTATTTTAAAAGTAGATCGAATTCTATTATCTCACCTTATTGATTTTATGACCCAGTCTGAATTCTATTTTTAGAGTATCGAAATGCAGAGAAAGAGAAAGTCGTGTGAATGACACACCAGATAATTTTATTTATGTTTGTTTGTAAAAACACGCAATTTTTGCATAGTCAATTAATGATAGTCTTTCTTACGATGGTCACGGGGGAATGGGGGGGAGGACAATTTATTTTGTTTAGTTGACACGTGATGAGTGGAGATTGTATCTTTTCAGGTCTACAACGTTCAATGTAATTGTAGCACGAATTTTTGTTACGAAAAAGTGTTCATTTTTAATTTAATTTTTTTACAGATGTGTCCTTCTTTGTTTAAAATTTGAAGGAAACAGGTGCTTTAACAATATGCAAGATAGTTTAATGATATAACTTTAGTATTTGGCATTTGGTATTTACAATAGCATTTGTTGTTCTGATACAATAATCTACAAAAGGGTATAATAAAACTTTTAATCTGTGAAATTGAGTTCTTTAGAAAAATTCTTTTTTTATTATCTTCTGAATAAATTAAGCATTGTGCAACTTAAAATCTTCTGTAATCACTTGATACAAATATAAATATATAATACTAGGCTAATATTAATAAAATCGTATATTACTTCAAAATCAGAATGAATGTATCTTAAAATGTAACAATCGGGGGTCTTACACAAATCAGAAAACAAAATAATTGCCTATAATAAATTTTAATTTAAGAGTTACATCTATACAAAATAAAATGCTAAGAAAAATATTAACAAAATTTTAAAATATTTTAAATTTCCGGCGTACTAAGCATAGCGTGTGACTAAGACTTTCAATTTTTTTTTTTTTTTTAATAAATCGTTCATTCAATTCACGCTTGAAAATTTTTTTAAGAAATATTACATCTGACTCAGTTTTTTTTTTAAAGTTACAATGGACTTTATTTGAAGTATTTTAAAATACACAACAAAAAGATTCAAAAGTTTTGAAATTTTACTTAAAGAAACGTTTCAAACATTTCTGTTTATTATTTTTAAAGGATTTATCACTTGTAAAGCAATAAAATATACTTTTAAAATAGGCCAGAGAAGTTTTTTAATATCAGCCTTTTTGATTAATTATTTAAATTGCATTTCTGAATAAAAATAATACAAGTTATTCTGTGGAAATATAAACCTCAGAGGCAAATAATAAACTTCATAAAAACTGTAATAGCTATTAGCTTTTCAATTAAACGTCTACTTTTAAAAAATATCAATACTATAATTATCCAATAATGGTATAAAATAATAAAATAATAATATATAATATTACAGTGTATGGAATGCTGATAAATAGTATCTAGGCTAAGGTGTATGATGAGAAATTAAAAGCTACTAAAGGGAAATATGGGGTTGAAAAGGCCTACTCATCAATATTATTCTAATTGTTGAAAGGATGTATATTTTACATGGTCCTACACAATTAAATACGAACTAGCATTTCATCTAACTATGAATATAAAAGATAAAATAACCTCAAACAAATACATTACAAGAAAATTTATTCACTACTAAAATATTACGTTTTATGGGTGTATTACACTTTCTTATGTTGACCCTGTTACATTAGTCACGATATTTTTTTGGTTAATTTCTTTAGAAATCAACCTGTTGCAATCACTTCGTTTATCTATCTGTCTGTCTGTCTATCTATCTATCTATATATATATCTGTAATGAAAATTTTGTCATCATGACAACTCGCGAAATAATACTCCTAATTGAACCAAGTTAGGACAGCGAACTTATGTTATAAGTACCTTGGATGAGTTCGTAAACCAAGTTGCTCCGCCTTTTTATTTCCACGTGGCCGATACATGAAAATTTCAAATCCACATTGTGAAAAGCGTATTTAAGGCCAGATTTGTTGTAAATATAGACGACATAAGGATCTACACCAAGTTCATTAATGAACTTTATCTGCCATTTTTAACAAAGTGGTGGATATTTTTAATTAAGCGTGGCCACTTAAAATCAGGCTACCACTTGAAAATTTAACATCACGCACGCGATTAACTTCCACAATAATACTCCAAATCGAACCAAATTTGGACAGTGAGCTTATCTTATAAATATCTTGGATGAGATTATTAATAAAGTTGCTCGTCATTTCGTTTTCAAGTGGAGACCACATGAAACTTTCAAATTCACATCGTAAAAAGTGTATTCCGAATTAGTTTAAATTTTGATGCATACATAGACCCTATAAGAGTTTCAACTAAGTTTATTAATAAACTTTATTTACCATTTTTAACAAAGTGACAGATATCTTAAATTAAGCGGGGCCACTTGAAATCAGGTTACCACTTGAAAATTTCAAATTCACATTGTACAAAGAGTATTCCGAATTTGTTTGAATTTTGACGTACGCATAGACCATTTAACGGTTTCAACGAAACTTATTAAGGAACTTTATCCGCTATTTTTAACAAAGTGGCAGATATCTTAAACTAACTGGGGCCACTTGAAATCAGCTTACCACGTGGCAATTTTACACCACGATAACTTCCGAAATTGTACTCCAAATCGAACTAAATTTGGACAGTGAATTTATCTTATAAATATCTTGAATGAATTTGTTAACGAAGGTGCTCTGTCATTCTGTTTTCAAGAGGAGGCCACTTGAAAATTTCAAATTCACATTGCAAAAAGCGTATATTTAAGACCGGATTTGCTTGAAATTTGACATAGACCATATAAGCTTCTCAACCACGTTTATTAATGAACTTTATCCACCATTTAAAAAAAGTGAGGATGTTTTAGGATGTTTTAAACAAAGCAAGATAACTTGAAATAACGCTACCATTTGAAAATTTATAATAGTGATAACAATTAAAATTCTGATTTAATTCGAACAAAAGTTGGACAGTAAACTTATCATATAAATATCTTGAATGAGTTCACTGGGCAACTTATTCCGACATTTTGTTTTCAAGTTGCGGCCACTTAAAAATGTGACATCACGATAACTTTTAAAATAGTAAAACTGATTCACACCAAAGTTGGATATAGAACTTACGGTTCAAATAACTTGGATAAGACTGCATGGTAATTTGCTCCGACATTTTATTTCCAAGCGATGGCCACTTGAAAAAATTTCATTATGATAACTTTTGTAGTATTGACTCAGTTCGTACCAAATTTGGGTAGTATATTTATCATTCAAATATCTCAGATAAGTTCTCTGGGCATCTCACTCCGTTATTTTTTTTTCTTCAAGTGGGCACCACTTGAAATTGTGGTGCCACTTGAAAATTTTTTATCACGATAATGTTTGAAATACTGAATTAATCTGAATTAAATTTGAACAGTGAACTTACCATATGAATATCTTGGATGATTTCGTTCAGCAAGTTGCTCCGTTATTTCGTTTCTAAGTTACAGCCGCTTAGACTGCCGCTTGAAAATTGTCACAAAAATAACTTTTGAAATACTGAACTGGAGCCAAATTTGGACGGTGAACTTTTGCTTCAAATATCTTAAATGAGTTTACAGGTCAACTTGCTCCGACATATTGTTCCCAAGTGTCGGCCACTTGAAAATTTGTTTTCACGTTAACTTTTAAAATAATTATTTCGAACCAAAGTTAAAAAATGGATTTATCTTTCAAATATTTACGATTTCGGTGGGCAAGCTTCTCCGCATATTTGTTTCCAAGTTGCGGTCACTTGAAGTTGCCGCTTGAGAGTTTGTTATCGCGATAACTTTTGAAATACTGAATTTATTCGAACCAAAGTTGAACAGTGAACTTATCTTACAAATATCTTGGATTAGTTCTCTGAGCAACTTGCTCTGCCATTTTTATCCATAAGAAGGCCACTTAATTTGTCAACACGATAACTTTTGAAATTCTGAATTAATTCGAACTAAATTTGTCACTTGACTTATCTCAGAAATGTATTTGATATATTTGTTTGCCAACTTGATCTGCTGTCTTGTTTCCAAGTGCCGGCCACTTGAAAATTTCAAATTAGCATAAAAAGGTGTTTATGAACCGATTTGCTTAAATCTTTATATGTACATAACCCACATCAATATTTCTACCATGTGCATTAATAATGTGTAGCCGACATTTTTTTTTCAAAATGACAGCTACTTGATTAAAAAAAAGAAAAGAAAAAAAGAAATCAACCTAACCTTCCGTATGAGCCGGAAGGACTTGTTTTAATATTATTTTCATTTAGTTTTACAATCTGAAAATTAATTAGCGTTTATTACTTATTAAAGTTTAATCATCGCATCCTTAAATTTTAAAATACGTAAATGTAATATGCGTAAATGTAATAATGCGAAAAATAATTTAAAAAAAATAATTTTTTTATGAAATTGAAAAGTTTTATGTTATAATCACAAGTTTTTATTTTGGTAAAAACATATAAAAATTCATTAAAATTTAATATTCGAAATACTTTTCAAATGTCTGAATACGCTCTAATATAAAAAGACAGAAAAAAAGTTTTAATATGTAACTTTTAATGTTATAAAGAGTAAAATAATCTGTTACAATTGTTACACATGTTACATTCATAACCATGCAATAATCCATAAATTATTATGTAAGCTCTAAGATTATTAAGTAAGTCCTAAGTCTATTATTATATCTTTCCTATAAAATATAAAAAATTGAGGAATATGATGCATAAAATATATCACTGAAATTCAGTATTCCACAGTGTGGTTGTTTTGTGAGATATTAACCAACAAAATAATTATTATTTTATTTTATAATATTTATTTAAGCTTTCTCTTTTTTAATAAGGGGTCTCGTATTTATAAAAATTCTTACATATTTAGTTAACTATATTTATATAAATAATTTGTTTAAAAACTTGAACATTTGAATAACAAATTATTGTTCACTTTCAATCAAATCCTTTAAGTACTTTTGTATGTTAAACAGTACCAGTTGTGAACCATGTACTAATAGCAAACAATATAACCTCTGAAGAAGTGTTATCGTATTTTGGCATGGGTTTGAGCAGCGCTCAGGTAGGGTCTTAGATTTCTCTAACATTTATGTCTTGAATTACAAATATTTCAAGTCATCACTTTTGGAATAAGATTAGTTAAATAAAATAAAAGAATTCGACATTCTGTCATTTTGTCGCTTTTTATTTTTGTTTTGAGTAAGAAAATAAAATATGGTTCGTTTTGTCTTTGCTTATTTTTAACAGATTTTTTAACAGTATTTGCTTTCATGTGACTAAAATTAGCACGCAACATTCATTTATTGTGCTAAATTTTTAAATTTTCTAATCATATAATATTTTTATGGGTGTCCAGTACTGGTACTATAAAATGTCATCTTCACTAGTATTGCAAAGCCATGTTCATTACTGACTCATTTTAATTTTCAGGAGCGATCCACTTGTGAACATAGTTCTAAGAAGCGAAATATTTATTCATATTCATTTTATACAAAATTATATCAGAATTCTATAATATAGTCATTAAAAGTTATTATTTTTATAAAACGTATAAGTTTTTTCAACAGAATTGCATTTTTTGGAAATGACACGCCAAATTCCACAAAATATTTGAAAGAAAGTCTGTTTAGCCTTGGTTTTTATAAAATTATCACACAGGGGGTTATTAAAGTGTTATTTACAAATTAAGAGTCATCTTAAACAAAATAATGTATTTTTAAAGTTGTTAAATATTACTGTGATATATATATATATTTTTTTTTTAATTTCTCATAAAAGTTTATAGATTTTTTTCGTTTGTTTTAACTCACGAATAAAACAGAAAATCCTTTTTTGGTTTTTAAATATACAGTTTAAATCTCTTTGCTTTTATTTTGTTTTCTGGGGGAAAACAAAATCATCAATGGGTACTACTGTAGTAGAAAGTTTCTCTATACTGCTTTTGAAGTGTTCACTATTAACAAAATTTAAGCTCTCTGAAAAATTACTTGTTTATTTTATTTTTATTTATTTATTTATTTATTTATTTGTTTATTTATTTATTTATAAAACTGATTAAGTTATCATTTTTTTCCTTTCAATACATTCATGAACAAATAATAATAATAATAATAATAATAATTGAAATATTGGACACAGATTATAGTTACAGTTTTAAAATTAAAGACAGTTCCAAAAAGAAAAGCATATAATGTCTCTAAAGTGTCCTAAACTTGGTGCTGTTACTCTAAATTGATGTTAAAATTTCGTTTTTAAAATCAAATTTAAATAAATTATTATAGATATATCAAACTAAAATGTGAGAACGTTTATCCGTTTTAACCACATTTAAAAAGTACAAGAATCTATGAGAGATTGATTATATTTTATTACAATACAACTTTTACCATTCTGTTAAAACCTAAATTTATCAATTATATGATAACGCAGATTTGCGCTTTTAATGAAAATGTTAAATGTTAATGAGAAATCTATAAGATATAATTTTTCAAAATGCAAATGAAAATTCAATGATTCAAAGATTCAGTGATTCATTTACATTATTGTTTCAATGATACACGCATTTAAATGTTTAAAAAAAAAAACACCTTATATTACAAAAAGGGAAAATGATTCCTAGCTTTTACAAAATATTTAGTCATTTATAATATTTCTATGATTTTTTTTATAATATTATCACTGAATTTTAACAAATATGTACATATTTCGAGGATTTTCTCGAGTCTTACAGAAAAACCGATAGCGTAGAAAAAAACCTTATACAGGCATATTAAATTTGAAATGAAAATACTGAATATTCAACAAAAAATATGTGTATATATCTTTTTTTTTTCTTTTTTTCTTTTTTTTTTTTTTTTACTTCAGATGCATAAAATATATCAATATTTTCTTTCATATGTTTATAGAATGTAAAATATTGCAAGAAAAGACAGAGAGAGAAAACAATTGAATATTCAAGATAAAATACGTTCAGTGAGATATTAGCAATATGATAAACTATATTTCCGGTTTGCTCTGAAATTAGCTGGATGTTTTTCACCGTGTAGAAATTTCTTGATTTAATGGGAATTTTAGTATTTTTTTTTTTTTTTTAATTTATTTTTAGTTATTTTAATGTTTTTTAATTTAGCATATATTACATAATAACACAAATTAGATTTTTTCTTTAATACTAAGGAGAAGAAAAAATTGTTTAAATAAAATAAATATTTAATTACCTTTGTAAAATATAGAAATCTATATGCAAATTCAGTTAAAGATGAGGTAAGATTAGTAAGATAGAAGTAATTTAATAAAATTGTTTATGATATGCTTTAAAAATAGATGGAAAATACTGTATTTTTCCTAAAATTTAAATTTACTGATTTATTTGAATTTTTTAATGATACTCTTTCTACTTTAATCATAATTATTGCATTGTTTTGTAATTGAAAGAAATGTAACATTATGCGACTATTAAAAACACATACACTCTGTTGCAAAAAAATATATGCACCCAAATACAATTGAGCCTCCGCGACGAAACTCGGAATTTAAATGTAGTTCCACGTATTATGTAAATGATCTAACTTGCAGCACCAATAAGCAATGTGGAAGCATGCAACGCGCATATGAACTGCGCAACGAGTAGTATTTAAAAGGGACGGTACGTCCAGTGACGGGGAATTAGAACCGGGCTCATTGCTTAGATACACAACACTATAACCATTATACCTTTTAGACTAAGGCCGGTTTCCACTGGAAGTTCAAGACCAAGGCTCAAAAAGTCATTAATCACGCTTCCGACACAAAGAACCAAATGTCTTGTCATCAGTTGTAGCCCTTTTTTGTCAGATTGCGCAGTTACTTCAAAGGAAAGCATACAAAATTGACAAAGATGTCTGCCTCTGGCCCATCAATTATCTACGCTGGGGGTTAGACCCAGGCACTTTCTCCCTTCGAAACAACCGGTGGAACCTCCTCCAACCGCTTGACCACATCAAAGGATTCTGAATAGTGCCACTCGAAACGACTTCCAACATACCTCAGTGGAAACTGCACTTTACTCTGCATCAGTACGAAAAATTGTCGGACTTTGAGAGGGGTCAGAGAGACTAGGCTGGTTAGCCGAATGAAAGAATCGGACGGCATATTGTTTAGAACGACATGATAGTTACCAGATGTTGAAATCAATGCTTTAGAGAAGGCAGATTCAGCCATCGAAGTAGTTCCGAACGTCCTTGGACAACTAATGCGCGAGAAGATCGCTCAATCAGTACAAGGGATACCATTCGGAGACGACTCTGTGGCGCTGAGATCAGGTCTTGACGTCTATTAAGGCGTTTGCCACTGACACCCCAATATAGGAAGCGTCATCTGGAATGGTGTCGCTCTCAGAGTCCAATTGAAGAAATGACATCTTTAGCGATGAATCCTCATTTTCTATCAAAGCAGTTGATCATCGCATAACTTGTGAGGAGACGGAGAGATTATTTCCTTCAATTTAGTGTTGGTTATCGAGCGGTACACAGCCATAACGCCTGGTGTGATATTCCGGGGTTGGCGTTCAGATGGGACAGCCATTCACCTTTACTCATGCTTCAAGGTACCCTCACCGCTCGTAGGTATGTTGGCGACATTTTGAAGCCCTTGGTACTTCCAATGCTATCACGTTGTCCAGGTGCTGTTTATCAGCAAGAAAGCACCTGGTCACATACTGCACGACTATCACAGCTATGCCTCAAAGGTGTAAAAGTCCTCAAATGGCTTTCCAGGTCTCCAGATTTATCGCCAACTGAATATGGTTGGAGCATGTTGGGCAAGCAACTCCAATCGTCTCGGAATACATCTGCACTGGCTGAGCAGTTGCAACACTGGTGGCAAAATTTCTCGCAAAGGAGCATCGGCCATTTAATTGACTCTATGCCCCACCGAGTATAGTCTTGTATAGCTGCCAGGTGTAGCTTTACCACCTACTGATCTTCACATTCTTTGTATGGATACTCGTAAATAAAACGCTTTATTTCGCCTCGTTTTT
Organism: Salticus scenicus; assembly: GCA_963930645.1. NCBI lineage: Eukaryota > Metazoa > Arthropoda > Arachnida > Araneae > Salticidae > Salticus > Salticus scenicus. The sequence goes on from OZ005653.1 coordinate 257,328,147, forward strand.
GAACGCTTGTTTATCTACACGAACACTAATCTCATGTCAGCTTTTGCAGCTGAGGCTCAAGTTTTTCTAGATGCATATATATTTTTTTGCAACAGAGTGTATCTTATGCTACAATAGAAAGTAAAATATAGTTAACACAAAAAAAAATGCTTGGTAAAAATTGTAAAATAAAGAAACCTATATAAAAAAAGTAAATATTCAATATAAGGTACGATGAGTAAGATTTCAGTAATATAATAAACCTGAAAATAGGTAAAAGTTAATATACTTTCCACTGTGTAGAAATATTTTGATTTATTGGGAATTTCAGTAATTATTTTCTTCATTTATTCTAATTTATTCCCTGTTTTGTAATTTAAAAAGTGTAAATTTATATAAATATCAAAAACACGTGCGTCTTGTACTACTAAAGAAAGCAAACAGTAGTTTAAAGCAATGCACCTATTCGGCTTCATAATCAACAATCAGAAAGAATTGAATAGTTTAAAAAAAACTTAATTAGTAAGAACTCAAGAGCCTTACGAGTGGCAGAGCGGTTCTGCTCTCGCACGTTATAGACGGGAAATGCCGTGTTCGATCCCAGGTCGCGCTCCTCGCCCTAAACATTCGGAGTTTTCCGATGTTTTCTCCGAAAGTCGCATGAATAAGGGCTAGGATCCCTTCCTTATAAAGATCCCCATTGACAACATTCCCCCTTAGGCGCAGGTCTTTAATACAAATAATTGGCGTTAACCGGAACACCAACACCAAACATCAGTAGGCACTCTTGATAGTGGGTAATCTATAAGAATTATATCTCTAACATTAAATATTTTTGTGGCTACATTTTACTGTTGAGAAGTAAAAACTATGAAGGGCGAATAAGTTTACTGTCCGTATAGGAAAATTCGAAATTTTTGAACGATAAAGATAAAAAATTCTTAGATGTTGTTTGAAGCAATCTCAGACTTTTAATGTAATTAAATACAGAGGACGTTACACACATGACTTTTATTGTCACAATGCGGCTACAGTTGAATTTTATTGCCTACCGAGTGTCCCATAAATCTGTAGAGATTTTAAAAATTTATAAAACTTGAAGGAATTGGTGGAATAGAACACTGTTTGCGGTAAAGTTATTTTCGTGAAGGGTTTTTTTCTTTTCTTTTTTTCTTCTTTCGTTCTTCGTGTCTTTTTTTTTTTTTTTTTTTTTTTTTTTTTTTTGTAAGAAAAAATTAGTTAAAATATTTGTCGATAGAGGGCGCTGCACGGATGCGTAAAGAGAAATATGAAAATCTATAAATTACATTCTATAAATTGTACGCTTTTACGATTAACACATCTTATTTCTTATTTTGCCTCCTATTTGCTTATACATGAAGCTTTAATTACGATGCTGACTTAAGTGAAGGTAAAAACACTTACTCAGGTAATAACGCTCTTACTCAGGTAAGAACCACCGACTGAAACTGCAATTGGCGGTGTTCGTTTGCAAACTGTAATTTGTTGTTATGCCGAACAGGATTTATATGGTTGTAAACATTTACATACAGATAAATATATTTCTTCATGTTAATGTTTGATTTGCTTTATCGACGAAAAATTTATTTACTTATTTATTTATTTATTCATTACCATAAGAAATCTCCTTTCACGACATTACCTTTTTGAAAAAATTGCGTTCAATTCTACCAATACCTCCAATTTTTATGAATTTTTAAAATGTCTACAGACTTATGGGACAGGCAGTGACCCGGTATATAAACTCGGTTCATGGCGTCTATTGTCGCCTTCCGACAAAATCCGTAAGAAATCTATTCCAGAGCTTCGGATCCAGGGCCCATTCCTCCTCCAAACCCCTATCTCTCATTGCTTTTTTGATAGCATCCATACAGCTCTTTCTTGGTCTTCCTTGCTTCCTTTTTTTATTTGTTTTATAGTTAAAAGCGATTATAGGTAACCTGTCATCGCTTATTCTTTTAATATGATCATACCAAATTAGTTGCTTTTTTTTTTAAGATCATCTAAAACGGTTTCCTTTATTTCCGAAATTTCTATAATTCTTTCATTTGGTATTCTTTCTGTCCTTGATATCCAGCATGATCTTCATAGGGCTGTATTTTATTACTTTAACTAAATATTTAAAGACATTCTGTAAGATTTTAATGCGTTATTTACGCAGACAAACTTTAGTGTAAACATCGAACAAAATGCTTGGTATATAAATGATTTCATCACACTATTTGCTAAATCAGGAATAAAAGTTTGTTAAAATTTATCACTATCTGCTGATTCTAATTTCCTTGCAATGTATTGAGTTTGTTCTTTTTTTTTTTTTTTTTTTTTTTTAATTAGGCAAAATTAAAATTTTATTGTGACATTTAATATACGCAGTTATGTTTTGTAAAATTTAATATAATCTGAATATACATTGTTGCCCGAAAATAAAATTTGCTGAATTTTCTCTTTCACATAAAATTTAATTACATTCTTAGTTTAAAAAGCATGTAAGTATATATCACAAAAAATACTCAAAAAATAATAAAACTTAAATAATAGTTTAACAGTATAATTTGATTTATAAACAGAATGTGTTTAATGAGTGATTTTTATCTTGTTTAAATTATTTAAATAAAGCATTTTTCAAACGTTTTGTATATATAAATTCAATCATAAATGAATAACTTCACGTAAAAGTAGACAAAATGCTTTTTTTTACGTTTCAGTTAACTCTTTTTTTTTTTTTTTTTTTTTAATTCTATCATTAATTAAAAAGGAATAATTTAATTTAAAAATAAGTAAGCAAAAAAATAATTATAAATTTTTGCCCTTGTCATGTCTATGACTCTATTAAATATTTTTATATATTTTTTTATTTATTTAAATTTTACAAAAAATTTTTTAATTACATATCAGATGAAAGCCTTGTTTCTCCAAATTAAAATTTCTGAATTTCAAATGTATCTCAGAGTAACTGAATGATAGAGATGAGTCACTGAAATCTTATCTGCCACGCTACATTTTCACAATATTACGTGTAAATTATTTTTCTTAAATGAAAAGTTTTGCATTATTTAGCAATACATACATATATCGGCATATCAAAATACGTTCAAATAAATTAGCATTTAGCATTTAAAATTGAACAAGAAAGCTCTCTAATATCTAGCGCCTCATATAGGAAATTAACCAAATCTTAATAAAGTTTATTAATAATATTTATTGAAGTTAAGTGCTTACAAAATAACAATAATGTTTTCAAAATTCTGAATGCTAATTTAAATTAATTTTCTTTAAACGAATACTTATTTATTATTTTATTTTATGAACTATTAAAAGAAACAGTTTTTATTGTCAAAAATGGGCAATTTTTATAATAATTCTCATATTATTTGCTAGTTTTGTCTTTTAAAGTAAGAAAATAACAGTAGTTAATTATAAAAGTTAAAAAAAATTCCATTAGTAATTTCTGTGCTTGCCGAGTACTTAAATCTTGGAGAAAATATGGAGTAAGGAAATTCCATGCATAGTTCATTAATTTTGAAATATAAATTTCACCATTTCTGAATATTTTTATTTTTGTCTTTCTTTGTCTGTTGATAGATTTTTTTTTTTTTTTTTTTGTTCTTGTTATATAATGTTTCATTTCTATTATTTTCATATTTTTTGCTAATGTATGTTTCCTTTGAAATGTCATTCAATAAAATGTGTTTAATTTATCACTTGGGAAAGACTAATAAGTATTACTTTACTGACTATTTTACTCATTAATGTAAAAAATGCTACAAGCAAAACATAAATTTCTATAATTTTCCTACAGAAAATTTCTGTATACACAGACCTTTGTGTAAAACTATTCCCAATCTGACAAAAAACATTTTTTTTTTCTGTACAGAGATATAATATGCAACTACGGAAACAAATTTTATCTCATGAGTACATTTTTTTTTTCTGTTTTGCGTAAGGAAAACTTGGTAATAAAGAAGCACTAAGTCACTCGGTACATTCACAAAACACCTATCTACTAATATCTTTTGTATTGTTCTGTAACAGAAAATTTCTGTCCACGTATTTTTTCTGTAGCATGCGAATATTTTCTGTCGCTACAGAAAATTTTTGGCAGCAAACAGGACTTTTTTCTAGTATAAGTCATTACGTTCAATAAGTTTCTAGAATACATTAAAGTCCAATTAACAACAGCAGTGTTGCCAGATCTGGCGGATATTTTATTCAATAATCACCAATAATTTTGAGAATTTTCATATACATAATAGACTAATAATCTTCGAAATAATTAGGTAAACGTTACAATTAAAAATTATTGGTGAATATTGAACAAAAAATCCGAAAGATCTCGCAACACTGAGCAACAGCGTCAAAACTTTGCCTAATTTAAAACGTTATAATTATTTTTTAATATAATATTGTTAAACATTGATAATAGTATTATATAATTAGGTTATATTAAAAGAGAATTTTAAAAAAATTGCGAGATGGGAAAGTCTTTTACTTCCAGTAGGAGATTTTATGGAATTAATTTTAATGATTTATTTTGTTATATATTTAACGTAAATCTGGTGTTCCTCTATCAAAATTGAGATTTATAAAGAAATTTTGATGTTACAAGGAATGGACCTCTAAAAACTGAAAAAGTACCTATTTTTATATACTCACATAACGTCGAGTAGAAGTATATCCAGTTAAAGGACAATGCATTTCTAATATAATGCAGCAGCCAATAGTAATCTTTATTTTCTCTTGACATACACACATAGGAACTCAGTCCTAGAAACTTAAATTTTGTGCTTTTGAAGAACCAAATATTAACGCGAGAAGGAAGAGTCTAAATGTATTACGTTTCCCGCCCCCTCCCCCCCTAAATAAAATGAAATTTCACGTAAAAGTAATTGGTACAATGAATGCTACGTCATATTGACACAATTATGGAGAAAGTTCGTTCAGAAATATTTCTTTCTTTTTTTTCTTTTCTTTTTTTTTTATTTTAATTCTTTTTTTTTTCTTCTTTTCTTTTCTTTTTTTTTTTTTTTTAATTCTATTTTTTTCTATTTTTTTTTTCTTTTTTTTACTAACATATTATTAAGAAAAGAAAATATAAAAGAAGGGAAATGTTATCAATTTAAAAATACAATCTTGCTGAATTATTTTTATTGAATATTAAGTAAAATAAATCAAACATATAAAGTAACAGCAAAAAGACAATTATCACCAAGTCGGGTTTTTTTTTTTTTTTTTTTTTTTTTCAGAACAAGAGAATAAGTATATCAAATGAGATAAAATTATTTTATTTGTCACAATCGTAGAAAAAACATTAGATGAATATCAATTCTGTAGCCATATGGAATAAATTTAGATATTTATTAATATAAGTTTTTAGTCTTTTCTCTGAAATTTGTAAATCTTTGAAATATTTTTAAGATTATACGAGAGGTTTTGTACTGTATTAAAGTATGTTAATTTGGACATTTTAGGACGAGAAGATTATCTCATTCAGACAGTAAAAAATGCATCATCACCAATTTGCGATAGACCACCTTGAACAGCATACTATGTCCGGCAACATTCAGTTAAAAAAAGAGCTTTTGTCACAAAATTAAATTATATTTAAGACAAAATTTTAAGTTACAAATTGTACGATAAAATAAAATCTCAAATCAAGTTTCTTACAATCCTTGAACTTTTCTACAACTAATTTTGTTTAACAATTTTATTTAATGAAAAAATTCTGTAAAGAAAACGAATTTATTGTAGAAAAATACTGATGGAAAAAGTCTTTAAAAATGGTGGATCCGTATGAATCCTGAAAATAGTTGATGATAGCCTTGAGATAGCACTACGTTTGGATTTCGCCGTGTTTCATATGATGCGCAAAATAGCGTTGCAGTATTCAAAATAAAGGTTACATTATTTCACTATTTCCCATTTTAGATATTTTATATGTTCAAAAATTGAATGCTTTAACACTTTAACAGTTTGAATCTAAAATTTAACATGTATTACTCATGAAATTTGTTCTATACACTTTGTAGGGAATGTGTTACATTAATACCACTAATAATCTTGAAAAGGTCTAAATATACGACATCTCTTCTTGACATAATTAATAAATGAATTTTTATGAACCATTCTGGCAACGATTAATTCAATTCAATTAAAATTAATTCTCTGACTGCATTGATGCAACGTCTATAATTGTAAGAGATAAAATGCATACATTTTAAATAAATATATCTTGATTCATTAATTAGTTTCGAAAATCGCTTGAATAAAATAGCTGCTATTTCAAAGCCTCGACTAAAGTGTCGACTAAACAGCTCTTAATTAGAAAAAAAATAAAATTAACTTCTCATAACTTTTAAATAGAATTATATATTTTGCGATTGGAAATATTAATAGCAATCGCTATGTGCATTTTATTACCAATCTCCATATTTAAAGAGTTAATCTGACGAAGTTTGCAATTTTCAGGGGAAGGGCGGTACACTTCGTTACACTTGAATGAAGATGTTATTAAAAATTTGCGTAGCAGTGGCTTTCAGATATATATTTTTTAAATGTATCTTTTATCAGCATAAGTAGAATAGTGTACGTAGTATATTTAAATTATGTCAAATTATTAATATAATTTTTTTTAATAATTGTAAACGTAGGCAAACGCTTTTATTCTAATAACGTTACTTTAAAATCACATCAGTAAATAAAGGGTAAAAAATGTTTGTTATGAAAATATTCCATATAGATAAAGTCCAAAATGTACATGTAGTTTTTATATATGTAATTAAAAAAAGTATATGCAATTTTTAAAATGATTTATTCATATGAATACATGGTAAGTCAAAATGAATATACCGATTACAAACGGCTATAACTTTTTAATGGAAATGAATTTATGGATAAGATTAACACAGCATGTAGATGGGAGTTCAAAATTTTCTATACATTCGTCATAGATGTTCTATGTGACTTCCCTTCGTCACACGGACATCATCTAGGCGGTAGTCCATTTCACGCCATACATCCTGAAGCACTTGTTCAGTCACCGACGCAAGTGCATTACAAATGCGTACTTTAAGTTCTTCAATTGTTTTGGGCATGGGAAGCGCACACAGCCTGTCTTTCACATAAACCCATAGATAAAAACTGCAGGGTCTCAAAATACGCATTTGTAATACGCTTGCGTTTGTGACTGCAGACATGCTTCAGAATGTATGGCATGAAATGGACAACCGCATAAATGTTGTCCGTGTGACCAAGGGAAGTCACATAGAACATCTATGACGTATGTATACAAAATTTTGGAGTTCCGTCTACATTCTGTGTTAACCTAATAATAAATTATTTTCCATTAAATAGTTATAGCCGTTTGTAATCGCTATATTCATTTTGACTTACCCTGTATATATATATATGAGAGAGAGAGAGAGAGAAAGAAAAAAGAAAAAGAAACTGCCAGAGAGTTAACGCATCCCGGTTAAAGTCTATTTCATGAATGCATGAAGGAAATCAAACAGAATTTTTGATATGGCATTTAATTTAGAGAATTCCTTTTATATTTTACAAGTAGTGATATTAATACATGTAAAGTTAATATTAAAATATTATATATATGTAAGAAAAAAGTGATAACTGCTTTGTAATGTTTCGTCTTATAATATCAAGGTGTTTCTGTTAAAAATTAAATAAAAAATTGAGAAAAATAAAATGATTAGTTCAAAACAATGTACATATATATATATATATAGGTTTTTTCTGTGTGTGTGTAATTTTCTAAAAAATACTAGTATCTCTAAAAAATAAAACCACTATGAAATTTTGTTTTTTAATAACGTAAAATTCGAAAAATAATATTTTTATCAAACCTTTCTACAACAAAAATAAAGATAGAAGGCAGGCAGGAAAAAAAAAATATATATATATATGTATATATAATTTGAAATATATATTATATATTTTTTTATTTATATTATATATATAAAAATATATATATATAATTATATATATACATAATTTGTACTTAGAAGAATTCATCCATATAACAATAAATTTCATATAATACATTTCAATTCATGTTACTAAAAATATATATTTCATTAAAAAAATAAATAAATAAATAAATAAAAGTTTTAAACTAAAATGTTGTTAAAAAAATAAAATAAAATAAATGTCGCTTTTACACATTTGCGTATGAAAATCTTCAAAGTGATTTTTATTGTTTGAATAAAAGAATTTATTAAGTTTAGGCTTGGAAGCATTTTAGAAAATATTGCGTTTGAATTGTGTTTTTTCCAGTTACAACTGGCTTCGATCCAAATACTTTGACTTTCAACACAAAGAGAATCCGAAATGTAGATTTCAGTAACAGGAAACGTTTTGGACAATTTATCATTTAAAATTTATGCTTTTCAATTGCTCTAAGTATATAAGATTGCATTTTTATGATAAAATGTGTAAAATATTGCATCTTTAAATCGATTGTAAGATTTGTATGAAATGGAAAAAGGAAGTTTTAACTGCTTAGAAATAGGTAGCTATCAAAGAATGTTAGACGTGTAATAGTCAACATTTATTAAAATGACCGCAAGTAAATAAACTAGATTTTCCCTTAAATATTTGAGTTCATTTAACCGATGAGTTTTATAAGCAGATACTTAAAATTCAGTATCTAAATAAGTTTCATATGTTCAAATGGATGTTGTAATATATATATACATTTACAGGGTGATTATAATTAAACTTTCCCTATAAACAGCAGCCTACAGCGCAAACGGATGAACGGAATGCAACGAAATTTGGTATAGAGAGAGATGCGCTCACGGAATTTCGAAAAAATAATTTTAGCTACAAAATGTTCACCAGAGGTCGCCTTTTCCAGAAAAACATTAAATTTAACACAATAAACGACCAAAACAGAATACAGAAACAATATTAACAATCTAGAACAAGAATTATGAGTAATAAAATGTAAAACCGGGAAAAGCTGTCGGTTCTAGGAACAAAATGTCGAGATTTGCATGCTTGCAAAGAAGAGGAAGATTTATGCAAAACAGGTTAGGGTATAAAACGTTTGCAGACGACAAACGTTTAAATTTAATGTTTTCCGGAAAAGGCGCCTTCTAATGGACATTTTTTTTTTTTTCGAAATACCGTGAGCGCATCTCCTGTATAGTCTATACACTAAATTTCGTTCATTCCGTTCCCCCGTTTGCGCTGTAAGATGCTGTTTATAGGGGAAGTTTAATCATAACCATCCTGTTATATATATAACTATTGAAGGTATTTCAATTTTAGTTCTTTGTATTGTTGTTTAGAAGTAGATTAAAACAAGTTAATTTCAGTTCACTTATTTAATTAAAAAAAAGTTTATTTTAGTTCTTTGTGTTATTGTTTTAAAAATCGCTTAAGATAAATTAATTACAGTTCATTTAGTAAAAACAAGTTTATTTCACTTCCTTCTATTATTGATCTAAAAATCGATTAAATTAAATTCATTTTAGTTCATTTAGTTAATACAAGTTCATTTCAGTTCTTTGTATTATTGTTTGAAAATCGATTAAACCAAGGAAAGCTATTGAATATATGCTTTATAAGAAAATGTTAAATGCTTGGTTTCAGTGCAAAAGCAATAAAAGTTAAAGGTCTTCCCAACTGTATTCCACTTTGAAAATGCATGAAGGATATAGAAGAGATTTTGTAAATAGGGTATTTCATTCAGAAAAATCTAAATACAGACAAAAGCGGCACAATGTACTACTAAAAAATGTCCGACTACAACAGCGCCCGACAGACAAAAAATGAATCAGAGGCAACAAATTACGAGTAGATTAAAAAAAAAAAAAAAAAAAAAAAAGTTAAACTCAACATTTGCATTACGAGATAGGTTAAAGAAACATTGAAATCCGAAATTGCGTGTGATTGCTTTGCTATGCTATGTATTGATGACTATTTTAGAGCACCGAGAATTAAACTATAAGAAAATGTCTCCCCCTGATATTCAGAGAACATTGCGAAATAAATGAGAGCAGGATAAATGTGGTATTAAATAAAAGAAAAATCCAAAAAACATTACAGGCTATAAACAGAGAAGAAACATGATGAAACCTCAGACAAATGGAACTGTCAGTCCAGCAAAACCCAAAGCGTCCGTCGTTTGCATGGAAACATGAAGAAAAACTTTTCATTCCGTGGACAAACTAATAACATTGTAATACTTTTTTCTAAAATATTTCCGGTATAAGGGAAAGATTTTGATATGACGCTTTTCGCCACAAATGGCAGACACACTCCCCATAGACGATGCACTACTTACTTTATACATGCTTTGTTAGCGAGAATATTACAAGTACACTTTAAAATTAATATTGGACTGCAACAGAAAAATTTTTAGATGATAATCTATGTATACTATTTTATGTGATGTTATCAGTTTATTATTAATTTCCATAAATTAATGTATTAAAAAAAAAAAAAAAAAAAGAGATCAGATCAAAGCAAAACATTTAGTTATTTGTGATTTTCTCAAGTATATTGGAAACTCTAAAAAACAAAATAACAATTTAATATTAGTTTTTAATCACATAATGTTCAAAGCAAAATATCATTATCGAATCCTTTTATAAAAGAAAAGAAAAACGATAAAGGATGAAGGAAAAATTATATCGCGTAATTAGAATAATTTGTCCATTTAACGATAAATTTTATCTAGTAATAAATCTCATTTCATATTACTGAAAATATACATATCAACAAAATTTAAAAAATCGTTGTAAGCTGAAATATAGTAATAAAAAATATAGTAATAAAAAACTGTTTTCGCTTTTCCAGAACTGTTTTTAAAATTTTCTAAGCGATTTTTCGGTTTGTATAAAGGAGTTCATTGCATTTATGCTCGGAAAAACGCTTTACAAAATATTGCGTTTGAATCATGTCTTTTGTAGTTACAACTGGCTTCGATCCAAACACTTTGACTTTTAGTACAAAGAGAATCGGAAATGTAAATTTCAGTAACAGGAAACGTTTTGGACAATTTATCATTTAAAATCTATGCTTTTCAATTGCTCTAAGTATACAAGACTGCATTTTTATGGTAATGTTATCGCATCTTTAAATCAATTGCAAGATTTCAGATTGTATGAAAAGGGGAAAAGGAATTCTGAACCGTTTAAAAAGTAAATACATATCAAAGAATATTAGCCATGTAATAGTTAACATTTATTACAATGACTGTCAGTAAATAAAATTTTATTTTCAATGAACTTTTTTAGATTTCAACTAAATTCATATTTAAAATTCAGTATCGGAAATCAGTTTCAAGCATGCAAATGGAGATTCAGAGAAGAGAAATATAGCAATTTAAGACGCTTAAATTTCAATTCTTTGTATTATTAAGCAATAAGCATCGAATATCATACTGTAAAGTACATATTGTGGCATGTTTTACATTTAAAATATAGCTTACCTTATTTATTACAGTAATCAATTTTTGTTTGGTTCGAAAAGGATTTTAAACTATTAACAAGATCCAAAAAATGGATAAAATTTATAAAAGTTAAAAAAAATTACAATTTTTTTACATGTTTTTGATCTAATGTTATAACATTAACCCGTTAGCGCCCAGTGTCCTCATTTGAGGACAGCTAATAAAATGGCACGTATATTTTTTGTGGTTTCTTGGAATGATTTCTGCTTTTTGGTGACAGTTTATACCGTCAATGTAAATGATCCCTGAAAGTTTTATGTGCCTACTATTAATTATTATTTCATAATTTGGATAGTCATTTTATGTTTTTTTCTTCGTCGGACCTATATTTGCTTTTTGCGCAGGTATACTAACTTAAATCAAGTTGAATAATAATACATATTATAATACTTTATTTTCGAAATCTTTGTCAACATATAATAGGAAATTAATCTGTTATCTCAAAGATTTTCGATCTCTATGTTTTCTCGTTAGAACACTAAACGTCAATAAATGAGGATAGGTTTTAAATTTTAATTATCAGAATAATTGTTTAAAATAATATATTTTGCTGTCAGTCGTCTATATTAATTTAGAAGTGAAATAATCAGCTAATAATACTTTGCAAAATTATTTCGGGCGTTAACGGGTTAAAACATAAAATTTCTTCAATTTTATTTCCTTATAATAAAGGCTCATAGAAAATTTTTTAATTTTATTATAATATCTCTAGTCACATAAGAAGATATCCTTCCACTTAGAATTCATGCTCAGTCACCAAGAATGATTTACCTGTGAATGGTTTGAGATGTATACAACTCAAACACAAACTATAAGAGCAGGGAGAAGAAAAAATCTTAATAAGTAAACACCATAAATCACAAAAACACGCAAAAATTATTTCGGGTCGAAAAAATGAAACACGACTCTTTGTCAAGTATTGTAGTTCGAGTTACTTATATATAATAAACGTTAACGGTTCTATTAGTAAATTAAAGTAAGAGAAGTCGTTAGATAAACAAAAGAGAAAATTATAAGAGGGTGTTTGATTATTTTCTGACATAGTATGTTGTTTAATTTAACGCTAGCTATTGCACTTCAAATAATTTGATCTCATAGATCATAATGATAAGGAATTTTTCGTTGCGCACGTGTCAAAATTTATAAAGGCTAGATTCACCAAACTCTATACAGTTTGTACCACAGTGACCTGTAACATGTATACAAATTTTCATTTCAATCGGATAAGGAATTTAGACGTTATCGCACTTTAAATAAATTCAGCTTATAAGCAATAATTAAAAATAATTTTGTGTTGTTTCCCTGTTAATATATATATATAATTGCTAGATTCTTCTTTGCGAAATGGTGATCCATAATATGAATATAATTTTTCAATTCATATGAATAAGGCATTTAGAACGCGATCGCACTTTAAATATAATTTTGGCCCAAAGGCCATAATGATAAAGATTTTTCTTTGTGTCTCTGCTAAATGTGTTAGATTCACCAAAATCAATAGGATTCGTGTTATAGTAACCGTTAATATACGTACAAACTTTCAGCTCAATCGATCAAACCGGTTACACGTCATCGTGTTCACTCACAAAATAGTATAGAAACACCAAAATCTCGAAGTCGAAATTTTGTCATATTATGGTATTTTCCTTATATATATATCTTCTTAAAGTAAAAATACTAAATATAAAAATACATACAAAAAATGTATTATTGAAACTTTTCATGTACATCTTTGTAATTTTTCCATTAAAATGCATTCTGAATTTAAACAATTAAAACAATTCAAAATTATTTAAAATCGTTTAACACGTATTAGAAAGCGCTAAACTCTCTCTCTGATTAAACTTACTAGAGAAACTTATCTGTAGAAAAGTAGAAATTTAAATATCTTCTGCAAATGACTAAAAGAAAATCATTCTGCTGTGAGAGAGAATTTCTACTATTCTCAAAAGTCAGAACTCTTTTGGGACATTTGAAATCGAGATTATTTGAAGACAATTGTCGAACGTTTATAACATTATTTGAATTTAGTGATGTTTTTTATTAAACCTACAAAAAACATATATTTCAATTTATTAAGAAGAAAAAACCAATTTGATAGATGAGAATACATAACGCAAGTCGAAACAAATTCAACAACAATGGTCTCATATATATATATATATATATATATATATATATATATATACTTCTCATCTTATTTATTTATTATTATTATTTTTTTTTTTTTAAGAGCATGCAAACATGAAATTTGTAGTACACTTTTAACACATTAAATATGGAAGTTGAGGGTTGAAAATAGTATCATTTAAAAGATATGATTAGCTAGATTTGCAGAATACTAAAATTATTTTTTTACGACGTAAAGAAAGTTTATAAAAATACTTTTATTTTTTATGCACTTTTCCATTTTATACACGTATTCTTTTTATATTCAAATTACGTATTCTTTTTACATGTTTTTATTTTCAAAATGAACAGAATTGGTCCATAAATAAAAGTGTTATAGTGGTTTGAAATTCATAAACCATCATGCTCATTGATGACATTTTCTTTAATTCAATTAAATTTCGAAATGACCCCTTAATCTTAGTTTTGAAAAAAATATTCTGGAAAAAATATTTTTAGCCTTTTGCATTATGTACTTTATAATAAAAAATTTTCATAAAAGTCTGTGACATGAGGGTAACAGACATTGGGTGATTTTATTTGAAATGAGCCATATGGAGAAAGGGAGAGAAAATACACTTTAAATTTACATTTAAGAAAATTATGTATTAGTAACTTAGAATATAACAAAATAATTCATTAATATATTTTGAATATAGTAAATATTTTTCTTTAATTGAGTATCAGCAAAAATTACTAACAACACAATTGACAAAACCACAATTATTTGTCTACAGCCAAAAATAAGTTAGTTTAAAACGTCTTTATAAGAAAAAGATATATGTTTCTAAAATAACTCAAACATCTTTTTCTTTTTCTTTTTATCTTCAAACAATTTTTTCTCTTTTCTTTCAAGTTCTAAGATGTGCGCCATTGTTTGGAATGACGGAAACACGTCTTCTTCTAATTCTTATGTTTCTTTCCATATATCTCTCTTCTCTGTTTTTAATCAGTATAGCGTAAAATCTGAAGAGGTGTTACTTTGATATAGAAGTGTTATGATATGTTTCTAGAAGAACTTACAAAGCTAAACAATTTCTTTTGACAGAACGAAAAAATAAAAAGAAAACCAGCATCTTTTGAACTATGTAATATTTTGCTAGATTCTAGAAAAACAGCACCAAAAACCATCATTCAAACAGGTAATTTCAGTTTTGTGTTACATAAGTAAAATATATCAAAGGAAAAAGAAATGTTTTCTAACTTTTCATTGACTTTATGTTCTTCTTTAGAGTTTTTAAAGTAACTTGTGTCTGTAATTTAAAAAATCTATTTTTTTTTCATAATGTTTCTTTGTAAAATTATAAAAGCGTATTCTAAAAATTGTTTTATATCAGATTTTTTTTTTTTTTTTGTTGTTGTTGTTATATTGCATTTTATGTGTTTATGTGTGGAGTGGTTTTTAGTGCGGATTTGTTATACACATAATCATTTCAATTTTACTTATTTTTTATTTATTTATTTTTTATTTATTTTTTGAACTAAAAAAGCAGAAAGTAAATAAATTCAATCAACTTTATTATTATTATTATTATTTTAAATAAAGTTTCTATACAAGATGAATGAATTATGATTCTAATATTGTTTGAAAAGAAATTTTAAGAGTTATATATTGAGGATGAGTTTCAGCAAAATAAAAATCTCATGCCTCTAAAATATAAAATTTATTTTATTTACAGTTTCATAAATAAATTTATTGGATACATATATTTCATACTGTATTTAATATTTGTTTTCTTCTTAAAAATTTGAATTTATAGTTGTTTCACAAAGATACATTCAACCATAATAGAAATCTCTAATTTCAAAGTTCTAGTGAACTATTTTAATTTTTGATTATGAAAGGACAACTTGCATTTAAAACTCAGTAATGATTCTATGTTCATTCTATATGAATTTTTTTATGTTTTATTTCAAAATTCAGTTGTTGAAAATACAACTGATTTTCATTATATAAGTGGAATCATCCCTACATATAATAAAAGATGTTTGTGTGTGTGTCGTCGTTTGTAGGCAAACGGCTGATCCCAGAGCTGTAGTATTTTGCAGGAAGATCCGTCGTGACCTCTCCTGATGAATCTCGAAGCCGATTTCCGAGATTTTGATTAGTTCTCTTAAAATTTATTAAAATCCATAAAATTCTGAAAGGATTGATTCTAGAGGTAAAAAAGTAAAAGTAAATGGACTGTCTGGGGCCTATTAACTCAATTGGTTTGAGCTTATGGTAATAATGCGAAGATCATGAGTTCGATCCTCCAAAGTCTAATGTGCTACTTTTTACAGGTAATTAATAGAAAAATTTCAAGTTGATAAAAGAAATTCTTTCAGTGTCTTCACAATATCCTGAACTATAAGAATGATGGGAATATGGCAAAAAACAAACTTAAATTTAGAGGTGTGTTGGTCACTTTGTAAGCAAACGATTAATCGCAGAGTAACATAATTTTGCATGGAAGTCCGTTTTAACCTCTCCTGATGCATCTTAAAGCATGATTTTCGAATTTTTGACTGAATTTTTTAATTAATTTTTTTTTTTCAGCTGAGAAGATTGTCTGGTGCTGCCATCTGTTGTCATAGATTGAAGATGATAATCAGTCCGAGGAATGTTTGCCTGAAAAAATTAGTTCTTGAATAAGAGCAGCTCTACTTATCGTACAGTTAGCACCTAAATGGACTTGTCTGGTTAAGACGCAAATGCAGTGGGGACACGAAAACAGGCCTTAAACGATTTCAATGGACTTTTTTTTTTTTTAAATAAAGTATTGTAAATTATAATTATTAATGTTTGTTGAAAAAGTCTTCAAATATAATGATTAACGTAAACACCAAAGCCTGCTAGTTTCAAATATGAAATTTTCCGGTTAAAATCAGAAACAATTGGTCAAAAATTTGACACTACCATACTATTTAACTGTTATCACCACTGTTATCTTTTATTCTGCTATATATGGATTCTATGTTCATATATAGCAATGTTTATTTATTTATTTTTTTAAATTCAGTTGTTAAAAACATGTTTAAGTTTCTTCATGCAAATGGAGTCATATTTTAATTGTAAAAGTTTCCATCCAAATCGTGGGACTTTCCGCCTTAAACTTCACACCACATCATAACCTCGTATAAAATCTTATTTGTTATCAGTTATTCTTCTACACTGTAAAAAATTGCAGTAAAATTTATGGGTTTTTGCCCGACGGCAAAGGTTCTGGCAAAATATCCATTAATTAATGTTTTGCCCGTAATTTATCATTTTGAATACCACTTTATATATAAATGAATTTTTTTATTATTTCTTTGAAGGTATGCACTACAAACGATTAATGAAGTTTACTATTAAAAAATGGGTGGTAAAAGACCGCTGAGAACCTTGTGGTATAGCGGAAAATATCAAGTCATATCAGAAAATACGGCTGTGCTCTTTTTCTAGGTTTAAAAAAAAAAAAATGTCGTAACCTTAAAAATTGAACGGGCGAAGGCACGTAAATTTACGTGTTTTTTATTAGTGTATATGCGATTTCTGTGTCCATATATATTAGTATTTATATTTTTTTATAAATTTAATTGTTCGGAAGGTTCTCGATTTTCATCATGCAAATGGAGTCATTTTAATTACAAAATTATCCGCTTAAAATCTGAAACATTTGGTCTTGAGCCTCACTTTACGCCGCCATTTAAAATATGTTATCTTTTGTTCTGCTATACATGAATTCTCTATTCATTTATAGCATTTTTTTTATTTATTTATCCAAATTCCGTTATTCAAAATACGTTTAGTTTTCATATCCAAATAGAATCATTTTAATTATGAATGTTTCGTTTAAAATCTGAGACAAAAATATCCTCTTTAAACCTCATACTATAATGTAACACTGTATGAAATCTTATCTGCTATCAATTATTCTGCTGTATACGAATTCTATATTAATATATAGTATTATTTCTTTATTTTTATTAAATTAATTTTTAATAAGATGTTTGATTTTCATCAGGAAACTGGAATTATTTTAAGATAAAATCTTATCCGCTATCAGTTATTCTGCTGTATACGAATTCTATATTCATATATAGTATTACTTATTTAGTTTTATGAATTTAGTTTTTAATAAGATATTTGATTTTCATCATGAAAATGGAACCATTTCAAGTATAAAATTATCCGTTTAAAATGTGAGCCAATCGGATTTTAACCTCAGACCAAATCACTATTTGAAATCTGATAAACTGTTATGTGTTATGTATTATTTTGCTACATATGAACTTTATATTCATACATAGCATTCCTTTTATTTATTTTTCTAAATTAAATTCTTCAAAAGTTGTTTAATTTTCATCTTGAAAATGGAGTCATTTTAATTATAAAATTCTCCAATCAAAATCTGTGAAAACACAAAACCGTTTAAAATCTGTTATAGAGATTAGAATTTTCTCTTGTTTTTTGAAAATTTTCAAATTGAAAATAATGTAAAAACAAAATATAGAAACGTTTAATATAGTATTATATTATTACATATACGTTACGAATGATTCGGTAGATTATTTATACTATACTATTATACTTCTTATAAGCTAACTTTTAAAGAGTTTTAGAGGAACAGAAGCAGTGGGGTTTTGGGATTTCGAAGGATTACCGTGAGTGGAATGCCTACCGTGAAAGTTTTTTAAAGAAGTCCTAATCCATATTCTCGTGAGTTTCGAAGTGAATCATGGAAATCTACGGAAATCTACAATCGAACGTGATCTGGTTTCAAACACGACACTTCTCATGTACCAGCTCAAATGCACAAACTCTTGGCCAACGGTGTAGCTTGGAGCGACAAGAAAAAATCAATTTATTAAAATCCCACAAATAATAATAATATAAAAAAACATTGTGTGTAACATATCGTGATGAATCTGTAAAACATGTATTAGTTTTATATGATTATGGATAGTTTATGATGTTAAAAAAGATGTTTAATTCAATTAATTTTAATAAGTAACGATGCATTTAAATTATTTTGTGTTTCTGTATATGAATCTTTATAACACAGATTAGTTTCACTGTAATAAAGGAGACTTGGCGCTGGAATATAAAAACCAGTAAAAACTACAACGTCAAAAACGCCAAAGAAAAAATATTTGAGAAGCATACAGCTGTTTCGGTAGCCTTAAGCGTACCGTCTTCAGTGCATAAAGAATGCGTACCGTCTTTTTTATACACTGAATACGGTACGCTTAAAGCTACCGAAACAGCTGTATGCTTCCCAAATATTTTTTTCTTTGGCGTTTCTGACGTTGTAGTTTTTACTGGTTTTAATAGTTTTACTGTATTTGAAATCGATAATATTCTTAATAGATAATTCTATTTGAAATCGATAAAGTTCACACCCATTGACCTTAGTGTATCCAAAGCCTTGTGTGTAAACTCATGAAATAAATATTTCTAAGTCCACCATTTTTAATATGAAACTTTTAGATATTCAATTTTTGAGCCACTTAAGGAATAAGATTAAGCAAATTTTAAATAATGTGTCAATTCTGAACAATCTAAACTTATTTAGAATAATTTCTTATAAAAGTCAGTATTTTTAAGCTTCATAAACAAACACCTGTAATATTTAGATGAGAGCAATAAGTTATCTTTAAATCCTGTCTGTCATAGTTTTGTGTTTAGTTTTCTCATTATTCTCTGTTTATAATCAGCTGAGAGAAGAATTTGAAGAAGTGTTACTAGAATTTACAATTGTACGATATCCTTCTGAAAGCCCATTAGAAACTTTAGTTATCTGATAACATGCAATTTTCCTCAATCACAGAACCCATTAGAAGCTTGGCAACTTCTTATTTAGAAGTGGTTAAAAAAGGACTTGTTTCTTTCTAGTACATATCATTTTACACGATTCATCAAAAATCTGGCCCAATCATTGGCTTAGGTTCTGCACTCAAAATTGGTAAACAAGTCAAGCCGGGTTATGCTCGTCGGTCTAGCCATCTGGAGTGTCCTGTGATTTTTCTCGAAAACTTGCGTAACTATGACACGATTCCTTAGAACGACCTCATGTAAGTCATTTTCTCGGGCCTATGTCCATATTGAAGACAGTTTTCCTCAAATCACACCTCGTTAAAAATCAAGATTTAAAACATCAAACAGTTATTCATTATTTTTTTTCAATTATATAAGTAAGTTACATAAGTTACATAAGTATACTGACCAAACGTCCCCATTTTCTGGGGACAAATGGGGACGCCCCCCCCCCTTTTTTTTTTTTTTTTTTTTAAGGCATTTTTCTAAGTTTCTAAAAATTGTAGAAACTAAATTATTAATCAATAAAACTTTATTTTTAGTCCTTTTTTATTAGGAATGAAAAAATAGATCCATAATTTGATAATTGTAGCAATTTTTAATGCTTCTCTATTATAAAGGTACTTTGATCTGGTCAGCCTATTTATGTAAGCACTACTTATGTAACATAAGTAAGAGAAAGAAAAAAAAAAGAAATTGAGATGGATTTCTAACCAACCGCAATATTTTATTATTATTACGATTATTTTTATTATTACTACTACTGAATTACACTTGCAGGAACACTGATTATTAGAGAAAACAATTTCACGTAAAAAAGGTATTTTGAAGTTATACAATTTGTTTATCATAAAAGCGTACAAAGCTTTGCAACTTTTTATTTAGAAGTGATAAAATAAAACACATATTTCTTTCTGGTACATATTTTATAGGATTCTTCAAATGTAAATGGTAGAGAAGTTCTATACCTACTTAAAAATGGAGGTGCTGGGTTCAAATTCAGATTATGCTTGTTGGCCTAGCTATTCAAAGTATTGAGTAGTTTTCTTCTAAATTTGCGTAAATTTATTATCCCTTAGAGCGATATTTACATAAATCATTATCCAAAACCTAGGTCCTTACAGCAGACATTTTTCTTTAAATTTCAACCTCACCATTAGAAATCAAAATTTTAAAAAATATCAAATATATATATATATATATTTTTTTTTTTTTTTTTTTTTTCGAGTTACAGAAGAGGGAAAAAAAAACTAAGAACGAAAAAGAAATTGAGAAATATATTCTATTTATATTCAATATTTCATTAATATTTCTATTATTATTACATCAAATGAGCTGCTCTACATAAACTTAAATTAATACAAAAAACCAATTTCGTACTTTAAAAAATAAATAAATAAATAAATAAATAAAAAACAGCATTTTTAAAATTTGTAAAAGGAATATCTCTTATCTTTTAGTGGAATCATCTCTCTTTCTCAATCTGCTGAGCAATATTATTTTCAGATGAAAGAAACACGTTTCCTTTTAAACCTGCCTGTCTTATTTTTGTTTATTTTTGTCTGTCTTTTCTGTATTTTACCAGCGGAGCAGAGAATCTAAAAAAGTGTTACTAGTGCTTTAAAGTTATACGATATATTTATAAGAGAACACACTCTAGCAACTCCTTATTTAGAAATGGTAGAAGAAAAAAAAATATTTTATTGAGTACGTAGAATTTTTCTGTATGTTTCAAAATTCAGAATTAACGGAAATATCAAATAAATATTTAATTTTGAAATTACATAAAACAAAAAAGAATGAAGCAGGAAAGTGTGATATTAATCTATTTGTGATACAAATCTTTATATAGAGGCCGATTATTATTTTTTTTTTTTTTACTGTCTCTATTCAGAGACACCTGTAACTAGATTTAACAAACGAAATGGCACCAAGCTTGGTATGGAAACTATTGTGAACATGAAAAGTAGGATTCCGTGGAAAAAAAAAAAAGTTCCAAAAATTGCCGATATGAGTATTTATGGCGCTGTACAATGTAAAAAGTGCTACAAAAACATTAATAATAATAACATATACAAAATTACAGTGAAATGTTAATCTTTTCAAAACATTCACTTCCTAGAGGAGGAATTCCATCACATTCAATATGTTTGCATTCAATAATGTCAATCGCATATTCACTTGAGCTGGCTCGCTTCAATTGAGAATATTTTTTGGATCTTTCTACAGGTTATCACTGCTGTTGTCACCTACTAAAGCATAAATTTTAATTTTGGTTTAATTTTCGTGTTTTACGCTAATTCTTGGTTTGGTAAGATGAAATAGCGCAGTAAATACCCCTATTGATGATTTTTTTTTTACTTTTTTTTTTCCCAAGGAGTCACATTTTCCCTGTTATCATTAGTCTCTAGACCATTTTCGTGCCAGTTTGGTTGTTAAATCCAGCTACAGGGGGGAGGGGGGGGGCTCTAAATAGTGTCAGCTCAAAAAAAAAAAAAAAAATCATCTTGCATGTCTGCAATGTATTATTATCAATAGTAGTAATAGTAATAATGGCAAAAGTTTAGGTAGTAGTAATTTCAGTTCATTTTGAAGGAGTCTTAATTTCTCAAGATTATTATTTCAGCTAGAATAATCAATTATTAGTAAGAAAATTAAGAATGTACATTTATAAATTGCACACGGATGTTTATGTCTTGATTACTTCACAAATTAAATTTTACTATAAGATTCTCATGGGTTAGGGATAATTGCACTTGCGCATATATTTAAACAAATATGCCATTTTATTTTTATTTATTTAATTTTTAATTTATTTATTTTACATGAGCTTAGAAAATTCTACCATAAACGAGCAATAAATTAAATTTTATTTTATTTTAATTACCTAGCTGCCAGCAGTTCTATTTTCTAAATACGGCTTATCACCACTATTTTTCAATAGGAACCTCGTATATTTATTTTCTATGATTTAATACATTTTAAATTATTTTATAAAACAGTGGCATAGTGTCTCCTGGAAAAAACGAGAGACTTGGCAATTAAGAAATCGCAAAGTAAACATTTTTCTTTTGATATGAGGTTTTTTACTCTTAAATTTTGTAGAAAACATTGATAAATATTTCATATAATAGTACATTTCATAGTATGAGACATCGTCAGTTAGTTTTTTTATTCCTGAACTTCAGAATATTTAAAATCTGTTTCTTCAGTCCTCGGAAAATCAGAAAGTCAGTCCTCGGAGATTTTTAGCTGTCCGTGCTAAAAATTTTTGTTTCTAAAGTAATATTAATAATAAATGTTTTTTTTTTCTTTTGTGTGTGTGTGTGTGTGTGTATGTATGTTACTACTATAATATTAGGATCTACATAATCCATGTTTTTGTCTTTGAAGTTTGGTAACACTAGAGATTACATTTGTCACTTGTTACACAATTACACCCTAGTTATATCTCATGATTTTTTTTTTTTGTTGCACATAGCAAAGCAAATGTTACAATAATGCTACTATTCGGAAAAGTAGACCCCCCACCCCTCTATGTAAATGGAGTGGTGATCGTCAAATGACACAAATATCCTATTACGTTTTGCTATGTGCGGATGTTGAGCAGATGTTATTTAGATGTTGAGCTTCCTAAATGCTAGTTTCTTATACTGAGTATTTCATTCAGTGTTTAATTGTGCAGCGTATGATGATAATGGGCGGTGAAGGGATTAACAGGTTTTTTCAAATACAAAAGTAAAATTTTTAATGATTTTAATACTTATATAGGCGTTTATATAGCTTTTATAATTTACTTAGATAACTTATAGTACTTTTAAAATTTATATAGCTTATAATAGTTATACAGCTTATTTAGAGTTTCTTCAATACCACTGTGAAATTTTTTTAAGAAAATTTTACCGGGCTGAAGAACCAAAAAATGTTGAGAATTTTTGCACTGAGGGATATAAACTGGCCTAATGGACTCCGTGTACTTCCATGTTCTCTACTCCACCAGACAAATCTCTGCCTACATCGCTAACAAGAGTAGTTTCAATTCACGTTATTTTTACATATATTATATATGTCTTTACAGACATATTATATAACTTTACATAATATCTTTACAGACATAAATATATTATATATGTCTGTACAGACATATATAATATATTTACATATATTATATATGTCTGTAGGCATTTTAAAAATTTATAACTATTGAATGAATTGATAGAATAGAACGTGGTTTGCTAGAAAATCCTTCTTATGAAGGGTTTTATATTTATTACTATTTTATTTATTATTATTTATTTTTATTTTATTTTATCTTATTTTTATTTATTTATTTATTTATTTTGTAAAGAAAAAATAATAATTAAGCTATTCGTCGATACAGGGCGCTTTGCGTGACCAGATCACACATTTTCTTGAAAAACCCTACTTATTCACGTGTAAATATTTACAGGCATATAAATCATATTCTATGTGTCCGTCGTCACCACAAATTACAGTTTTTAAACGAGTTACAACACTGCTAACTGCAGTTTCAGTCAGCGGTTCTTACTTGAGGGAAAATCATCTTCAACCAAAACGCTTTATCCACCAAGTCAGCATCGCAAGAAAAACTTCATGTTTGCACAAGTAGGAGACAAAATAAGAAACAAACTGTTCTAATCGTAAAATTGTGCATTTTATAGGACTTTAATTTGCATATTTTTCTTTCACATCCGTGCTAAAATTTTAACTATTTGTCTAACAATCGTCGGCAAAAAAAAAAAAAAAAAAAAAAAAAAAAAAAAAAAAATCCCCCTTCACGAGAATGACTTTTTTCGCAAACCGCGTTCAGTTCTATCAATTCATTCAATAGTTATGAATTTTTAAAATGTTTACAGACTTATGGGACGCCCTGTATATATATATATATATGTATATATACATTTTTTCCCGAAACTTTGACCATTTGTACATTTATTCGAACACTTCATATGTGCCGAGTTTTGTATTTGTGGTTCAATTCTTTCTGACTGCGTATAATTTTAACAGAGTAACACATTGTGTTGAAAATGTATTTACAAGAGTAAAACCTTGTACAGATTTTAAAGAATTCCATGTATAAATTTATTTATTACCTAGAAAAACGAGATTATTTACACCAATTTTATTCTACTTATAATTCATCGTTCGTTTTTATTTATATTTAAATTTGAAAATGACTCTATAAATATTTTTGTTTTATTTGTGAATTAACATTTTGTTAAATTGAAATTATAATGTAACCAAAACTAAATAAGAAATGAATTTTATATTATGAAATGCTCAATTTATCTATTTTTTCAGAAATAAAATAAAACATTTTAATTCGCTTAAATCTTGCTTTTCTTGCAAGCGGCAAAAAGAACTGACTTTTTACTGGATAAAACTCTCAGGCGAAATTTGCAAATTTTCCAACTTACATTTTATTAGCTTTTAGAGTCATGGCCTTTGGAATGAAGCCAGCAGTAATGAGAAAAAATTGTAGTCAAATTCAAAAAAAAAAAAAGAAAGAAAAAAATCAAAAGTGTTTTCAAGCATAACTAAATGAGCTGCCTCGTTCCATGAAAAAAAAATATTCTGGGAAAATTTCATTCATAGTTCATTAAACTTAAAATAAAAGTTCCTTAACCCTTTTACTGCTTCCTTTTTCTATTGCATTTTCTTATTCAAAAGATATTTTACAGTTGTCATTATATTTTTCTTAGATCATTCATTTGCCCATTGTTGAATAACAATTTTCATTGGATTGGTTTGTATAAAACATACAAAAGAATGATTTATTTTATATTAAATAAAAGAAATGTGTAATGATATAATTTAATGATTTTGCAGTTAGGATAAATGAAATCATACAGTAATTTTTTATCCGTAAAATTAGATTTATTTTATTTTATTTTATTTATTTGTGTATTTATTAGTAAATGCTAAAATAAATGCTTCCGAAAAAGCCCTTATTAACTGAAAAATCGTAGAATTAAACAAATAATAAAGATAATAATAATAATAATAAACCCCGGATCTTTTTAAGTCAAAGATCCGGGGTTCGACTCCCAGTCCAGGCATTATTTGCACTCAGTCGGAAAAATAAAATTTCAATAAATATGATTTTCTTCCAATCAGTTAATTGTGTGATTTTAATTAAAAAAATAATAATAAATGTATTTATTTCTCCCATTGTTTATTGGTTTTTCCATTACCTGCGGCTTATTTCTGTCGAGCTACCTACATGATAGACCAGGTGTTTCTGCCTGAAGGTTGTCTGAGTGAGTAATGCCGACCGGTTGTCGGCCTGGATAGATCAATTGGTAGAGCCTTGAGTTTGTAAGTCAAAGATCCGGGGTTCGACTCCCGGTCCAGGCATTATTTTCACTCAGTCGGAAAAATAAAATTTCAATAAATATGATTTTCTTCCAATCAGTTGATTGTGTGATTTTAATAATAATAATAAAGAAAACTAACGATCAAAGTTTGTTGAATGTAGAATACAGTCATTAACTACAAAAAAAGTGGTGTAATAAGTTTGTAACTTTGTCTGTGCGAGTTTCCGTGACTCCTACTTCCTAACGAATAAACCGATTTGAATGCGGTTGATTGATTTATTATTATTATTAAAACGATTATTTAGTTAGAATAGTTATTTTTGACGAAAATCTGCCTCATAGATTTTTATTATTATTATTATTATTATTTAAAATGTGTTTTTTCAGGCAATTTTGCATTAATATTTTAAAATTTGCGAGTTATTAATCCTCCTTATTCTAAATAAATCAAGTTGGAGTTTTTAAAACATCGAGATTTTTAAGCCGATTTTGATAAAAGTTAAAATATCGCTATGAATAATGATTATGAGTTCACATTCCAAATATCTCAGCATTCGGTTCTATATTAGAGATTGTATAGAAATTTATTTTAAATAATTAAAAAACGATTTTTCTCAGGTCACTATGCTTCGATATTTTAATTTTTTCGACTTGTCAATCTTCAAACTTTCAATTCACTTTAGATGGTAAGTCATGTATTTTTTTTTCTTTCTTTTGCATAAGAAAAAAAAAAAAACTTATTTTAAAAATCGAATTTTAACTGATTTTGAAAAAATAAAATAAAATAATTGTCTAAAAACAGCGATTATGCATTCATCGTTCAAAAATCGCAAAATTCTGTAAAAAATTAATATTTAATTACAGTCAAGACCACCCCTTCTTTAATTTGCGAGCTAGAAATCTTCCAACTGAAAATTACGGATTTTATAGAAAAATAATGCTTAATTAAATCCACATTGGGAGATTTATAAAGCTAGTTTCATACTTGTTTTAAAGCACTTATTGTAATAAATGCTCAAAATGATGACCAAATCACAAAAGTATTGTTTGCTTTTTTCATTGATATATTAAGTCTAAAATATTCAGAAAGCTTTGTTTCCAATCTTTAGGACGAAAAACATAAAATTATATATATATATATTCTTTTTTCCTATTAAAAAGAAAAAAATAATAAGTGTACATTTAATTTTTTGAAGTATTGTAAATTTCTATAAACCATTCAAGGAAGTTGTAAATCACTATAATCCATTTAGTACGTTTTATTTGAATACACAATACCATATATTATACAGAAACATCATTATTTTTCCGAAAACTAACAAAAGTTCCTTCTTTTATTTTACATCCAATTGCCAAAATGCGCGATATTTTTGCGGCCTATTTCCAATATACGGCATCATTCCAACGCTATTTAAATTAGTTTATATCTAATCCCAGTTAATTAAAAAAAAAAAAAAAATGAAAACTTTTATGTTGTCGATTTCCTAAATGTACAATTATATCTCATCCTATACTCAGAAAAAAGCGTTTTTTCTTTTCAAAGCTGATTTATGAAATACACACTAAATATTTACTCGCAAATCAACAAAATTTTTCCTTTTATGATTTCTAACTCTTTAAATGCGCTATTTGTTTTTACAGGATTTCCGTAATGTATGTAACTTTACTGTAGTTTGATTTAATTCAAGTTGAATTGTCGAAATGCTCAATTTACACGTGGTCATTATTGAAATTGATGCTTAATGGCGCCATTACACACGATAACTTTTAGCACAAACTTTTTTTGAGCTAATATTTCTTCCAACTTCTGAAGGCTGCAATCCAAAAAAAGGTTGTAAATATTTAATCATTATTTGTTTCTTTGTTTATTAGAATGATGCAATAAAGCTTTTTAATTATCCCCTTTTTTTAGATCCTATGCTTTTCTTCAATTTTTATATTTATGTTAAATGAGAATTGTAAGTAGTAATTATTTCGACAGCACGTAAAAAATGAAACAATTACAACACCTCTGGTGAGCTATATAAACTCATTAGTTTACCTAATGTATTAATTAATTAAACTATTTTTTTTATTTTAAGTAGTTTGGAGCCAAATCAAACCCTTACTGTAACAATGTTTTATTAAAATCTTCATAGCATATTGAAAATTGCGAGTTAGACAAAACTGAATATTTTCCTAAATAAAACGTTTCAACTTACTTAATGGAAATAGGTTTAAAAAGAAAATTATCTTTTACGACGTAGTAGAATATTACAAAAGAATAAAAGAAATATATTATTTCGAATTTATATATTTACTTTAGAGACATGAAAAATATGCTCCTTGCGAGTTATATTACAAAAGTTAATATATATATATGTATATCTTATATTTGATTATCTTAAATATATATATATATATATATATATATATAAATTCTTAACAAGTGTTCCAGTAGTGATATTATATAGATTTCTCTTTTCTTTTTTCAAATGAAAATATTGTAGGTTTTACATTTTGCTAGTTGTTTCAATAAATTCTGTCTTTCTAAAAGTAATTTCTATGAATAATGAATCAAGTTTTATGCTCACGATTCACGAGAGTATTAAAAGCCCCTGTGGCTGTCAGATGAAATCTTGTTTCATTTTATTATTATTATTATTATTTTTTTTAAGTTTATTCTATTAAATACTTTTTTTATATATAAGTTTAGGCTTAGTTTTATCTTCATATTTGTGTCTTAACCTTCCAGCGGGTGCGATTTTTATACGAACATGAAAGGTCGTGTGTATTTTTCACATACACTGTTGCTAAATATGTATTTCCAAGTATCTGGATATTTTAATTATACTATAATTATTTGAAGATTATTAAGAATATTTAAATGGAACTTTTATTCATTAAAAAAATCTGAAACAATGAACCTTGAAGCAGAAAATCAATATAACGTAATCGAAGAAACATCAGAATTATCTGAAAATAAAATAAAGCATGTAGTTGAAGTTTTGTCATTTTTAATAAAAAAGTGTAATGTTAAAAGTTAAATAATTTTAAAAATATTTAAAATAATAATGTTTAAACAAAAACAATAAAGAATAATTTTAAACAGTGAAAAAAAAAAAAAATATATATATATATATAACAAAAAGGCAATTGATAGGTCGTGCGTATTTCTCAAATATAAATTAAAAATATATAGTTTCATATTATTGATACAAGGTTCAATAGATAACTTAAAATAGATCAATGTATACTGAGAGAACAGCTGAGGATAAGTGTTGCAAATTCTCTCTCGCTTTAAGATATAGAACGAAATTTATCTCTAGCTTATCTCTCATATACGCTAGCACTTTCAAAAGTTAAGCAGGATTATTCATTTATAGAATTATTTTAGTTGATTTGTGTCATTTAATTTTAAGTTAGGAAATTGCGGAAAATCTTAAAGTTATATGTAGTACATAAAGGAGCCTTGGCTAAAAGAAATTGTTCATAAAAAAACAAAGCTTTTACTGAAGAATGTGTATATATAGTCGAACCTCGTTAACGTGAACTGTTTCCACAATCCCGTCAAAATGAAGATTAGTTTAGTTATATGAAAATTAGTTACTGATAGCACGAACTACTGATAACATGAATAAAAAATTACCCTTTCTTGAGATTCACGTTAACGAGGTTTTACTATATATATATATATATATATATATTATGTTAACTTATTCTTGTATATATATATATATAGGGATATTTAGGTGGGAAATCCTTCATTGCATAAGAAATAAATTACATATTCATTTAACCTTGTTTAAAACAATTCTTTCGGATTGAAATTCTTTCGCTTTTTGGGAGTTTTCTTACATATATTTTCCTGTCTAGAGTGAAGAATTGATAATCGGGAATCGACGGGAAATATACGTTGCCGGATTACCGATTTTTTCCAGATTTTAGGTTTTCCGAAAATATATTGAAATCGACCATCAGTCACAGCGTCCAAAGAAATATTTCTCAAAGAATAGATTTAAAAAATTTATACAAACTTCTATGAAAATTGTAAATAAATAAAATAGTTTTATATAAGTTAAAAATTACGGGTTTTTTTACTCCTGCGCAGCACAGTGGAAGAACAGGGTGGCGCCATTTTGATAAATCCATGAAAAATTCACCTCACTCTGTAAATCAGTAAAACTAAATGAAAATCCGTAAACTTAACTAACGTTCGTGAACGTTAGCAAGTATGCTGTTCAAAGATCAACTGCGAATAACACATTGAATACTATAATTTATGGGCAGAGAAGAAAAATAAAAGGGAAGGGGGAAATGTTATCAGTGCTGGTTTATAGGTTCTGCTGGTATAGAGAATTCCGGATTATCGACGCTTCACTGTATTAAACTTATATATATTCCAGTGGGGTACTTCTTACAATTTTTAGTATTTTATATACTTCGTTTTAACAGTATTAGATCAGTTGAATAATTTGGTAGAATTTTTTTAAGATAAGTTATTAAAACTGTTTGTTTATTAAATTATGATGTATAAATATATTTTTTATTGTCTAATCGCTGCTAATTAATATATTTATAAATCATTTTCTTTCTGCTGATAAATTCAGCTCTCGTTATATTTTTCCCTGTCGAAAGCTTTAGTTATTTATTCTTCTCCAACTCTTTCTTATTTGATAGTTTAATTTTATCTGATATATTAATGGCCGGTTATATTCTTTGAGACACAAATATTGAACGTTTGTAGTCGATATGCCTACACATACAGCATGAAGACAGCTTCCAATTAAGTTGCCTTTGCAACTCTAGTGCGACAATAATCATCTCAAATTAAAAAAAAATAATAATTTAATTGATTAACACACTAGAAATCTTCAAAATATTTTGTCTAAATTTTTATTCAGTTTATCCTTTTTCTTACATTTCTCATTATATTCATACAGCTTTCCACATTTTAGTTAGTTCTTTGTAATTTATTCACCATCATTTTTGTAAAAATAAATGTTCTCGAGTCGTACAGTAGGCAGCAAAAGTATCCGATCACAAGCAAAAATTCCTGTATAAAAGGTCCACTTAATACTACTTTGTTAAATAAATCCTTGTCGAATCATGTTTTTAGTCAGTCTAAAAAAAGGATTCGACAAGGATTTACTTAACAAAACTATATTAAGTGTATATTTTTTACATAGGAACTTTTGCTAGTGTTCGGATACTTTTGCTGCCGACTGTACAATTCTACACCTGTGCATTACTTGTAGACATGAAAACGTGATGCGAAAGTTAATTTGATTGTGATTTTGTATGTTTTTCGGTACCAGGATTCAGTAATACAAGACATGACATATCATAAAGTATTGCCAACATTTCTGAACATTAAAGTTTTATCAAAAGACAGTTAGATTAAGACTTTAAGCCCGTTAAAATGAGTTGAATCTCTCTATGTTATTGTTACATTTAAATTTGTTATAAAGATTAAGGCTGTACATCAGTGAGATTTCCCCTTTTTTCTTTCAAATGTTATCCAATGATACGTTTGTTGCTCTTATAAAAATATCTCATTCAAAAATGAAGTTTTTTTTTAATTCTGTTTTCTGAAAGTTACTTTTTGAATATGTCGCCTTTTAGCTTAGAGACCATATTTTTAAAAAAATAAATTTTAATATTTCGTTTAGAGATCCAAACTTAGAGTCCAAGATTTACTTAAAGAAATTAAAAATATTAATTTAAAAATGAAAAAAAAAAAAAAATGCGTGTAACCGAAGTCAGGGAGCGATCTCGTCCGTGGAGGATCAAAACTGTGATGGCCTGTCCTCGGACCATCCTTAGGGGTGAGTTCAAGACCGTCGCCAATTGCCCAATAGCCCAGCAGTAGTGCGACTTTAAACCAAAACTACCTACTTACCAAAAAAGTGCTCACTAAGGTAAAAGGAGACATATTTAAAGTATAATATTAAAAAAACAGAATTTGAAAAACTGGAATTCGAAGATCTGGAATCATATAGAAAAATCACATGGTAAGAAAAAAAGGGGAAATCTGATAGATTTGCAGGTTTAAAGATAAAACAGTGTTTATTCCACTTTAAAATTAAAGAATATCAAAATTAATCAAAATTATAAAATCAGTCCATCGCAAAAGTATTTGTAAAATAATTATTATATAAAGTTTTTTTTTTTTTTTTCCTGATTTCCTAGAAATTTGACTTCCTGTTTTAGTATCAAATTATGTGATTAAGCTCTATTACTTTCATAATGAGACTAATAATTATTTAATGCCAAAGACACCTGGAAAGAGTGTTTCTCTTTAAAATAATTACGCAGTTTAAAAAAAGAACGGTGTTTAAATAGAATCTGATACTTATAATATCTGGGAAATTATCAGAATGCTAATTATGCAAATTATAATTTAATTTGTTGAGTTAGTTAGCTAGTGGCAAATCTTTTAAGGCATAATGTTGATGTTGGATATTTTATTTTGAAATAGAT
This sequence comes from Salticus scenicus, assembly GCA_963930645.1. Taxonomy (NCBI): domain Eukaryota; kingdom Metazoa; phylum Arthropoda; class Arachnida; order Araneae; family Salticidae; genus Salticus; species Salticus scenicus. The sequence continues at coordinate 257,360,371 of OZ005653.1, forward strand.
TAGATAAAGTGTCGTATTAAAAAGAAATCTCTCTCTTTATTTATTTTTTTTTTTAACTATAACAGCGTTAAAGCCGCGCTTTATTTATATAAATCATATCCTGCAGTATGAAAATAAATATAGTATTTAATACGGCTTTATTGCATTATTATATCAGACTATTGCTAAATTACCTTGCATTACTATACTGCACCGTATTAAATAACTTTACCAAGACAACAAATCACTAATCTGTTTTAATGAATTTATTTCTGATACCTTTTGTCAACTACTAGTTAATTGTGCGTTAATTATATTTTATTATTTACTAGTAGGCCTTTGCGATTTGCTGGTCAGTACATTTATATGAATTCTTAATTTAAATTACTTATTTTATTATCAGATTTTATTTAAAAACTTTAATTAAAATGTACATTAAAATCGATCAAAAACTTGCTTCGAGTCAATACTGCGTCAACAGCGGCTTCCTCGCACTCATAAAAATAACTTACAAAAAAACATTCTATTGAGATCATTAAAATCACGGTCCCCACTGCCTGTAGCAGGCTTTATCCGTCTTTACTCTCAAAATCCGTATGCCTTATACATACGCAATAAGATTTAATAAATGCCCTTCAATTAGAATATCATAACCTTCCTACTTTTTGCATTATCTTGGATTATTATCTTGAATAATGCTGAGTATATATTATGTTTTGCAGTGCAACTTCAAATGTTCCTAGGTATCCTGAAAAAAAAAAAAAGAAAACTATATCATTTTATCTGGGACCTTTGCGTGCTCGCAGGAAAAAGTATATTCGCAGATGAAGCTCTGATAGGGTCTCCACAAATTTCTATATAGTCCTTCCACTTGCACTTTGCTGGATCTGAGAGCCAACTGCTTGCAACCCTTGCTTGTAACGCTACACGTTATCTGAGGCGCGCAGCATGCACTAAAAAAGCAGTCAAAAAAATTTGTTTTTTGAATAGTGTTTAGTTTGAAAGTGTAAGGAGAAGGAACCGACGGGAATCTCTTGACTTTTATAACCCTAAAACAAAAAAAGATAGAACGATGAAATTTTATAATTCAGACGATTCCGGTGTATTTTTCCATTGTTTGGTGAATATTGGAAAATAGGAAATTTGAAATGGAAAGCTGAAGTAGGAACGTAAATTCATATTTCAAAAGAAGGCCTAACGATTTTCCTCAAACTTGTTATATAAACCCTCTTTTAGGTGGCCGTTTGTAAATATTAACTGGTTATTTCGGAAAATATGATAGGCGTCTTGAATAAGTACTCAATTTTAGATCTCTGAAATGGAGGCTTAGAGAACGTTATTAAAAGTACTGTATATAGACTAAAAGTATATTAATTTACTACGTTTATGAAAATTTTCTACAAATTTGTTATATAAACTTCCTTTCTGATGTTCTTTCGTATATAATTGTTGGTTTCTGGTTAGAGATTTGCAAAAGATGCAAATATTTGCAAGGGTTTGGTAAAAATCGGAAGTGCGATAGTATTATTATGATGATTACGTTATTTTTTTTTATGTAGATTATGATATTGGTTCAATTCTCATAATTTTCAAATTAAAAAAGTAAAAAAAAGATAAAAAGTGGAGTTTTCGACCAGGTTTTAGTTCTGCACGAAATAACTCTGACCAACCAATCTACAGTTTTGTAATTGAAAAATTATTTATAAAACTTACTTAGTTTCGTAATCTGATTTGTGAACTTCCACTTTTCGCTTGTTGGGCATGTCATGGTCGCTTTTAATGCATCAGAAATGTCCACTTTTCTATGCAGGCAGGTATACTTAAAAAAAAAAAAAACCTTATATTATTTATATACAAGGAGCAAAGCAACATTATTAGTAGGTATTTAGTCACTTGTTTTCAATAGTCATATGTCTTAACAGTAAGTACAAAACTTTGAATCTGACTCCTCTTCCCATTTGGATACCCACGAAGCTTTTTACATATTTCAGAATTCGAAAAATCTTGTAAATGATATTTCTTCCATTCTGTTCTTGTCTGATGCTTGACAATTACTCATAACTTCAATTATAATTTAATTTTGAAATTTTAAAATTTTTAGATTTTGCTATAGTTTTTAATCTTATTTATTTAGTTAATTTCTTCTTTCATTTGATAAATCTGGTCACACTAGTATTTATATTTACATTCGTCTTTTTATATTTTTGCTGTTCATTTAAATCGGCTCACTGCGTTGCCGTTTTGATTGAAGCACTCGTGCCTACTTTGTTCGACTGACGTTCTTTCGACACGAAACAATTAGCGAGTTTATTGCATTTTATGGTGCTTATTCAAAGTTTTGTACTTATTACTTTAAAATATCAGTTCTGATGGTGCTTCCTTATTGTATGTATTAACAGTTGACCCTCATCCTAACAAACATAATAAAAAACAATTTCCTTTCTATTTTGCAAAAATTGTTCGGTATATTTAGATTCAAAAATATTTTTTTCCCCAAGCTTTATTATTAGGTTTTTTTATGAAACTTGGAAAACATTTTGTCTTCCGCTTGTAAAGATGAGCGCCAACTTTTACTAAATAAGTATTCCACCATTAGATAATGGTGGATGTCATTATCTAATGGTATCTAATGGTGGCATAGATGCCACCATTTCTAATTTTATTCAGTAACATTGTTAGCATCAGCCTTCTTTTAACACAACTTTTTTGAAAAATATTTTTTCTTATTTAATGCTAATTACATATTAGAGAAAATTACGTAACAAATAATATGGTATAAAAAGAAAACTGGAACTAACAAAGTTTCGGAATAAATTAAAAGTGTTGTCAAATATGCTACAGAGAATGAAGACCTACATAAAAGATTATTTTTTGAAATATTTATAACCCCCTTGAGGATCTTGAATACCTTCTCGAGGCTTTTACAATAATATATAACTATTCCCCAGCGGATGAAGGTTCTTATGCCAAATGGTTGACAGCGCTCGTTGGTGGGTTCTTCCAATTCCTGTTCTAGTAATTTAAAAAAAATTGGGTAATATATATATATATATATATATATATATTATGTTATAACATTAATGCTTACATTTTTACGTCCTTTTACCCATCTATACTGTAGAGAAATTATTGTTTAGAGGTATAATTTTCGAAATTGAATTTTTGTTATATTTACATGTTTTATGATCCACTGAATTCGAAAAATCAGGTTTTTGGCAATTGGTCCGTGTATGTGTGTGTGTGTGGCATGTGAGTCTGTTATCAGTATATCTCAAGAACAAATAGTAACAGGAAGTTCAAACTCCTTATTCTAAATTTATATCATATAGTAATGGTATACTAAAATTTCGTTGAGATCAAGCAAATGGTTCGTGTACAGGGACTTCCAAGAAAATTCATACATTACGTCTATGGGAGAAATTTCTACTAAGTACAGTATAACATTTATAGTCTACCGTAAAAAAAGGGAATGAACATATTTTTTCTATGCATAAAAGCATGTTTTGTGTAGATTGTGATAGGAAAATCATTCATCATTTTTTACAGGGCAACCCAAAGTATTTGGATATAGTGGGGCTGTATTTAGAAATTTCTGGAAGCGTATTTTATTTTGTGTTAGGCGTTTTTCATATAAAATTAAATTTATGTACGCAATGTACTACGCATATTGTTTACAGACAATAAATAGGTTTACTCAAAATTAAGCTAAACGTTTTTTTCTATTGAATGTAATTGATGGAAGTTCTTTGTTACATTTTACTTTATCGACGAACACTTCTCAGGAAGGAAAATTAATTTTTCATGTCCATATAGTAAATAAAGTATTCTTGAAGCTCGATTTTCAACTCTGTTTTTTTTGTATAATATCCTGTTTTGAGGTTCCTAAATATTAAAGCTAAAGTTTTAGCGGTTAATCTGCATGTATAATATACCTTTTATTAGCATAACGTAAAAATAAATAATTGCAGGAAATTCAAATTTTCTATTTTGATGTTTGTATTAGGCTGCTACTTGAAATATTTGATAAAGATTTACAAATTTGTATAAAAATTAATAATAGCCTTGATTATTTTTTTTTAATGAATGTAGGCACTATAATTAAACACCAGGCTCAGGGGGGATACCGCCTCCGCCTTTCTTAGCCCTCATACAGAATTACATGTCAAATAAAACTGTTTCTGAACCTATTTTAGTTTATTTTTAAAGTACACTGAACTTTATTATTTTATTGATAGTATGATTTAATCTACGATCTACCTTTATAGCATTGACTTGAAGGGTAAGAAAAAATGGTGTGCATGACACAGAAGTTTATTTTCATTATTTTTGTAAGTGGAATCATAAGGTTGCAGAAATAAAGTCATCTTAATGCCTTTGATTTATACTCTGTATGTGTATATATGAAAGAGTGTTTAAAGAAGTTATGTAACAAGCCCATTCAGAGTAAAATATTTATTCAGGAAAAAATATATATATATACAATGTACGAAGGCACAGGTATATATTACTTGTGCACATAATCATCGTACTTATCGAGGCATTTGTTCCATCGGTACACCAAACCATCAAAGCCGGCATCGAAGAAATCAGCCTCAAGGTTGTGCAATCACATCAAGATGGCTTGCTGAACCTCAGCATCGGTTCTGAAAAGCTGACCTCCCAAGTGTGTCTTTAAAGGCCCGAAAGGATGGAAATTCCTTGGTTGCGAGGTCGGGACTGTAAAGAAGGTGGCCAAATACCTCCCACCGAAAACGCTGAAACCAATCTCGCTTAATTGTGGCCATATGTACTTAAACCTATCGGAAACACAAACGTCTTCACTATGTCTCAAATATTAACGGTATCTCACCCTGTGTCCGTGAGAAGATCATTTTTTATGTCATACAACTTCTTTAGTTTATGAAGATTCAGAATTTTTTGAAGGTGAGTATTACTAATTCTCTAATCTGTTTACGAAGAAATAAAAGGAGTGAAAACCTGTTTTCATTCCCAGTAAGGCAGTTGAGTTAAGTAGTAGTCTGATTTTCATGGAATACCAACTATTCCATAATATTTGTACTTTTTGTAAAACTTGAATGTTGATCATTTTTACTTTCTTCTATATGTAATATAACGTATTAAATTGTGAAAATTTTTGACCTCCGTTTTTTGATGGATTTACACGTTTTGGGATGTCCTGAACACGAATTGATAGTTTTTAGAAAATGTCTGTCTGTCTGTCTGTGTGTCTGTGTGTATCACGATTTTTTTTTGGACACTGTAGCTCACGAGCAAATGAATGAAATTTAACCAAACTTGGTATTTAGTTGCACCCTGACATAAACTGGTGCTGATTAGATTTGGTGATCAATCGCTCAACAGGTGGCGCTGTGATCGCATTTTTTGTAACCTTTTAACATGGCAGTATAGGACAAAATTTCGTATAAATGTGCATAATGAGAGTTATTTTAAACTCGTGATTGTAAAATTAATATGAATTATTGATAATAGTAGTAGTTAACTAGGAAAAACTTTTGTGCATGTGGGGGCATCGCTTCCCCCCCTGGGGGGTAAATTTTCAAGATGGGTATCTTTCGAAAGGTCTCAATACCTTTAAAACGAATGGTTGAACTATAAATCTGTGATAATTTAAAACAAAGTTATCGATTTTTTTACTTTTAACGAAAAAAAATACTTTAAAAAAATCTTTTTTTTTTTTTTTTACTGACTTTGTATAGGAAAATGTAGAAGAAAGTCTTGCTGTGGCCACAACATACTAGTTTCAATAATGTTTATTTTCAATAAATTTCAAAATAAAATGTTTATGTTGCAATTATTCATTATTATCTGTAAAAATACTACCCTACTTCATATTATCCTTTGGGGAAATTAATATTCTATCTTCCCATTCATAACTATTCCATATTACCCGCTTAGTCCATTTTACCCGAAAAAAACATTTTTTTTTTCCCCTTTAACTAAAAGTTTTGCATGCAAACTCTGCAATCACTATTTTTGTAGCATAAAACCATAGAAGATATAGTAATAAGACATAGATTGATCATGGAGGGAGAAAAAATGATACATTTTAACTCCGAGAAAGACGGCCATTTTTACTGGTTAATGGCCGTCTTTCTCCGGGTGAATAAACACGGGAATACACAGGGATAATTTAGCAAATAAAATTTATGAATAATTTATGTACTAAAGGTGAATGAAAAACTCCAGATACTGTCTCAAATTCATTTTTCTTTCTTTCGTTCTTTCTTCTTTTCTTTTCTTCTTCTTTTTTTTTTTTTTTTTTTTTTAAGCTATTAACTTAGTTAATATTTGAAGTTAAACTCTTTTTATATATCAATACTAAGGAGCTTTACCTGCGCCGCAGATAACTATATCTAAAAGAATTTTGAAAATATTATATTACCTACTAATTTAAAATCTTTAAAAATATTAAAATTTAAAAAAAGCATTCCATTGAATATGAAGACGGTAATTATTTCATGATAATAATAAAGCAACTGATAATAAAAATTTATATTTTTCATAAATTAGTCAAATAGAACTTACTTATGAAAACATATTACTTTTTCTTTCATTCATTTATTAGTACAGTCATCGCGCAATACATCGGCATTTAAAAAATCCATCAACATTTTATTCTATTACAGTTTTATTTCATTCTATTACTATTCAATACCGATTAATGGGTGATATTAAAAAAAAATTTCGGCATCAAAAATCTTTGAATGATTGCATGGTGATAATCCATCTATATAAATTACTATATCTATGAATAAAACCATCAAAACACATTAACATCACTTGAAAATTTGCAATAATCGAATCCATATTGATACAGATTACTTCAGTTTGTTATGGTGAATTAAAAAAGAAATGGTATTCCAATTCCTCATTCACCTACTTTCCCTTATATATGATTACTTTATATTATTTTAGTTCGCGGATTCAACTATATCTCTTTCATGGGAATAATTTGTTTGGCTTAAAATCAACATTAAAAAAAAAAAAGCATAATAATGAATAATTTTTATTTAAATAATATATTTTCTATCAATATCGAAAAGCAATTTATGTTATGCTACTTTTAATTAATGTTATAGATTTCCTTATAATATCACTATTTCTCAAACTTTACATAATCAAAAGTGAAAGCTTATAGTTAAATGATATACATAAGAATTGGATATTTTTATGGATTTTTATGTTGCATAATTACTTTATAGCTTTAATTAAGTTAATTATATTTATCCAATTTTATACAAGAGTTAATTTAAATGTTACCGGGAAAAGAAAAAAAAAACTAATTTTAAACATTATTTTTCATTTAAAGATCATTCGACTCCTACGGCTTTTTTATTATTTTTCTTTTTAATTATTTTACAATTCCCTTTTGATATATTATTTTGTGATTTTATGACCAGAAAAATGTTGATCTTGTTTTTCATGTTTGGCAAAATTATTATATTTACAGTAAAATTAAAATCTTTTTTTCATTTACAGATGATAATATTATGCAATTGATTTTTTATTGCTGATTTTAGAAATGTCGCTGGTAATTTCAAGGATCAAATTTGCAAAAACATTAATTTATTTAATAAGTAAAAAATTAATTATCATGGTATATGTAAAAATACATTTAAAAATTTACTTGATGTTTTTTATTATTATTAAATTTAAGTAAAGTTCTGCATTACTAGAATATTTTTTTATTTATAAATCACACTGCAGAGATCTTTAAAAAAAAAAATCCATTGCGAAATATATTTTGAAGTTGTATAATCTTAAATATAAGTATAGGAATAAACATAAATTTAAATTTAAATAAATCATTTTAGGTTTTCAATATACTTTTAATTATTTAGACATATATATATATATATATATATATATATATATATATATATATATATACAGTCGGTAACAAAAGTCTCCGAACACTAAAAAAAATTCCTATGTAAAAAAAGTACACTCAATACAGTTTTGTTAAATAAATCCTTGTCGAATCCTGTTCTTAGTCAGTCTAAAAACAGGATTCGACAAGGATTTATTTAACAAAACTGTATTAAGTGTACCTTTTTATATAGGAATTTTTGCTAGTGTTCGGAGACTTTTGATACCGACTGTATATATATATATATATATATATATATATATATATATATTAACTGCTCCTATTATCTTTTATCGGTATTATAATTATTTTAAATAATGTGAAAGATTTAATTATGCTCTTGTTGCTTAGGTTCATTTAATTGCTACATCAGATGAGGTCCATAACTGCCTCCTTTGATCCACGATAACCTCTGGATGATTAAGTAGCTGTTCACTTGTGCAGTCAATCCAGGAAAGAATATGCGAGGGAGTATCTTCAGTGAAATTGCATTTGACATTCAAAAAATAAACCTATTATCCAACAGAAAATTTCTTTATCTTCAAGTACCACTATGAATCCTTACCACGGCTATTTGAACAACGCTATCAACTATACTATTCAAGGCAGAATAGGGCCTACTACTCACTTACCAATCGTGAGCTGAGAATTCATTATGTGTTGATTTCCATTTAATCTTAAAAGCGCGTTCAGTAAAAATAAGTAACTCACAATCAGTGAATTTTATGCTATTTATTTTATTCAGTAACTCTGTAGTTTCATTTTTAAGTACATTGATGTGTTCGGAAATCCATTAGAAATGAATTCTATGTTAAGAACATAAGTTTTGTCTTTTATTTTCGATAGATTTATGGTCTTCAATTCGTCATCCTTTGGACAAGTGTTGCATTGAATCACTTGTCTATAAATCAAGATTAATATGTTTTTGTCCAAATTTCATTCAAAGCAGTAATTTGTTACCTGATTTTTGGTGAACATTTCTGAACATAAGCCTAAACAATTATTTAGATTTCTTTTATAAATTCCATGTCCTTTCCAAACCAGAATAAAATCTTTACATCCATAAACACCACAGTCGTTATTATAATCAGCTATATCAATCTGGAGATCTTAATTGGGTATAATTATGATAATAACTTCGACTAATTATGCTACAGATTTCTGATGCGTTGACCGGATTGATCTTTATATGATAAAGAAATAATCACATCACTTTTCGCCAGATAAAAATCACTCTGTTATAAACTATATCATGAATGGACTGTAATGCTAATTGTGTAAGATTTTTAAGGTGCTGACTGTTTTTAATAGTATAAAATTCAAGATGATTATTTAAAATGTCTCGATGAAAAACTTATCCTGCAAAGTCCAGACTATAAGCTTAGGAAATTTACCCCACGTCTTTTCTAATCTAACTTTTCCTCTCTCTCATTACGGTTAAGAAAGCTTTCAATTTTCGGCCAACGATTGTTAATTCAGTTACAAAGCAGAGTTCTATATTAATCATCACATACGGTTAAAAAAAAAAAAAAATAGATAAATAGATAGAAAAGAAATACCCCACAACGTGCAGGTAAAAAATTCGTCAGCTCTTTGTACTGTAATATTACAGCGTGTTTAAATAAATACATGACTGAATTTTTAAGGAGCATTGTGAAAAACTCATGTAATTTTACAGCATAAATGCTCTAAATTTGCTCAAAACACACATACTAAAATAATCACTGTTGTCGAATCGAACCAAGGCTACCCACATAGGAAACATAAACACTACCAACAGACATTTGAACGACGCATTATACTATTACTTTGTAATTCTCAAACATTTTTTAACAAGGTTTATTTTATTAACAGGATAGGCCTTTTGATACATTTGTTAACCTTGTTCGAGAATGCTTGTAAATTACTAAATAGAAGTGTAACGTGTGTGTCTGCTTTTTATTAGTAATGTTCTCTCTTACTATGCGCGATGGCCCTGTTTCGATTCCCGATTGGTCAAACTTGGTAATTTTTCTTAATGAGTATTTTTGAGTACATTTACAGCACTTTATGCGATAAAATGGTATGAGTTTATTTTTAATTCTCCTTAACAGTTCAATCATGCGTTTATTTACAACACTCTTGAAATTTACCGCACAAGAAGTTTTCCTTGCTTTGTTTTTTCCATATATTTTTCTTTTGCTAAATATTTTGACCAAAGCTATTTACTCCTAAGTCTCTATGACTGGACGGTAACCTCATATTGAACAATATTCCCGTGACAGCAGTTAAGATTTCCAGTGGTAATTCTAGCAACAGAATGCTGCTTCTAAATGAACGGAGATTGCTATTCGAATCTACCTCATACATAGCTGCATCTCATATTCAAAAACAGATCCTATAGATTAAATATAAATAGCCTTTTGGGTCAATGCATCTGCATGCAGTTTCTGCATCTATCACTGTTGGGAAATAACCATAATCAGAATTTTTTTTTTTTTTTTTAACTTAATGGAGATGGATGGTCGAAGTTGCCTCATATACACAACTGCACCTCCTATTGAAATATAGATCCTATAAGTTAAATATACATAGTCTTTAGAAGCGGGATCTTTACTTTAAAATCTTTAGCCTTTTTATTTTATTTATTATTATTATTATTATTATTTTATTTTATTTTATTTTATTTTATTTTTGTTTTTTTATTCTTTTTTGCCTGAAAACCAGGATTAAAATTTTTGTGAAATGTGAGGTGGCAAAACACATTGTTGCAGTCAAATGCATTTTCTGTATCATCATCATCAACTAAACATCACTGGACACATCTACCTCGCTGTGCATGAATCTAAAAATGTCCTTAACGCATTTTTTTTTTTTTTTTTTTGATGGAACATTTAAAAGTTGTTCAAAGCAATTTATGCAAATTTACACAATCCATTTTGATTATGGAAGAACATCATCGGAGACAAGCGTTTTTCCTGTTTTGCTTGCTTTTCTTCCTGATAAGAAAGAAATTACTTAAAACTAGTAAATTTATTGCCAAAATTCACCATGGCTACATTTCCGGTCAATAGACTTTAGGTAATGGGCCAAGTATAAAATCATCCTTTTAAGACAAATTCCTTCAATGCTTTAATACTTACAAAGAGGGACTTTGACTATGTCCGGAATTGGCACGTCGGAATCGGCACGCCACCAATACTTGACACACATAAATTATTTTAAACAAATAGACTAAATATCTAATTATTTGGATTTTCTTCTTCTTCTTTCTACCAAATGAATCAAACCTTTATGTGTGATGTTGAATATCAATAAAAAAGTATTAATTAACAGCAAATTATTTAAAAATTCATTTTAGATTTTATAGCATACTAATTTCAGAACCAATTTTTCAATTTACTTTTACTTCTAACTATGCATTTTTGTTATGTATTATAATAGGTGTTATATTATGTAATAAGAAGACATTTGATTATTTTAAATTATGTAATAGCGTAAACTATACAACAATTAAAATTTCGATTCCTTTTACACTAGTTCAATCTAATAATCATATATTATTCCTAATAAAGAAAAAATAGGTGGAAATATAAAAGATTCGTTATAGAAATTTTCATCTTTTCATAATATTACCAGTTTTTAATATTTAGTTTTAATGTAATGATTAATTCAATTAAATTTTGATTGCTTGGAATAGTTTATTTCTTCTTACATTTTTTAAAAAATAATATTTGTTATTTTATACATATACATATTTTTTACATACTTACTTTTGATTCAATAAATATCTTAATTTAAAATAATTTAACTCTAAAAGTTTTTTTAAGAATTATATATATAATAATATTATTATTGTGTGAAAAAATAGCTGAAGAAATATCATCGATTTTATTATTAATTCAATATTTTTCTAATCCGTTTTCTAGATGTTTTAAATAAAATATTTATAAAAGAGAAAAGCAAAGAATACTTAGATATTTCCAATAAGCTGAATTCAAAAAATTCATTTCGTCAAGTAGGGCAAAACCTTTAATATCTACCTATTCATAATTTAATTAAAATTTCTAAATTATAGTTTTTTTCCGAAGCTGGATTTTGTTTTCTTAAGATCTTTATAATATATCATCATTGAAAGCAAATATTTTTAGCAGTGATTTGCATTTAAGAAAGTTTTAGAATGTATACTTTGATTCATAAAACTACTGTGTTGCTTTATTTAAAAAGAATTATACTCAACTATACAAATAAAATAAATAAGATTGTCTTTATAAGTGCATTTAAATATTTTATTATAGTGGATTATACAGTTTAAATTTTTTTTTTTTTTTTTTTTTTTTTTTTTTTTGACGCAAAAGATTTTTTTTTTCAGCTTATTAAAAGGAAAAATAAAATTTATATTGTTTAGCAGTTTAAAAAAAATAACAAAAGGAAAAATCACAAAAATAGCAATAACTAGTTAAAAATAAACCAAATTCGTATTCAATTTTATTATTTTGTCAACTGAAGTGTGCTAAATAAAACTGCAGTATGCAAATTATTCACGTTGCAATCGAAATATGTCATCTTTGAGGAGCATATAAGTGTATTCTAAAGAGTAAAGCTGGTGATATAGCTGTGTTAGCGAGAGAAGAAATCTGAGATAGTCTGTTCTATCCCTTTGAATGAACTCAAAGCATCATTTGCAGAACTGCGATGGAGAACCACTGAGAGTCTAGATTATTTTCACATTAACCTCTGAAGCACTGTACACTTAGTTACCGCTTCTCAAAAATCTCCGCCCCATTTATAAAGGCCAATCGATAGCTACTAGCTGCTAATACTTTTTGGCTATCACTAATTGTTAAAAGAAATTTTTCACCATGTCTTGTTAGACATAATGAAGCGTTTTATTCAGACAGAATGATAATCAAATCTCATGGTAGAGAACAACTATACCCGATTAATTAACTAAACACGACTTAGAAATATGACTTGGGAAAATTAAAACTCTATTGAAGTTATTGGTTCTTTTAATGTGTCAAGTACGAGACATTCGTACTGCAGATAAAATGTTACAGAAAAGCTCATTTCATTCTACAATTTTTCTCGAGTTAATACTCAGTCATGGCGTCATCATTCCCATCTGTAAAACCCAACATTCCTAATCCGAAATTTGCTTTTTTTCCTGATATGCAAGCTTTAACGCATGAAACAGGCAGCATCGAAATACTGTATAAACAGTAGCATATAACAGGGGCTGTGAAAAAAAAAAGGTTAATGTCACCATTTTTAGCAATACTGGTCTAAAAGGGAAGCGTGCTCAAGTTAGATTATATTAAATACTATTCTGATAATTTCGTCTAAAGCTAAACCAGAATCGGACTCATCTCAAAAACACAAAATTTCTCAACCATAATCTACAAAATAATTTTTTGTCCCTCAATTCAACTTGAGTCGATGATTATGAACCTGAGTTAATCTAAAATCGAACAGGAAAGATTTACTAATTTAATTGACACCTACGGATAGTCAACAAATATATCTTTAATATCAACTTTAAATTATATGATTTAAAAATGCTTTACGTATGCTTTTAGATAGTTTACTAAATGATCTTTTTAAATATATATATGTGTGTGTGTGCGCAATTCATCATTTGTATGAAAAAAATATGTAAGTAGTTGAAACAACTTCTGTCATAAAGAAATAGGCATTTCCCCCCTCAAAGGTGGGGGTGGGAGTAAGTAATACTCTACATATACAAAATGTTTTCCCAGTTGACTATTAGCATTATAACTTTTTTTTTTTTTTAAATGATTATTTAAAAATACTTTTTATTGTGCACATTTATAGGAAAGTTTATTCTATACTGCCATATCAAAAATTATGAATAAACAAGATTGCAAAGCTACCTATTCGGTGATTTCCATCAATTGTTGACAGGCAGTATTTTATGTCAAGGTGCAATTATGTATGCATTTATGAGAAATTCTGTGCGTTAGTTCATGAATTGGAGCTGCCACATTTTTTTTTTTTTTACTCACACAGACACACTTGCAGCCAGAAAGACGTTTTTTAATCGATCAAATCATGTTCTAGATATCTTAAACAGTTTGAATACATCGAAAATCAGAAGTCAAAACTTTTGATTAATACAATACTTTCATCTATTGATTAAATAAAATAAAATAAAATAAAAAATAAAATAAAAGATATTAAAAGATATTAAAAGATATTAAAAAGAAATAAAAAGAAATGAGAAAGGCCCAAATTTACAAACAATAATATTTGATATTCCATAAAAGAATCCTGCCATAATTTTTCATTTATTTAATTATATACAATTTCATCTCTAATAAAATATTCCTTTCTATTATTTTTTGTATTTTCTCCGCGAATAATATATATATATGTATATAAAGCTTATTGTTTAACTTTTTTTATCCTTTCTCTAAATGTATTGAACAGAATTTGAGGCATTATCAGTTAGTTTTCCCATAAACCAGAAGGTTTAAAAAAAAAAAAAAAATCAGTTTAGTTATGGAAAAATAAAAATCCAAATATATCTTTAAATTGCCTCAAGAACCGACAAAGGTAGTTTCAAATATTTATTTTTCAGTAAATATACATGATTTCTAATAAGAAGCTCCACCAAGGCCAACTTCTGAAAAACCTTTTAAAGAGATCATCTTAAAGCTTTCTTATTAATTAAATATTAGAAATTTAACTGGTAAATCTGCAGATCCTCAATATTCCATTTCCATTAGATATTACTTAGCAGATCATTTTTATTTATTCAATATTATTTAAAGATATATATATATGTGTGTGTGTGTGTGTGTGTGTGTGTGTATAAATACAGGGTGGTCCGAAAAACATGATAGAAAGTAAGCGATCATTGTGGAAAAAAGACAACATGCCAGAACATGAAACATATTTTATTGAATAAAGATATGAATGACATTTAATATACACGATGCTTAAAATGTCTACCGTCCCCGACTATAGTGTTATAAAGCCGGTTCCGAAACTCTGTCATAATACGCTGGAGTGTGTCGTAATCAAGTACATCAATCTCATTTCTGATAGCCAATTTATGTCCTCCAGTGAATCAGGGCTATCCCTATAGATTCTAACTTTGATCTAACCCCATAAGAATAAGTCGCATGGATTTGGGTCAGGACTGTATGGGGTCCACTCTATCCCGTGCGCCGTGAATTTCTCTGCATCCAATGCAATCAAACGCTCACCAAACGTCGTTTCAAGCCACGAAAAGATGTCAGAAGTTTTTTGGGGACGAGCCCCATCAGGCTTGAACCAGTACCGGCGTGTCCTGTTGAGATAGCCCGCATCAGGGCCAAAGTGACGCTCTAGCAACTCTCGATACTTCACTCCTGTGACCACACCATCAATAAATATCGGACCAATTATCTGCTTCGACGATATGGCACACCACACCATGACCCTTTGTGGATGCAGTGAAGAGATGGCGCTGAGATGAGGATTTTCTGTACCTCAGTGGCGCCAGTTTTGTTTGTTCACGAAACCATTCAACTGAAAATGGGTCTCATCACTGAACCAGATCTTGTATTCACTGATAGAACCATTTTTAAGTTCCTCGATTATGTGGTTTGCGAAATCTCTCCGCTGCACAGTATCCCCCCCCCCTTTAGCGGCTGTCACATTTGGATCTTGTATGGACACAATCCTACTGCTTTCATTAGCCTTTGTAATGATGTTTTGGATATGCTTAATTGTTGGGCCGCCTGTCGAGTGGAAGTGGTTGGCTGATCCTCAAAGTATGCGCGTGCAGGCTCCCTGATGTCGTCAGTAACAACTGCTGATTTTCGTCCCGACGCCTTTCTTTTTGCATCCTAAACACTCCCTGTAGATTCATATCTGTCCATCAACCTGTAAACAATGAAAATCAGTGGGAGATTAGGACCATTACATCAGTCATCTGATGGCTTAAAATTCACTGCGACTTTAGAGTGCTATAACTTACTGCGTGATTATCTCTTCACTAAGCATCCTTTTCTTTTTGAACTCTGAACGACATGCCCGTCGAACGGGGACATTACATCTGTTATTCTCATAAAAAATTTTTACGATATATAATCGATCTTAAAAGGTTTGTGATTCTATATTGCTTATTCTTTATTTCGGGTAATTAAGCATTCAACTGAAATGTCACTATATGTTTTTATAATATGGAAGAATTATATTTGCATCAATACATTTAAAATCAGAAACTTAAAATACTTTCTATCATGTTTTTCGGACCACCCTGTATATACATGTTTAATTCGTTAGATAAAAATAAAAAAAACATGTTTTTGAATAGAATGCCGGCCTCCTTTCAACCCCCGCTGTATCTATCTATCTATATCTGTCTAATGTGTGCATATATATATTTGCCATATGTGTATTATAAACCTAAAATACTTATTCGGTAACTAGTATGCTCAATACATAATACATCGGAAATATTTTATGTGGCCCTGTATCATAGCCTCCTAAACTAGATGCCTGTCGTGTGGCTCGGAAACTTGGCAACAGTTGAAGCGGTAGACAGCACCACCTGGTACAGATTGCGCGACTTTTTTATTCAGCTGCCACCAATAATTTTAAGAAGTGATATATGATATATATAATCGACGTTTCTTCGATTCTATTCGCCTTTTATGTATATCATATCCCACTTTAAAAAATTTTTGTTGGCTGATGAATGAAAAAGTCGCGCAATGTGTACCAGGTGACGCTATCTACCGCTGCAACTGATTCCAAGTTTCCGAGCCACGCGACAGGCATCTAGTTTAGGAGGCTATACCTGTATACCACTAAATTATATATATACACATTATTATCGACAGGAAACAGGCTTTTTAACATTGTAATAGTGTATTGTAATTCCATTACGTGGAATGGAGTGTAACCATGTTAAAATGAACTTAAATTCCGTTTATAGACTGTTATGGTACGAAATTATCTTGTCTGTCCCTGTAAAACAGCCCCAAACACTATACACACTAAAAAACCTATTCAGTTAATTCTTTGTTACTTAAATGTACTTTTATTAAATTTAATGCCAAATAAATGATTACCTAACATATCGGAATTCCTTTGTGCAGCCCTGTAAGCAAATTACTAATTCTATGCCTACCATTGTCTACATAAACCACTCATTCTTTTAAACGGTTTAATAACATATTTTAATTTCATTAAGCTGAATTGAATGCAACCACATTAAAATGTCCTTAATTAAAAATCCATTTATAAGCTGTAAATTGTATTAAATCCTTTTATGTATCCTGTAAACGATCCACAAACATAATGCACAATAATAAAAAACTATACAACTAATTCTAAATAGCACATAAATATTTGTACCAAATTTGATACTACCTGGATGAATACATAACGGTATCGTAACTCTTTAGATTAATTATTGAGTGCGTACACCTTTTTCCTACATAAAACATTCTTTAAGTATCTTAATAATGTACGTTAATTTTATTATCTTAAATGCACTGTAACCACTTTAAAATGCATTTGAACAAAATTCTGTTCATAGACCGTAATGATAAGAAGTACATTTGTAAGTCCCTGTACATGACACATAAACAATATACACATCAAGAAATATACAGCTGATTCTGCAGGGATCATGTAAATGTGTACAAATTTTGATGTCAATCAGGTGATATTTTAGCCGCTATCACGGTACACACAAATTCTGTCAATAGGCCGTAATGATTAGAAAAAGTTTGATGTATCCGTGTACACGAACTTTAAACAGAATACTCATTCAAAAATATACAATTACTTCTGTGAGTTATAAACATATGTATTAATTTCGAAGTCTTTCGGGTTCTTTTGCGGCCACTATCACTGTACGTACAAATTCCATCCATAGGCCGTAATGATAAAACAAATTTTCGTGTATCCCTGTATACGAACCTTCAATAAAATATACACCCAAAAACCTACAGTTAATTCTGTGTGGTTTACGATCATGTGTAACAATTTGCAAGTCCGTCAGTTGATTTTTGTGGCCGTTATTGCTGTACTCACTGATCCACATGCAGGCACACAGAATTACGCACGGAACACAAAAAAATTTGAGTTTCAACTTGGAACGTGAGCTACTGGCATTTTGGCTATAAATTTAAAAATAATGTGTGTGTGTATGTATATATATATATATATATATATATATAGAGAGAGAGAGAGAGAGAAGGAGGAATCGGTGGGGAATATGGAATAGTCGAGTAAGATGGAATACCGTTATGTTTCACCTATATGGTACTTAAACTTATTTTAAGAACCTCTAACGTCTTCACTGGGATTCAAATATGAACTATAGTTCACCTTCTGTCAGTCAGAAGAACAATTTATGTGTCACAAAACTTCTTTCGTTTATCAAGATTTTGACTTTTTTTGGAGGTAAATATTACGAATTTTGTAATCTGGTTACAAGCAATAAAATCGGTGAAAAAAACCTAGTGTACTTTCCGGTAGGGGAGTTGAGTTACACTGTTAAAACAATGCAATTTTGCTGCCAGAAATTTTCTGTAATTTCGAAAAAAAAGTCGTAAATTACGGAAAAAATTACGTTGACAAAACGTATTTTTCTGTAATTACAGAGAATTTCTGACAGTAAAGTTTTTTTTTTTTTTTTTTTTTAACAGGTGTAGTTATTAGTCTGATTACTATGAATCTGATTACTATGTCGGAGTACTTATTTGTACCAACAGGTGGTTGAGGTTAATTTGTTCTTCAAGACAGCGATTTGGGTAATATGGAATACCAACTATCTTTATATTATTTACGATTTTTGTAAAATTTGAACGTTATAATTTTTCAATACTGTTTATGCTCAATAATTATTTCAAAATAAATTATTTATAATGCAATTATTTTCAGCCTTCTGTAAAAATATTACACTATTCCATATTATGCTTTTAAAAATATTATCCTTTTTTTTTAACTAAACATTTTGCATGTAAACTGTATTTTAGTAACATAAAACCACCAAAACACAGTAATAGCACTTGAATGCTCACAGTAGTCGAATTCACAGTCATCCAAATATTCCAGGTTTTTAGGAGAGTTCAAATTGAAGTGGTATTCCATATCCACATACTTTCCTCTGTATATAAATTATCTAAAACTTGCCATATCAAAAACTTCCAAAATATTGAATCAATTCAAACCAAAGTTATTTGATGACTTATCTCTAATGAGTTTTCTGAGTAACTTGATCCGCCATTTTGTCACATCGTAAATAATGTATTTAAAAACGGATTTTCTTACAATTCGATGCATGAAAACCCCTGTCAGGGTCCTAGTTAAGTTTATTAAATAACGTGTAGTGCCATCTTGGTTAAAAATGGTGGTCAAATATAATTAGACCTCCATTTAAACATTTGTCATGACAATAACCTTAAAAATGCCGAATTGATTCAAACCAATTTGGACAATGGACTTAAATTAAAAACTCCTTGAATAGTGTCAATGGCCAAATGATCCGCTCTTTCATTTCCAAGTTGCGGGAACTTAAAATTTCAAATTCACATAAAAATGTTTTTATGACTCGAATTTCTTAAATCCTCTTTCCTACAGCCAGGGGGGGGGGGGAAGCTACCTTTCAACGAAAACCTCTCCGACTATATATAGTTTCGACGATAGTCACGCAGTGCAGCTAAGCTATTTCTGCCGTTCTGATAAAACAGTTTACCAATAACGCTCGATATTTCTTCTGTAAGGGCATGATTAACGTTAAAAAAGGCACACAGAATGTTTTTCTGCCTCTGACTGCACCTCTCTTTATAGGGTATTTTCATAAAGAATCTTTTAAAAGTGCCATCTAGTAGCCAAAATCTGAACTTTATTTATTTTAATTGCAGGAAACGTTTCCTCTCTCATGGTCTATATAACGTACTAGCAGGCTTTGCCCGCTTCGCTTGACATTAAACTTAAATGAGTTGTCAAAATCCCATATCTTTATTAATAACCCAAGTTCTCGCTGTGATTGGTAGAGGTTTTCTCGCTCGCAAAGTGAGGAGTCTAGGTCTCCACTGTCATCGGCACAACTTCGGCACACTTCTTTCTTACTTCCCCTTCCTCAGCGGGTGAGTTCGAAGTTTTGCAAAATCACACTAATGTACATAATGCGTACACTTAATCAATATACAGTCTGGGTCCCCACTGCCTTAGGCACAACTTACCCACTTGTTACTTCCCTTTCCTCAGTGGGTGAGTTCGAAGTTTTGCAAAATCCCACTAACGTACATAATGCGTACACTTAATCAATATCCGCACACCAAAATTCGCCACTCTAAGATAATTCAAAGCGAATTCAAACGGAAAAACATGTTTTTACACATGTTTATTGGGAACGACTTCAGTATAAACCCACAACGATATTTGGCGATTTTTTTTGTTGGCGTTAAATCATAAATCTAAAAATCATAAATCATATATGATAAATGATAAAATCATAATCTAAATCATAAATCCAAAATAAAAAAAATATTAGGCTGCCATATTATATCGCAAACAGTCCAGAACGGCATCGTTATCCTTCAAAACAACGCCAAAGAAAAATCGCCAAATTCAGCTGTGGGGTTATACAGAAGTTATACCGTTTATTGCCCTCCGACTCCGAGAAGGGGGAGGAGATTTCGAATTTCGTGAAATCCAGTTACAATAAGTGCCGGATGCAAACAAACAATTTACGCACCAAATTTCGTGACCACAGAAGTCTTTAATACAAAATATAAATAAATAAGTACAAAATGCACAGCTTTAGTATGGGAACCCTTTGGTGACTTTAAATATTTTAAGCCATTTTTGCGATGAACTGAATTGGCTATCTCAATTGTGCAATCAAAGATCTTGGCGAGAAACGTCCGAGCTACTTCGGTTCTGAATTTCAAATTTTGCCAAAGGGATCCAATACTAAAGCTGTTCCATATCGAATCTAGGTTGAAAACGGAAAAAGGGTAAAATAAATTAGAAATATCAGACCTATATTTATAAATTTGGTACCAAATGAAAGAGGCGATTTTTCTGAATCCAGGGGTGCAAACAGTTTTTCGATGCGACAATTAGATATTAAAAAAATAACTAAAGTATGAAATTTAAGTGGCAACGGAAAACGGAAAAAGGGGAAAATAAATTAGAAGTACCAGACCTATCGTTACAAATTCAGTACCAAATTAAAGAGATGATTTTTCTGAATCCTGGGGTGTAAACAGTTTTTCGATACGACAATTAGATGTTTTAAAATTAACTAAAGTATGAAACTCAGATGGCAAAACTTCATTTAAATCTTTTCATAATTTGTAGTGCGATTCACGCGAATGAAAAAAGTCTTTATCTTAAAGATTTATTTTTGCATTTTATTTTTCCATTCAAAGCGTTTTAGTGAAAAAATATTTATGGCGCATGCGCAGGCGTTTTTTACCCACAATTTAAACACTAATCAGAATTTTTAAAATTTCTATAGATATAATTTTAAGTTGGGTGAAGACCTAAGTTTCTGCCAAGCGCCGTTGAATTTCGTCCAGCCGTTCTCGAGTGATGCCCGGACAAACGTGTTTTAGTCTTTTACCCCCCAGGGGGGAACGGGGGAGAATTTCTGAAAAGTTGATGGATATAATTTTAAGTTGGGTGAATACCTAAATCCCTGCCAAGCGCCGTTGAATTCCGTTCAGCCGTTCTCGAGTGATGCTCGGACAAACGTGTTTTAGTCTTTTACCCCCTAGGGGGAGAACGGGGGGGAATGTCTGAAAAGTTGATAGATATAATTTTAAGTTGGGTGAAGACCTAAATTCCTGCCAAGCATCGTTGAATTCCGTCCAGCCGTTCTCAAGTGATGCCCGGACAAAAAAAAGCGACATTCGGACACGATGACACACACACACACACAGGCAAAATTTTCTGAATTCATTTTCGGCTTTCATGGGGTGTAAAACGTGAAGATATCGCAAAATTTTTCGATTCCGACAAATTTACAGACAAAACTCTGATTTTATTAATATAGATGTACGAAATTTCATCAAATTCCAATAGGCAGAACGAGCTCTAGAAGGTGACTTTAATTATAACTACCCTTTATATTCTGAAATATATATATATATATATATATATATATATATATAGATATATATATGTATGTATATATATATACAAGTTCTACTGATTTAAGTAATTAATTGATCATATTTTTTAAATCCACATTTCAGATATCTTTTAACTTTTTGGGTACATTTGGTGACTGACACTCGCCATGTGCATGTTCAGCCAAAGTTACAGCTGACAAGTCTAATTCATTATTTGAATCTCAACTAAATTTAAATCTATGTACCTATGTCAACTAAATTAAATGGATTCTTCTGGAAAATTCTTAAATTTTACGTAGTAATCTATATTCAAAAAATTAAATATGTTCCACGTGGGAAAAAAAATATATATATTAAAATAGTCCGTACTCAGAGGGTTGAAATTTCAGAAATTCCCTATGAAAAACAGAAATGAGAAAGACAATTTAATATATGAAACCTTCAGAAATTTTTATGTATAGTTACAGGAACTTAATTTCTAATTAATTATTTCTTTATTATTATTATTATTATTTTGTGTGTGAGTGTCTGTATTTCTGTGTAAAAAAAAAATACATTAAATAAAAATTATTCTTTAACTTTATGTATTCTTCAAGAACGTTCTTGTGACCAGAAAACCTACACCCCTGTGCTGACGAGTCCAGTGTTAAAATAGGGGTATGAGTACCCTTGTGGTACCCTTGTGGTTGAGAAAAAATAAGCTATAAGGCAACGCCGAATGACTAGATTTTTATCAAATCTCAACCTGTCTGTCATTTTGGCCCCCCATCCAAGCCTTTAGAATCATCCTCAATGCTAAGGGCAGGAAGCGGGGTTGTACTACATTTATACCATTTCTCTTAATGCATTGGGCGGAACTTAAAGAATTACTAATTATTTTTTTTAGTAAAATAGCATGTAAAAACAGGGCATTTAAGGTTAGATTTAAGTTTGATTTAAAAATTAGAAAGGTTGGTATATGTACTAAAATGAAGCTCAACCAAAATCAAACTCTGAAAAACCTTTCATAGATATCCAGGTTAAGCTTTCTTATTAATTTCAAATGAAAAATTGAAATATGATTATGTAAATGCAAAATTTTGGAAGTGATAGAATTGTTTATTCTTTTGATATAAATCTGCGGAAATAATAGCAAAATGAATCATTAACATGATATTTAACAACTTAAATTGTAAGGAAATATATTTTGTTTTTGCCAAATTTATTTCGATGCATTTATTTATTCTGAATTACATATTAATTTACGATTCGAAACAATTGTTTTTGGTCAGTGCAACGCGACCTTTCACCAGATGCATAGTAGGCACGAATGTAATAGCAATAACGGCAAACCCAGATCCGAATAAAGTGACGAGATTAAATAAAACAGAAGTTCAATACAAATACTGGTGAGATAAAAACTACAAAAATGAAATAGAGAAGAAAAAAAGAAAAGAAAAATATTGGCAACATACAACGGATATATGAAAATATTTAACCTTTTTAGAAACCATTTCTGACTGTTTAAACAAAGTATTTTACATTTTTATATTTTTATAATACTGGCCGTTTATAGTTCAAAAGATATGGAAATTACAAATGATAAGAAATGGGCACCACTTTCAAATTTCTTTTCTGCCTTTTTTTTTTTTTTTTTTTTTTTTTTTTTTTTTTAGTAATAGTATAAAATTAAATTATATTTTTTATTATTATTCAAAATAAGGTAATAACAGAGAATCATACTAAGCGTTTTATCCTAAGAACATTTCAACTTACCTTTCTTTTACAAATATCAAAACCTTTACCCTAATGCGGAAAATGAAAGAATTAGACCTCTAACATAAATGAAAGAATTATAATGATTTATTTAACAAAAGCATCAAGGGAATAAAAAATAGGATCGTTAATGTAGACTAATTAAATCGTTTCGGAAATAAATTTGTCTAAAAAAAGTAATATCAGGATCTCTGGAGGACTTAAATAATGTTGACTGTGCTAATTAGTACAGAATTAGATTTATATTTGCTTAGAAATTTTTTACCATGCAATCTTTCTTGAAAGAAAATTCCATACTTTTTCTTTCAGTGAATAATTGGGAGCGTTCATATTTCCAATAAATTGTTCCACCTTAAACATTATTCTAACAACTATATAATTTCATATAAATTAACACCAGGCAAAATTCATGAATTATTCATACTTATTTTATTTGATAGAACATCAAATGCTTTAAATAAAGGGTGACCATAAAATTATTTTCCCTTTTAAAGGTAACTGGAGCCAAAACTAACAAATGAAATAAACCAAATTTTATATACAGATTGTACACGACATAGGGATATGACTTCCATAAATTAAAAAATAATAATAATAAAATAGTGCCAAAAATCGCGGGCTGGGGATATTTTGGTGCTGCTGCACAGTGAAATTTCCATAATGTATCTCAATTCTGGGTTCCAAACTGTAGGGATTTGTCCCTATGCGTAGGGACTTTTAAGAGGCACCCATTTCCCCCTCAGGACATTCTTAGAATGTCCTGAGGATGTCCTGTGGATGTCCTATGGGATGTTCTAGTGAAGAAAGTACGTCCTTCGATATCCTGAACACTAAAGTAGGGACTATTATCATCAATGAAGGGACATTTTTGAGCTGTCAGTAGGCACATGTCAAAGTTTGAGTTAGCAACACTGCCTCAATTGTTAATTTGCACATATTGCACGTGGTCCTTGATCCCAATTATGGTTAATAAGATAATGTTATCTGCTAGTTTAATAGAGTATGTCATTCATTACTACAGGTCCGTGAAACTTTACGCAATTTATATTCCTGCGCTCATACTAAGTATTAACTTTTTCGTTTTCAACATTTTCAAAATCCCGTATGTACTAGAAGAAACGCATAATCTACTTTAATTATGCAAACTCCATTGCGCGTACCTGACAGCAGCGTCAAAATTACCCCTATAGACGACTTTTGGTACTACTTTTTTTATTGCGGAAATCATCTCCCCATATTTTTCAAATCATTAATATGAAATTTTGCTTCATTTTGTTCATTAGTGTTAGTTGCAAATGCTCCCAAACAGGGAAATTTATTTTGTGGACACAATTTACTTTTTAAAGCTTTTAGAAATGTAATTTTATTGAAAAAATTTAACTAATTTATTCATTCGCATTTTTACTTCCATTATCCGTCTACTGTAGGTAATGGAAGTATTGTATTCCGTCCAAAAATCTGATATTGAGTTTCCACTGATTTACATGTTTAAGATCTCCTGAGTCCAAAAATGTAGCGTTTGGCAATGATCACTGTATGTGTATGTGTGTGGGGAATCTTCTGACAATCATATCTTCGAAACTATAAAGATACAACTACGAAACTTCAGAATTGAGAGTAATCTGGTATGTACAAATGGTTTTAACAACTTTTGGTGAAAACTGAAAAAACAGAAATTGGACATTGAAAACCGGAAATTGACTGTAAGTCTGTATCTCAAAAATGACTCTAAAGATTTTCTTCAAAGTTGCTATATAAACACTCTATTAGTGTCCTTTCGTATGAATTAGTTGGTTAATTCAGTAAAATTGATAGGTGTCCTATATAAACAGCTCATTTTCTGATCTCGCAAGGGCATTCCTTTACACCTTTGCGGCGCAAGACAATTCGGATAATTTAAATTATACTGCCACCGGAATTCATGAACTAAATTAAACTAAAAGAAATTTTAAATTTTAAGGTTAAGAAAACCGGCCTTTTCTGATATGTTATAAACGTAAATTTTTGCTAAAAATTTCCGGGATGAACTTTTGCAACTGGATCTTAAATTTTGCGTCCTCGCAGCGAGGACAGCGCGCGTTAAGGGGTTAAAAACGGCTGCACGGATTTTTTTCAAATTCGGCATATTAACACCTTTTATATATACTTTTGAATGTATTTTTTTTCGGTCAACAATTGAACATGGTAAAAGTGGGTTTTGGTAAACGTGGGTAACTCAAAAACGGATCTAACGATTGTCTTGAAAATTGTTACATAAACCCAGTTTAGATACCCTTTCTCATGTATCACGTGGTTATTACAGAAAAATTAACAGTCATCGTGATTGGGTAGATCAGTTTTAGATTTCGAAAATTGGTGTTTCAACAAATGTCTCTACCGAATTTTTTTTTTTTTTTTTTTTTTTTTTTTTTTTTCCTGTTTAAAAAAAGGTGTACGGATTTTTTTACATATTAACTTCCTCTTACATATCCCTTTATATGTAATTGTTTTTCTCCGGTCAACTGATCAATCTGCCAAGATTTAGTGAAAATCGGAAGTGGAATCTAAT
This sequence comes from Salticus scenicus, assembly GCA_963930645.1. Lineage (NCBI taxonomy): Eukaryota > Metazoa > Arthropoda > Arachnida > Araneae > Salticidae > Salticus > Salticus scenicus. The sequence goes on from OZ005653.1 coordinate 257,386,634, forward strand.
GTCGGTATTTTCAAATGCGGCTCTAACGACTTTCTTGAAAATTGATACATAAACCCCTTTCACATGTATTACTTGGTTATTACAGGAAAATTGACAGTCATTCTGATTAGGTAGTTAGTAAGATATCTCGTAAATTTGTGTTTTTAAAAAAATGGTTCAACCGTTTTTTTTTTTTTATTCGCTGTATGCAAACTCTGTTTTAAATTTCGTTACACGAGTATTAGTATTTTTCTTACAGGAAAATTGATAGATGTCTGATTTGTTAGATCAGTTTTACGTCTTCTAATCACATTATCTCCAAAAAGTGTATATAATACGAGTAATAGCAACAGCAAGTAATGAAAGTCGTGTGGTTGCTACATTCCAGATATATTTAACCTTTACATTCTGTAATGTGAATAAATACTTCTAATCTTTCTATTTTAATAAAGTTTCAGAACATCAATAATAAAAGTTTTAAAACAATCAAGGATCCCATTCATACAATAACCAAGTCTTCATACTAGACGATAAGAAATATATTATTTCTGGGTGCCTATTTAAGTACTCATAACACTAAAGTAAATAAAAATTCAGAGTTTAACAACATGAAGCAGCAAAATGCATTGTCAAATAAAACCAATTCCACATACAGGTTATTACTATTTAATAAAAAATAAATAGATATCTGCGTCCCAAAAGTGATCCAATTCTATACATTATGCAAAATATTTTCTCCTCCAAAATATTTATATATTTCCAAAATATTTATATATTTATTAAATCTAGCCTTTATAGATTTTTACAGTCACAACGAAAATTTTTTTATTGTTATGAATTATGGGCTCAACTTATTTGAAGTGCAATAGCGTTAGACATCTTGAGCTGAAATCTGATAAATATGTTATAGGTCATCATAGCACACACTGCATAGCTTTTGATGAGTGTGGCCATTATATTTATTTTACTGAAACAAAGAAAAAATTATTTATCATTATGGAAAATGGAATCAAATTAATTGAAGTGTGATAGCATCCCATACAGCACAGAATGTTTCAGTTATGTTGCAAAAAGCTTACAATCTTTCAAAAACGTAACACATTTAAGTATGCTTTCTGATACCTTTCTGAAACATTCGCTCTTTTTCCTTTTCTGTTTGTTAAGTGATTGTAACGTTTCTGTTACGTATCTGATTTTTTGTTACGATCGCGGACATTTCTACGTTTTTGAAACTAATCGGAAAGCAATCTGAACGTTTCTAAACGTTCCTGAAATGATTATAATGTTTCAAAGTTATATGATTGTTACGTTTCTGGAATATTTTGTGGTGTTAAGGATCTAAGCTCTATTTTCGATTTATGTATAAATTTGTAGGCATCATATAATTTATCATCGCATGAATTGTACAGATTTACATTAGTGCACGCTTTACTTTTTTTTTTTCTTTATACAAAGTATAAATTTTGTACATTACAGCTCAAACTACTAAACTTTTGCTTAAGTAAAGTGAATTTTCTTTAAACTTAAAAGAATAGATGAATGTTTCATTTTGCGAGCATTTATGTTTCTTTTACGGGGGCGTACAAAAGAATTTGCATACGTTACGATCCATTAAACGACATACAACTTAGGCAGAAATACTCAAACAAGCTACTATAATTTTTCTGTTTGTTTACTACGTCGTTTATTTAAATTAGTTTAAACAACTGTTCATTTCTAATTGTTCAGAAAGTCGCTCCAGATTTTTAACTTTAAATTTTTAGTATGATTAAATTTTTATAGGCGTTATATTCATTTCAATATCAGAAAATTCAATATTTTTTAAAAAATATACGCTTAAAAACATCTTTTATTGTATGGTATATTACACTTTTTTTTTTTTTTTTTTAAGGCAAAATATCTTATCTACGAATTTCATTGATATAGGGGAGACTGGGGTACAGTGGACCACCTCTATTTAAATCTCTTAATATTAATCTTATTTAATCTCTTTAAGTTTATATTGAGACTCATAGATGACAGCATGGTACTACTTGTATACATCCAAAAACAAACCACATGGTAAATGCTAAGGTAGCCATTTTATACAATTTTTATTTTTTTAGCTGCTTAAAGTAATTTTTCAAGCTTGAAGGTTTTTTTTTTTTTTTTTTTAATCAGGACTTAACTATTGACTACAAATATTGGATAGTTGTTAAGAAAAGGTAAGATGTTGTTTTTTAATTTATAAAATTATTAGAATATTTATAGTTTATATATAATTTTAATATTATTATTTGTTTCGTCTGGACATGGGGCACAGTGGACCACCTCTAAATGGGGCACAGTGGACCGCCTTCCAATGTGCCTAAAAGTCCAAATTATATTTAATACCTTATTTATGTTAGTTAAATTTACATATACAAATATAATGTAACTCAAAATAATTAATAATAATAATAATAATCTTAATGTTATAATAAAATAAATTTCTGTAAAAGGAAAATAGTTGAATTGTAGTATAAAAATTATGAATATCTAAATTTAATAACTATTTGAATTGTTTAATATTAAAAAAATAAGTAAAATGATTATGTGATATAATAAATAGTAGGTTATATAAATTTATTGTTGTTGTTTTTAGAAATAACATGTAAAAGATAAAAGCAGAATAATTTTAATTAAACTTATCTCACAAATATAATGTAAAGTATTAATATCTCAAAATAATTAATAAAAATGTTTGAATAGTAATATAATGTTTAATTATAAATTTTATAATTTTTATAACTATATGACATTAATAAATGAATTAAAAATATATCTTATTGCTTTTAGTGATGGCACGAAAAGACAAAGAAAATCTGATATAGGATTCTTTCTCTAATTTGATTTCTTATTTATTTTGATTTCTTCTAAATTTTGGTAATTTTACTTAATTAAAATGTTCAAATTATGTTATTTAGACTAGTATTGCATAAGAAACTAATTTTAGAAGAAACAAAATGAGTAATTTATATTAATTGAACATGAACCCCGAGTTGTGTACCACTGTGCCCCGGTGATGGGGCACAGTGGTCCACTTTGTGAGTGCACACAATTTATTTTTTGATTCGTGAAATGTATTTGAAGTATCGTCATAAAAAAAATTAGGAGATGTCAAGAAAGGTTTAAAGAATGTTTGCTAATTTTTTCAAGTACCCTGCTTTCTTATTTTTGGTAAAAACAATTTATAAGTTTAAAAGTTGTCCACTGTTCCCCAGTCTCCCCTATTAATGATTTTTAATAGCATTTATACTTCCAACATCTGAGATTTAAGATATAATCACGATTAATCTCCCTACTATATCATATTGTAAATAAAATATTATTCTTAATTGTATTAATTTTCAAAATGGTTCAGTTCTATAAAATTTTAACATGAGCTTATCGACACATCTGAACAGTTTGATGGACTTTAATGGCATAAATTAATGAATAAATGAAAATTATTTGAACCCCCTTAAAAATCCTTACATTTAGAAACACATTGATCGGAAAATTGTTTTTATCTTAACTATAATCATATAATTTAAAAAACTTTATATTATAATACCATAGAATATTTTGACAAAAAACATAACTCACATAATGCTGATCAAGAAAATATGCTAACATGTTTTATATTGAGTTATCTTTTGGAAAATGTTACCTAGGTTTTCAACAAATATTTTTAAATGTTTGACAACAATTCATCACCGTTTAATTAGATAAATAACACACACACACACACACATATATATATATATATATATATATATATATATATATATATATATATATATATATATATATATATATATATTAATCTTAGTACTTTAAAAAATTAAATGCGTTTATCATACTGTTTTGCGTGCTTACACTGAGAAAAAAAAAATTATACCACCTTTCATCTAGAACAAATAAGTGGTCATTTTCTAAATTCTCAAACTAGAAATATAGATTTCTGAGTTATGCGTTAAGGTAAACAAATAACCTGAATACACGAAATGATCGAGAATTTTTAGTCTATACATTTCTAGACGGTGAAACAATATTATGAATACTATGAATATAATGAATCTTTTGTACTGCGGGAAATTCTCGCTTAATTTTCTAGAATTGGGTCATAAACTAAAATTATAGTTATTAAACTCGTCTATTGTGTTCGCATTTATTTGCAGAGATTTTTAAATAAGTTTGACCTCGATAATATAGACAAACGCTCTAGAATTATAGTAAGGGTTTCCAGAACTCGCTTTATAAGGGGACTAGAATTTATAAGGACGACATAGAACTATTTTTTCTGGAGCTACAATTTAGATTCTAGATGTCTGTTACTGTTACAGAATTTTTTCTCAGTGTAAACTTTTAATTTTTATACATTTTGAAAAATGGATTTCTATAGTATCAACTTTAAATGAAATATATTTAAATGACTTCTTGAAAAGAAAAAAAAAACTATATTTTACTCTCATAATAAAGACAAACTTTTGATAATAATCAGCACAAGGAGAATATTACGCTATAATGTAATATCTGTAACGTTTACCACACCATTTCGTAAAATGCGTTGTCATAGCTGTCAACATTTACATTTTTAAACTAGGGTTTATTATAGTTATTTCCGTTATCTAACTACCGTAGATACTGGAAGTATTGTATTCGGTCAAATATTTCGAAATCGAGTTTTCATGATTTAAAATATCCCGAGTCTAAAAAAGTGTTTTTTTTTTTTACAATTGGTCAGTATGTGTATGTGTATGTGTGTGGGGAATCATCTGACTCTCATATCTTAAAAACTAATAAAATTAGAAAGGCGAAACTTCAGAATTAAGACATTTTTATTGTACAGATAACATTTTTTTTTTTTTTTTTTTCGTGAAAATTGGAAAATCGGATGTGGGACCGCTGGTCAGTTACTAATTATTTAATATATATATGTGCATATGTGTGAAACAGCGTACATGTACCAAATATCTAGCTACGTTATTACTGTAGAAATGACACGAAAATATGATTTTTCAGAGGGTTTTTCCTTACGCTGTCCCATTACGCATGCGCTACTAATTTAAAACACCCACAGTATTTTAGCCTTGGTAATAAGCAGTAACTGTGTCAAATTTGGTACAAATTAGTTCAGTTGCTTGTGAAGAGATTTAATTCATACTATCACCCCCCATGCATAGAATGACTTTTATTTACATTAAGATAAATGAAGAAAAACATGTACGAAAAATATAGCATGATTTTTTTAATACTTTGGTTTAAAAAAAAAAAAAAAAAGTGTGGAATACTTTAGAGTATTTATTCAAAATATTTCCTCTGAATTCGTTATTTAAGTAACTAAAATCACGAAAATTTCGTGGAAATGTCAGTTTATTAGATTTTTAGATGATTACAGCTTTCATAATTTCAGGTTACTTCCCAAATATGAATTATCTTCGTTAATGATAAACAATGCGTGTTGCAGACAAATAAACTTTGCGAAAATGCGTCTTACTGTCAAAACTATTTGTCTGCAAAACTCTTTAATGCTACTTTAAAATGTTATAGCTTTGCGTTTATCTAAGCTGAAAATATTTAACAATGTATTTATGATAATTGTTGCTTAGAAGAATACATTATAAATCTAGAATTGTCTTAATTTATGCTGATAAGCAAAGCTCTAATTTCTCTTGCATAATATTATAAACCCTTAAAGTGTGACAGTAATGTTCTACGCACATTTTATTCAGTAATTTATTTTATTATAATAGAATATAACGTATATGATGTCAGACGAAGATGACAAATATTTAATAAATAATCTGGTGGAGTACACACACTACTTTCTCGCATTATATTTTTATGAATTTATTATAACAGTTGAAGATTTAGATAGGAAAGACCGGGGTTAGTTGGCATAAGAGGCTAGTTGGCCCTCAGCTTCTATTTCCTGTCAGAGTAGAAGTAGAGCACTGTCATTCTATAAGCAGGTAACGTTGGTATATTTGCACCACCCACTATAAATTCAATCTGCTTGGAAGCGTAATAAAGGAAAAATCTCTGTTTCATCATTTTTCTGATTAGTGAGTAGATTTTTTCATCCCTCATTTTCTAAGCCTGGTGAATCTGTAGACCAAATTAAGGCCCAGCTTATGGCGGTTAAGAGTGATTAACCGTTCTAAGAGTGATTAACCGTTGATGCATACATGTATCATAATCTGTTATTGCTAGTGTTTTTTGTTCCTGGGGTGTCTACTTATGGGTATTCCTGTGGGGCCAGTTGGCATAGTTATGTATGGGGTCAGTTAACACAGCTAAAATATAGCAATGGCGTAGATTAAATTTCCTTAAAGCTGAAAAACCATTCCAAGATGAAGAGTTTGCACCCTCAACTTCCAGCCAAAATGATGATGAAAGTTTTTATTCAACAATTCCTAAGAACTCCGGTGAACCCGAAAAAGATATTGAAAAATCAGATAAAATAAGACAAAAATTAATATTTTGTAATATGAAGGGCCTCCTGACCACCCTGATTAGAAAATAGTGACTTTGTTAGTCAAATACCAATCCCGACAGTACCTTAGATAAATTGACGAACACGATGGCAATTGAGATTCACATGTCCATCATAGTCAAAAAGGGGGTAAATGGGGATGAACAGACATAAATTATTCAATTTTGTACGAAAATTGTACAAAAATTGAAATCATCTGTTCAAATACACGAGTGCAAATCCCCTTTCATGTTTGATGTCAAACATTGATCTAATTCTATTTAAATAACTATAGATAGCTATATTACTAAGCAGAATTTATTTTTGTTGGTGAAGTCATTGTTTATTTATACATTTAAGCAGATATTGTTGGCCAAATATTATTAAAACAAAGTATTTCCCCTCAAATATTGCTTCCCCCCCCCTAAATATCCCTATCAATATGTTGTTATGATAACTCGCCCCTGTGGTTGTGCCAACTAGCTGCGCACCCAGGGTTATGAATAAAGTAATATGAATAAATTGCTTTAACAAATTTTATATGAACTCTGCTCATAAAAACTGCTGTGCTGTGGCTGTTTTTAAAATACTTTTTAAAGCTTACAGAACATTAGTGTTACGAACATAAAGAACTATATTTACCTTTAAAATTTCAAAAAAGAAAAATAAATAAAATAAATAAATAAACAAATAAACAAACAATATTAAATTAGAAAATAACCATTAGCTAATCCTGTTCCATTCAGTACAATTTGCTTAATGCAAATACATTGCATTTTATATAATACGAAGAGTTATTTGAAATTACCAACTATCATGCAACTTGTTTTTTTCTTCGGTAAATATCATATTATTTATAATTATTTATTATTTAAGATTAATAAATGTGAATTTGCTAACAAAGTTATTTGTGAATTTAACTACCTTTAAAAGTTACTCAAATTTGGCGAACATTTTTAAACACAGGTTCTGCATGCATTAGAACTAATTAAAACAATCAAGTTTCTTTATCTTTTTTTTTTTTTATACTTCATAATGTGATGTTCGTAGAAATAAGATTTTTAAAGATCTTACCTTATTTGTTTTTCTTCCGATATTGATTCTATTGAGCCAGTATTGATGGTGGAAATATGTGTCAATTAACAGTTTTTGTAAATGATGTCAGCATTGTTATGTTACAATGTATGATACAATGAACAACAAGACTTTATACGTACTGCGAACGTGCGAAGATCATTTCACAATGGATGACAACTTTAATTCAAAGATATTTGTGCAATAAAGGGAATTAAAAAAAACTTTTAATTGTGGTATTATTATTTTTATGCTAAGCCAAAGTAACTGGGTAAACCAGCATTAGTAAAATTCAAAACCTGCATTTTTAAGGCTATATAACAATAGCGGGACTTTGTAAATAAATACCATAAAACGCAAAAAATAGCAATAATCGTTTCGGGTCAAAAGAATTAATCACGATCCTTCATCAAGCAAAAAAAAAATTCGTCACAAGCTTAGCTAGAGAGCAGCAACATATATAGTCTGAGCAAAGTTCAAGATTAAATATAATAAAAGTATGTTCGTGAATTACCACACTTTCATGCTTTAACACAATACGCTCTCGAACTTTTTATGAATTCAAAATGTGTTAAAAAGAATTTTGGAAACGAGAATTATATCTCGCTTTTCAGGATTCCAACTTCCCAATTGTCAACACAATTTTTATGGTGTCAAGGATAGTTAAAATTGTAATTGCACGTATCTAATCGGCAAGTTTGTATTGCATTAAAATGACGTTATAAACCATTAACGGTCGTATTCACCATAAACTTCAACTCCCAGTTCAACGCAAAAACTTGAAAAGCTTCTAAAGACAGGGTACAACTTTCTAAAACAATTGGCCGGCTCCTTCTGCCATCCAGCGACGGAGGTTTCATATAATCTTTGATTGGTCATTTTACGCTAAAAAATCGGCAAGTAACTATGCTGCTAGATGGCATAAGCAACGCATCCAACTTTACTGAAAAGTTGTACCCTGACTTTATGCGCTTTTCAAGTTTTCCTGTTCAACCGGGAGTTAAAGTTATTGGTGAATACAGCCGTTAGTGCACACATTTTCCTAGAAATGGCGATTTTTTTTACGTGATTACTTATAAATCTAAGCTCACCAAAAAAAAGAAGAAAAATTGTTTTATATATATACATATATTTATGCACTGTTAAAATTTTCTGCGAAAGAGTACAGCACAGCATGCAAGTATTACCCACTTACTGTGCTGTCTTTCCACAGTGTGCTTTAAAATAAATTTGCTGTAATTTATGCTTACATGCCGTGCAGTTTTTATTGTTTTCTGTAAGTAAAGCAAGCACGAATTTTTAAATAAAGAAAACTAACCAAACAAAACTTCAATTCATCGCATAGTACTACAATAATCATTACATATAATCATTAAAATAACTGTTCTCTCTTCTGATCTAAATTATATGAGTTCAAGTCATAGCAGTTCACAAGTTTTATACACATAAGAAGACTTGAGCAAACATTTATGCCTCAGCCGGGATTCGAACTCTTAATTGTCACTTCCAGAATCAAGCTGCTTGCCAACTATTCCAGTTATCCGTTGAAGTTCGTTTGTTCTTTGGGTGTATGAACAGACAGGGTCAAGATCGACGCTGATTGGTCAACAAATCCCGTGATATGTACCAAAAAGTTTCTGGGAAATGTTTGCCATTGATTTGAAGCATATTGGGAAATAAACCAGACTACAATTGCCTTTACAAAACTGTCTCTAAAAATTTACAGCAACTTTGCCAGGTATAGCAAAGTGCTACAATTAAAACTCGCACTTTGCGGGTAAAACGTGAATGTGCTGTTTAAGGATTCAAGTTGACCAATAGAGTTAGTTCTCATCCTAAATTAAAATCATAACTTGTCATATGCTAATAAGTTAGGAAAGTGAGATAGATAAAAGGTGAAGGAAGATTGTTTTCGAGGTTAATGGTAGGGAGGTTAGCGGCTAGAGTTAGTTGGAAGGAGAAGAAGTTAGTGAGTTGAATGTAAGTCGAGTAGATAGCGGTGTCAGGGAATCCTCCTGCTATCGAAAGGTTACTGAGCCGCGAGGGTGATTGAAGTTGAATGTAGTAGTTAAAATTATGGTGGTTAATGATTTAAAGTTAAAGTAATTAGCATGGCTGCCCATCTTAAAGTTACAAAGATACTAAATATAAAGTCCAGTGCCCGCCTTTTTGTTGAAGCTCAAATAAAAGCTCCATTGATTTTATAAATCTGACTTTGTGTTATTTCATAACTTCATTAAGTAATTGAGTAAGTTTCAGCTTCAAGATAAACTTAAGTTAAATAAGGATGGCGACGACATTAAGGTCGCTACAACTTGTGCGCATTTACGTTAAGAAAATAATGTATTTTACTGAAATTTTTTACAGTGTCATTTTATTGACAGATATTTAGGGATTGAATATATGCAATGCCGCGAATTTACTTTATGTTTGCACACAAATAATGGAATTTGAGTAACTCACTAAGTTATTATACGGTTAATAATTTTACATTACACCTCATGAAAAGCTTTCATGCATTTTTTATCGTTATTTTGACATAAATCTACATTGCATTTTACATACGCTACTTAGGTGAAAACTCGACGGATTGTAAATTTGCATGTGGTCTGGTTTTCTTTCCTTTTAATCCAGTGATGTTGTGAATCTAACCCTCACGCGTGTAATTAGACGGGAGCTTTACAGCCGGAATATATTGTATATATTGCTTTGCATATGTGGTTAACGGTGAACAAATATTTTCTGCGTACACTTTTTACTCTATTTTCTTTAAGTTTTAAAACGACAATTTCCATGCTACATTAATATTTTTGTAAACGTTTATTGTTTTCGAATGGGAAAATAACATTTTATTTAAAAAATGTGTGGTACTATTTTAAAGTTTCAAAAACTTGTTTACTATTGCCGTAGTAGTGAGAAATAGCTAGATAGTCTCTGTCCGATTCCCGATTCGATATTTTAAAATACTTCTGACATTCGATTTTAGCAGAGATAATAAAAAAAAATCTATAGTGAAAACACCTTATAAAATAAACGAAATGGCGAATGTATTGAACATATATATATATTTATATATATTCAACAATGAACACTGTATAAAACATGAGATAAAATATTTCACAAAGCTTTTAAGTCAATACTTTTATTTTCTATAGATCAAATCATTTTATCTCTTATGTGCTTAAAAATGATTTAACCGAAAATCGTTTTATAACTATTTTCAAAATATTTTGTTCAATAAAAGGTAAAAAAATACGTGGTTTTATATAAAAATAAATCGAACAATTTTAGTCTGATCCATGGTCAAATAAAAATTTCTTTTTGCGATCTTTTCAATGAGACTATTTACACTCCTTTACAAAAGACTTGAATGCACGCTCAGAAATTCAATTACTTCGGTAGATAGGTTTCTTTACTTGAACAAATTGAACACTGATAAAATCTTTTTGTAAAAAAAATAGAACCGACTCCAAAGAGGAACTACTATTCAAACAACTAAAAATGAAAGAAAATTGGCAGAAAATGGAACTGTAAATTGCGCCTAAAAGTATAAAATAATTTCCTTCGCCAAACAACCTATAACACTACAATTAATCATAACTTTTGAAGTCGGCGCAAAATTAAATAAAATTTAATTACTTTTTAAAGTTTTGCCTTTAGATCGGTAGCAATAAATGCTGTTGTCTCGAATGATCCATTTTCATGTTTCCTTTATTATTTTATCACTGTATACAATTGGTCCATTAGTAGCATCTTCATAGAACAGTGAACATTCTTCACAATGCGGTATTTATGTTTCTACGAAGTTTGAGTTTCCTTTGCAAATTTGGTATAACTTTGATAACTATCATCCTTGATGGCTTTTAGATTTGGAGATCAAAACGTAAGGAAAAAATGAACACGCAAGATGTATATTTTCATAATATATATTGTACGATGTGTTGTTTCATATTCTTGATTACTCTCTTGATATACTTTATCAAAATAATCATGATATCCCAAAGAAATTAAATATGTTTGCCAGATAATTTTGCGATTTTTCTTTCACCAAGGACGTCAGATACCAGCATCTACGATAACTTTTGCTGCTTACGAAATCTTATTTGTTTTCTTGAATCAAAGTAGTTTTCGTCTGCGTTTTGCAGGTAACGATGTGAGATGTGTATTATGAATAGGATTTGCTTTTTGTATTGAATAAAGGTATAAATTTTTATTTAATTTTGCGCCGACTTCAAAAGTTATGATTAATTGTAGTGTTATAGGTTGTTTGGCGAAGGAAATTATTTTATACTTTTAGGCGCAATTTACAGTTCCATTTTCTGCCAATTTTCTTTCATTTTTAGTTGTTTGAATAGTAGTTCCTCTTTGGAGTCGGTTCTATTTTTTTTACAAAAAGATTTTATTTTTCTCTTTTCAGTGAAAACGTATTTATATAGCAGAGCATCAGAAGACGTTCGACGGACGTTCCACAAACCACAACTTCCAAGAAAAGTGACAATACTCAAAAAATGGTTTATGTCACTGAAAAATACATGAAATGCACCCAATGTGAACAAAAAAGTTACATCTCCATCTAGAAAGTTATCCACTCGAGAGACAGTTGTGCCAGTTTTATTCTAGTCAAGTTATATTTAAGTTGATTTTTCTCAAATGCTGCATTTTTAAGTTGTGTCACTTTTCTTGCCTTTATCGGATATGAGCAAAAAACTATCTATTGAACGAATATACGTTAAATAAAAAAGTCTTAAAAATGTAAAGAACGGATACGCTGTATTCGTAACCGAAAATTCTGTTAGGCATATATATTGAACTTTACAGTGAATACGTGTCACCCGCTGCGCTGGAAATTGCGCAGCGTAAATTTCAAACAAATAGCAAAATATGCATTGCAGCTAACGGACAGAAGTTTCAACATCGATAATTACATACTGCTTTTACCAGTGTAGCTGTATGCGTTCAGCAGTTAGAGTGAGAACAGACTTTTGTGAGTATCCTGTAATTTGTTTATATGTTAATGAAATCCTAATGAAACCTATTTCAGGCCAAGTTCATTACGACAACAAAAAAAGTATTAAAATTAAATCATCTCTTACGAAGTTATAAGCTAAGAAATTTCAACAACAACAACGAGAGAACCTCTTCCTTTACGAAGTCGGTTTAAAACATCTAATCGATGTGACCGCTTACAATAACCATACTTTGAATTTTACATAGCATAAATGTCACCCACTACGCTACAACATATGCAAGGTCGTTCAAGTGTGCACAAAATAGGAAATTGTGAACAAACAAATGCACGTTTAAAGCGTTCTGTTTTTAGCATTAATGTCTAAACTATCTTTGCGTACTACATCGATGATGCTCTGCAATTTTATAATTCACTTTTTTCCCCTGTCTTGAAACGTTTCCGAGACAGGATCGCTAACTCCTCTCTTTTCCACCAGGTGGCGCTTTAGGCGGTTGAATCGCGTAGCACCTGTACACTTTACTATACCTACATACCACTTTTATGACTGTAGCTGCAGCTGTTCAGCAGTTAAAAGAGTCGGGACTGACTTTTTTTGGGCACCCTGTATTTTCTTTTACAATTGGACCTATTTCAGACCAAGACCTTTGCAATAAAACAAAGAGTATCAAAATCGGATCATCCGTTCAGAAGTTATGAGCTAACAAACAAAAACAAAAAAACATACGCTTTGAATTGAGAACCTCCTCCTTTTTGAAGTCGGTTAATTAGAGCATCTCTTACGAAGTTATAAGCTTACAAACACCAAAAACAACACATAGCTCGAATTAAGAACACCCTCCTTTCTGAAGTTGGTTAAAAACGACTTTGCGCTAATCGATGTGACCGCTTACAGTAACAGTACTTTGATCCACAGAGTATACGTGTCATCCGCTACGCTGCAAAGTGTGCAACGTAGTTCAAGTGTGTACAGTGTAGGAAATTGCGAACAAACAACTGCACGTTTTAAGCATTCTATTTTTTGCAATAATGTCTAAAAACTGTCTTTTCGTAGTAAATCGATGATGCTCTACAACTTCGTAGTAATTAACTTTTCTCCCATCTTGAACCGTTTTTGCTATAGGAGCGCTAATTCCGCTGTTTTTCACCAGATGGCGCTTTGTTTTCTTTAGATTGTAAAGATGTTATAATGGGGGCCTACTTCAGACCAAGATCTCTACAACAAAACAAAATGTATCAAGTAACTGTATTTTGAACTATATAGCGTATGTCTCACCAGCTACGCTACAACGTGAGCAATGTAGCTCAAATGTGTATAGTGTAAGAAAATGCGAACAAAAAAATGCACGTTTTTAGCCTTGTATTTTTAGCATCAGTGTCAAAACTATCTTTTCGTACTAAATCGATGATGCTCTGCAATTTTATAATTCACTTTATCCCCCTGTCTTGAACCGTTTCCGAGATAGAAACGTTAACATGAATGTCTAAACTATCTTTTTGTACTAAATCGGTAATACTCTTCTGCTTTGTAATTCACTTTTTCTTTAGAACCGTTTTCGAGATAGGAACACTAACTCCGCTATTTTCCACCAGATGGCGCTGCAAGCGGTTTAACCTTGTACTGCATGGCCACTTTGCTATACTTACATACCATTTTTATCACTATAGCTGCAGCCGTTCAGCAGTTAAAAGAGTTGGGACTGATTTTTTTGGGCACCCTGTATTTTCTTTAGATCGTAAAGATATTACAATGGGACCTATTGTAGACCAAGACCTTTTCAACAAAACAAAAAGTATCAAAATCGGAGCATCCGTTCAGAAGTTATGAGCTAACAAACATAAAAAAAACATACGGTTTGAATTGAGAACCTTCCTTCTTTTTTTGAAGTCGGTTAATAAGAAATACTTTTTCTGGTAAACTCTTTCTTAGAAACCTTTTCAAACAGTTGGACTGCTTTCTTTTACGATTTCCTATTTTTCTGCAGTAGATATATATTTTATATTTTTTTAAAGTAAATATAGTGTATTCGGTAAAGGCAAAAGTTATATATTATTTAGCAGTAGGACATTAATAATATATGACATATTTCTAAAGGGTGAATAATTTTTTGGAAAAAACATTTCTTTTGAAAAATATAAAAGTTTTAATTTTTTTAATAACAGTATTACTCTTCTGATAAGAATAATTTATTGAAGTGTAAACTTTTAATATGCACTACATAGATTTTTTACTTCAGAGAGAATTTATCTCATTATTTACTAAAATAACGGTACATTTAGCACCACGTTTATTTATGCAGCAAAATCCGTGAATGGCCATTATATTTTTGACATTATAAAAACTATATATATATTTCTTTGCATGTGAAAAAAATGATTTAAAAAAAAAAAAAGAAAACTTGCATGCACGAGCCGATCGGATTTTTCCATGGTTTTCTCCGAAACGCGTATGAATACGGGCAGGGACTCCTTGTTAAGGCTCCCCACGATGGGCATTCTACACAGGACTCGGTCCTCAGCGTAGAAAATTAGCCTTATCCTCAACACCACATTATTCGTTTTCATATTTATAATATCTTTAATATAAAGTTAAAATTACCTGAGATGCTTCCAATGATTATCAAATATAGATTACTAGCAGGCTTTGCCCGCTTCGCTGGTCACTATATTTAAAGGAAACTCTTTTCTATATAGCTTTATGAAGAAAAGAAAATATATATGTACTGAAATCGCTCAAAAGTTCACTTTGGGTTCTCGCTGCCTTCGGCACGACTTGTTTGTCCTCGCAGTCTCCGGTACTTGTCCCTATTTCCTGCGACAATGGCTTTCCCGTGGGCTTCCATTTGGGTGCTTATCATATATGACAGTTTCGATACGGACAATATCGAAAACTTTGAAGTAGCCCTTTTATATTTGAATCCCAGTTACATATGAACAACATTATGCGTGATGTACTTAATATTTACTTTCAAGTTATTTCCTATATTTATTTGATTTAATCGATCAACCATAAAATGACAGTAATTTCAAGCCAAATATAATATTATAATATGCTATGATCGTATACGTCTATCGCATGAAACAATTATTATTATTATTATTTATTTATTTATTTATTTTTATTTATTATTTTTTTTTGTGGTTATATATACTCCATGCTTAGTTGATAGTAGTTGGTATATAGAAAAATAAATAAATTAATTAATATGTAAACCTGATCATGGTACAACCTTAATATAGCTCTTCTTGGCGACTTTTGAATTTTTGTCGCCGTTTTAGACCAAAATATAATTTATGCAATTATTGTTCCTATTTTTTACTTCCATTACCCTACTACCGTAGGTAATGGAAGTATTGTATTCGGTCTGAAAATTCGATATCGGGTTTTCACCTGATTTACACGTTTTAAGGTCCCCTGAGTCCAAAAAAGTGGTTTTTGGCAATTGGTCAGTGTGTATGTATGTGTGTATGTATGTATGTATGTATGTATGTATGTGGAGAATCTTCTGGCTATTATAGCTCAGAAACTAATAAAGATAGATCTACGAAACTTTAGAATTGAAATACGTCTGGTGTACAGATGAAATTTCCAAATTTTGGTGAAAATTGAAAAACCGGAAGTGGGACATCGGAAACCGGAAGTGGGACCGTAAGTCCGTATCTCAAAAACGGCTCTAACGATTTTCTTCAAACTTGCTGTATAAACACTCTATTAGATGTCCTTTCGAATGACATAGTTGGTTAGTTCAGGAAAATTGATAGGCGGCCTGTATAAATAGCTCAATTTCAGGCCTCGCAAAGGCGTTCCTTTAAAAACGGTTGTACGGATTTTTTTCAAACTCGCCATTTTAACTCACTTTTAAATATGCTTTTGTATGTAATTATTGTTTTCCTGTTAGTAATTGAGTTTAACCGGAAGTAGGACATCGGAAACCGGAAGTGGGACCGTAAGTCCGTATCTCAAAAACGGCTCTAACGATTTTCTTCAAACTTGCTATATAAACACTCTATTAGATGTCCTTTCGAATGATATAGTTGGTTAGTTCAGGAAAATTGATAGGCGTCCTGTATAAATAGTTCAAGTTCAGGCTTCGCAAGGCGTTCCTTTAAAAACGGTTGTACGGATTTTTTTCAAACTCGCCATTTTAACTCACGTTTAAATATGCTTTTGTATGTAATTATTTTTTTTCCGGTTAGTAATTGATTTTTGTAAAAGTTGGTATCTCAAAAACGGCTCTAACGATTTTCTCTTTAGGTCACTTTTGTGTTTTCTGATCACATTATCTCTCAAAAATGCATATAATTCATGTAATAGCGGATAATGGAAGTCGTGTGGTTGTTTCACACCAGATTTTTTCTACTCTTTCTTTTTTTCAATATTTTATAATTTAGCTATATTTTAGAGGCGATACTTGGGTTTAAGTGGCTGTCCTTGGCGAAAATTGTCCGATCTACTTCAGCATCAAAATGTAAAAATTTGTCCAAAATTATCAATCAGTAACCAGTTTATTATTTTCATATTTTAATTAATTTTAAAAAATCGAATCAAATTTCCGGAATAAGTAGTAGCCTATGTCCTATTCCAGACTATTATCTATCTCTGTACCATATTACATCCAGGTCCGTTTAGCCATTGTGGCTGTAACAAACATCCATCCAAACTTTCGCATTTATAATATTAGTATGGATTCTGACATAAATTAAGTTCATTAAAACCTTCATTATTTTATCCTCTTGAAACTTTCATTATCACTTTATCTATTTCACGTTTGTAACCTTTAAGGTCTTATACAAGAACATAAAACAAACCACTTGGCATAAGTAATCTCTACTCATTTTCCCACCATCATAAAAAACGGCAGTTTTTTGAGTGACGCAGCAAAGCTCAAACAAAGCTTAGCAGCGACACTCTATTATACAGCTAATTTAACATCAAAGGAATTTGGAAATGCCGATATTTAATATCTCAGTAAATTGGAGATATTCTGATCTAATATTTTCAGAATAATATTTTATCTTCTGCATGATGCTATCCTGAAAGTTTCACACTTCAACATTGTATATATTTTGAGATCTGGAGTTGCAATTTAAGACTTCAAAGGAAAAATGTGTTTTGTGTGAGTTTTTTTTCTCGAAAACGGCTCGAAGAAATTTTATGAAATTGATATATGATATTAATTTATTTTGTCTGAGACGCATGACGTTCTCCGTTTTTCCCAAAAAACTCTTGTTTCTTAGATAATTTAGCTTAAAAATTGAACTATTTTTCCTCCGCCATGCATGGATTTGAACCGCAGATTCTCAGAATTCAGAACAGGCGTCATTCGGTTTTCTGAGGCTGTGGTTGGTTGGTCCAATCTGAATGCAGTCAATAAAATATTTAGATTTTTTTTATTAAATGCAAAAAGGAAACTTCATTGTTTGTTTTAAATACTTATTATATATATACTAAATTAAATTTTACTTAAATATTTTTTTTCTTTTTTGTTATGAAGGAAATTATTAGATTTTAAAATTTCACATTTTGCCAAAATACTATTTCGATAATATTTCAAATAAGGAAATATTTTGTAATTATACGTATTCTATTTAATAATTATTCATAATAAATTTATAATTTTTTAAGAGAAAATATTTCACATTTTTTTTTCGATTAATTTTTTCCGATGTAAAACCCAACTAATCAATCTACCGATTAATTTTTTTCACCATTCATGTATTCATTCGCCGCCTCTGATTGGTGTTTCCTTCCTGCGCTCTCTGACTGGCTGAGACTGTTGTGGTTTTATTGTGTTCTCTTCCGTCCGAAAATTCCGAAATTTTTTAATATTATGATTATGTTTTACATATTCGCTTTAATTTTTCATTTAATTTTACATTATTAGGCACATATTAAGCAAGTATTAAAATTTTTTTAATGTAATAAAATAACTACCGGTATCTGCATATTATACAATATTTATGATTAAAGATACACAAAACATATAATTAATACATAGTATTCAAGATAGGTAATACATATTACTCAAGTCATGGATTAATGGTAAGTTTTTTTTTTTTTTTTTTTTTTACTTATTTTTAAATATAAATTCTACTATGAAGTAAAAAAAAACTGTTTTTTTATTAGTATTTTCACATTTGTAGTAATCAAAGTTTTATTTATTTATTGACTATAACATGTAAATATTAGAAATGAAAAACTTTATAAAATTTTATCTATTTAATCGGCAAAAATATTTGAGGAATAAAAAAAAAAAATATATATGTAACATTAATACAAATCAGTCAATTCCTTGTAATTCACAAAGAAATTGTTAATTAGAGGTCTTTGTTTACATTTTTCTTTGACAAAGTCTGCTATTGTTATTAATTCATAAACAGACATTAAACTAGTTTCAGTATTAAAAATTAAACTAATAAATCATATATGAAGGTAAATATTTTAAGCATACACATAAGTAATATTATAGCAATAAAATATAAACACACATATTTATGATACAAATTAAATTATTTTTTAAGTGTAGAAGTAAATATTCATCATTAATTATCTTTTATTTTCTTGAACATTAAACTTGATTAGTAATAATGATTTGTTCTAAATTTTTATATGCTTTCCTTGTGTTCTTTGGTGCTAGTCTGTATGAATTGCAGGATACTTATACAAGAATCTCACAATCCCCCCCCCCCCCAAATGTGTTTGAAAGCAAGGATTAAGCAAAAAATTTTATTAAAAAAGTGCTTAAAATTTCTTTCTTTACATTAAAAAATTAACTGCGAGTGAAAGGGTGTGATGACTGTAAAGTTTTGGCTAACACATTTCTAAACATGAAGGCAGATTTTTATTTAAAAATTTTTTTGCAAAATTTTTATTCGAAAAACTAGGGGGCTCTGCCCCCTGCATGCTCCGCTGACCAATCCCTGAGGAAGGCTTCGCGTCCCCACGACTCACTTCACCTATTAAACCCCTATGGCGCTTTGCCCGTCTATTCGCTTCTTTACCTTTCACTGGATAGAAAAATCAGTACTGCATTAAAAAAAAAAAAAAAAATGGAAATACCCATATTTGATGTCAAATTGAAATACATAATATTTAATACCATTTTTTTAATGAAATAATATGCTAAACATCAGTAATATTTTTTTTCAGAAAAGAAAGAAATTCGTAATATATAGACCATTTTATGTTACAGACGTAGTATATGAACCCCTTGACGACAATTAAGTTTTTGTCACTATTTGGCGATGGATGTTTTCGTAGATGAAATTTTGGCAAAAGCAGAGTTTAGTTTAGTATGGAGGACTATCAGTTATTTATATATTTTTTTTAATTATAACATCGCTTTCAAATTATTCAATTATATTTTCGGTTTCGATGTATGTCCAATCATCGTAAAACTGGCGACAACGTTTTATCCGTAGATTGAGACAAATAGTCCTCCGCACTTTAAAAAAAAAAAAAAAAAAAAAAAAAAAAAAACATTTTAATTAAATTAGACTAATCTTTAAAAAAAAATTAGAATCTAATTTTTATCATGCCCGTACTTTTTACTGTTGAGTTTTTTTAATTAATTTATGACAGTATATAATCGGTACTTTTCCATTTTGCCGGCGAGGCGATAAATTTGACAAGAATGATATAACCGACGGCAATCCTTAAGCACCTAAGAAAGAATAATTGTTTCAAAACACTTCAGGAACAACTATAGTATCTCCCCACAATTGGATTTGGCGATTATGGCTAAATCACAAATCTAAAATAAACAGCATGCAGACTGCCATATTATATTGCAAAGAATCCAGAACGACATCGTTATCGTTCAAAGCGACCCCAAAGAAAAATCGCCAAATCCAGTTGTGGGGAGATACTATACTTATACCACACTTCGAATAATAATAAGAAAAATATTAAAGAGACATGACCGTTTACTTATTTTATTTTATATTTTTAAGAATTAAATTTTCTGAAGTTTTGCTTAAAGCTAGCTGTTAAAAGTGTTGTCCCATAAAAAATATAACATTTACTTTGTCAAATCCTTAATAACGTGTATAAATAAACTTTAAATTTGAAAAAAAAAAAAAAAAAAAATCTAAGTTGCAAATTTACTTTTAATCCATGAGATTTGCACCGGCGAAATGAAAAGTACCTTCTCTCCTATTTACTTCATACATTAATGAAGAATAAAATCTGCTCGATTCATTAAAAGAATTTTAGGTGATGAATTTTTTTCTTGTTATAATTAGAAATATGAAATGTATCATGGAAATGTCTAATTCTGTAATGTTAGAAAATTATCAGTGCTAAATAAGATTTTTTCATTTATAATTCAGTTTGAATTTAAATCTAAATATTTTTGTATGCCAAAATATATCTGAAGTATTTTAAAATATGTTTTTAAATGAAAAAGACAAAGGAGATTCTTTGGGAAGAGCTGCACTTAGAAATATTTTTCTTAATAGCAGCATTAACATTGATTTTATTATTTTTTATACCATAGATCACATTTTAATTTTCCCGTGGAAAATGATGTCATGACAGAAGAACAACGTCATAAAAGAAACTTTTTCTACGGTGGCAAATAGAGTACCTTTATAAACTTGACGTTTTCAGTTAATAACTTCGTTAATTAAGGTGATACAGATTTCTAATTACCTGAAATGCCTTCCTTGAAGCATACGGAAGACATTGATACCTCTCATGATGCAGAGCATTTTGCCGTCCGCGAGGAGATGCTGTCGCAGACAAAAACAAATTGACGCCAGCGACAGTTACTTTTTTTTAATATATAGAGAAAACTAGATTTCTTTTGCTGCTTAAAAAGACAGGCTAAAATTAACTATGAGCTCACTAGTAGAAATAGTGCAGCATGGAAGCACTGCAGATTGTTTTAGGCTTTGTGAGAAAATTCATATTATGGAGTTGTAAGGTACTTTTTGGATTACCATTACCAGTTTATTAGTTTAATCACAATTAACTGCGTACTGTTATTTTGCTGCTAATCAATAAAATGTGCATTTTTTTTTTTTTTTTTTTTTTTTTTTTTTTTTTTTCAAAGTTATTTCTCAAAATCTGTGATAATTTTGTGGCCTGTTATTGAAATACAGAATCATTTGTCACTAACTGACAAATGTTATGTTAACCAAAATGTGCAATAATTTTGTAACCTGTTATTGAAATGCATAATCATTTTGCCGTTAAGAGTCTAAATGTGTGTTTAATAATGCAAAATTGTGGAAATATTCTGGTAAATTCCGGGTTCCACTTGGCGGTGTTTTGGCGACCTTTGCTAGCGCGATCCATGCCAAGTTGTTCACGTGATCTAAAAGTAAGCTGTTGACAATCGTAAATGCATTTTCTACTGGAAAAAAAATAATACATTCTAATAGCTCTTCGTGTTTAATAAATTGCTATAAAAATATTTGTACATATACACATAAATTCTTTAAAAAAGCTTATAATATGACTGATTTAAATTTCTGAAATTATCATTATAGCTGTTCAAAGAATAATCTATAACTTAAAAGACATTTTTTTTTATTTTATTTTTTAAACTTCAGTTTTGAATATAGCATCATGCATTGATATTTTGTGATTGTTACTTTATCAAGGTTGTGTTAATAATTTTTGATTAATAACATAATTCAATTATCTCTGAAGCTGGAAAATGGACTTTAATTTAGCTTTTTCCTCACTTTCAAATATATGTTGAACATAAACGTGTTAGTAGATAGCTTTAAATAAATTGATTAAAAATGTTAGTTAAACTTAAAAGTATAATCTGGAAGAATATCATTTTTTAAAATACCTAGTTTTATATGAAGCAGTATGCATTGGTTTGAATTATCTCAAATTTTAGCCTTAAATTGAAGGGTTTTTATTTATTTAAGCATTATGTATAGTAATGTATTTTTATGATTATTACTTTAACAAGCTCGTGTTAGGTACTGGATAATGTTAATACTAGCTATTATTTATTTGAAAAGAAACTTATATTTGCTTTTAATTGTTTTCCTTTAAATAAATTGCTTTAAAATGTTAGTTTGTATATATATACTTTAAGAATAATAATAGAATCCTCTGTAAATATTTTTGGTATGTGTTCGAACAAACTTATATAATCTGAAAGAATTTCATTTTTTAAATCTGCAATTTTATATAAAGTAATATGAATTTTGGTTTGAATTATCTCAAATTTTATCCTGAAATCAACAGATTGTTTATTTATTTAGTATTGTGCATTGGTATTTATTGTGATTATTACTTTAATTAGGTTAAGTATTGGATAATATTAATATTAGTTTTTTTTTTTTTTTTTTTTTAAATAAAGAAGTTTATATTTTGCTTTCTAGTAGTAGCTTTGCTTTAAATAAATTGATTTAAAATGTTAGTTTGTATATATATATACTTTTAAAATAATTCTAGAATTCTCTGTAAATATTTTTGGTATGTGTTCGAAGAAATTTATAATCTGAAAAAATTTCATTTTTTAAAACCCCCTAGTTTTATATGAAGCACCATGAATTTGTTTGAATTACCTCAAATTTTATCTGAAATCAACAGATTGTTATTTATTTAGTATTGTGCATTGGTATTTATTGTGATTATTACTTTAAGGTTAAATATAGGATAATGTTAATACTAGTCTTTTTTTTTTTTTTTTTTTTTAAAGAAGTTTGTAATTTGCTTTAAATAAATTGCTTTAGAATGTTAGTTTGTACATACAGTAGCCGCCGCTTTATAAAATCATGTTTGTTTTCATCAAAATGATTTTATTAAGCGGCTGATTTTTATATCCGGCAAACATGCCTGAACTCAATAAAAGGGTATTCATTACCTAAATATGGGAACAAATTCTTCTTCGCCCTTCCATCTATCAACTAGCCATCCGTAGAAATGGAGTGTTTGCTACTTATCATTCATTTAAAATTTTCGGCTTTTAAGAACAAAATTATATGAAAGATAGAAATTTTCTTTGACCTGGCATTCTTCTACCTATCTAAAACTGCTGCGTTGATCTGCTCTCCTTATTCATATTTGCTTGTGATTCACTCTTCGGTTTGGTAAAATTTAGGCACTAATATCTTTTATTATTATGTTTACATGAAGCAAACTGAGAAATTTCAAGCTTCGATGTCGCCTGTACATTTGAAGAAAACCATCATACTTTACCAAAATTTTACGCTTTACCTTCAAAATAAAAACTACCCGCTTGCATATCTTTTGCAGCTAAGTTGCTTCAAAATAAGAACTAGAAACTCTATTTGAATATTTTAAGACAGAAAAAATACTCATTGGCCAATCATGTGAAGAATCCATTCCTTGAAGTCATAACTACAACACACGGCGGGGCGTGTTTTTCTTTCTTTTCCCTTTCTGTTCTTCTTTTTTTTTTTTTTTTTTTTTGAGGCGTAAAATTTTTGACAAAGAATGATAATGTGATGGCTTGCTATGTTTTGCTTCTTTTTAGTTCCCCATCATACTATAGGTATGGGGAACTTAGGTAATCGTGAAAAATTTCGACCTCGGTTTTTTGACTTTTCTACACGTTTTCAGGTGTGAGGAATCCGAAAATGACAAAATTTCTATGGTGTCTGTCTGTAGGGTGTCTGTTAGTCTGTTAGTCTGTTAGTCTGTTAGTGTGTTAGTGGGTCAGTCCGTTAGTTTGTTAGTCTGTGTACACGATATCTCAAGAACAAATTGTCGCAGAGAGGTCAGATCAGTTTTAAAATATTACTTTCGACACTGGCAAGAACCCTATTCATTTGCAACATTCAATTTTTAAAACTTCGTAAGTTATTCGAAATTTACGAATTTCTTAACATGGCAGTATAGGGGAAAATTTCACATAAACGTCAATTTTGAAAGATATTTTCATCGTAAAGATGTCAGACTACTTTTGAAACATTATTTAGGACACTGGCATGAATATTAATGACTATGAATTTTCCAATATAAAGATTTCGTAAGTTATTGGAAATTTACGAATTTCTTAACATGGCTGAATAAGAGCAAAATTTCACATAAACGTCAATCTTGAGGGATATTTTCATCGTAAAGATGTCAAACCACTTTCGAAATAATATTTAGGATACTGGCATGGATGTCATAGACTATGATTTTTCCAATTTAAAAAATTCGTAAGTTATTTGGAATTTACGATTTATTTAACATGTCAGAATAAAGCAAAATTGAGCATAAACTTCCATTTTGAGGATCCTAAATACGTTAGACAACATCAAAATTACGTTTATGATATTTGTTTGAACATGATTGAATACAAATATTCTAAAAGGAAAATTTCGTAAATTATTCGTAATTTACGATTTTATCAACATAGCGAAATTGTAAATTTTTCATATAAATATGAATTTGAGGATTATTGCATTGGAAATAGTAGCATGAAAACTAAACAACGAAATTGACCCTGATAAAATAAATTAATAGATTAGAATAAGATAAATATATCGAAATGAACGGTGGATAGCCTATTAGGCGGGGATTTCATTCTGTCACTGTATGAAGCTTTGATCAAATTGATTTCTTTTAACATTATTGCCGAAACGTCAGTGGTGGCCCTCTGTTGAGACTCAAAACGGTTTTGGGCTGTGTCCGTCTGTCTGTCTGTCGCGCGATAGCGGCCGCCAAAAAAGCGCTACTTACTTGAAATTTGGTAGACATGTTCATGAGCCCCACGAAATCAGCTGTATAGTTTTTGGTATGTATTGCATTTGTAGTTCGTATACAGGGACACGCCAAAGTTTTTCTTATCATTACGGCCTATGGGAGAAATTTATATGTATCACGATAGCGGCCACAAAAATCACGCTATTGACTTGCAATTTGGTACACGTGTTCATGTGCCCCGCGAAATCTGCTGTATAGTTTTGGGTGTGTATTCCATTTGTAATTTGTGTACAGGGACACGCCAAAGTTTTTCTTATCATTACGGCCTATGGGAGGAATTTGTATGTACCGCGATAGCGGCCACAAAAATCACGCTATTGACTTGCAATTTGGTACACGTGTTCATGAGCCCAACGGAATCAGCTGTATAGTTTTAGGTGTGTATTCCATTTGTAGTTCGTGTACAGGGACACGCCAAAGATTTTTTATGATTAGGGCCTATGGGAAGAATCTGTATGTACCGCGATAGCCACCGCAAAAATCAAGCTATTGACTTCCAATTTTTGCCGAAATGTGAATGGAGGCCCTCTGTTGAGACTCAAAAGGATTTTGGATTCCGTCTGTCTGCTGTCTGTCTGTCATGCGATAGCGGCCGCAAAAAACACGCTATTGACTTGAAATTTTGTACACATGTTCATGATGCCCACGAAATTAGCTGTATAGTTTTCGGTGTGAATTCCATTTATAAGTTCGTGTACAGAAACACGCCAAAGTTTTTTTACCATTATGGCCTATGGGAAGAATTTGTATGTACCGCGATAGCGGCCCCCAAAATAACGCTATTGACTTGCAATTTGGTACACATATTCATGAGCCCATTGAGCAAGCATTTGACGAAACTGATATAGATCTCAGACTGACCGCCTTGGCGAAAATAATGCTCCTTTTATACTTTTCTATCGAAAACAGACTGTTCTGGAAAATTCTCGTATCACATCAGCCAATGAGATTAGAGCTTCCATATTTGGTATATCCCTAATAAGGATTTTCTCGCCAAGATCGCCAAAAAAATCGCCAAGGAGGGAAATAGTCGCCAAATTTGGCGCCAAATTTATTTCTTCCCTTATAGGAGCTTTTTAATGCGTTTTTAAAGGAAATTTTGGCTATTTTAACACTAAAACGACTATAAAGGCACAAAATTAGCATTTTATCAACTTACTAAACCTCTTTGAAAGAATTTATACAAAAATAAATGCAATTATTTACAATTTCGTAACACTTTATATCATATACAAATAGGTATACAAAGAGTGATACAGCGGGGGGTTGAGGGGGGCTGCCGCCCCCCTCAGGAATGTATTTGATTTTGGTAATAAGTCGATCGAATCAATATATACTATTATATAATAAGGAATAAATAAAAATGACCTATTGAATAATGTCTGATGCAAATAGGACGTTGAGGCTCCTGATCTGCAGATCCACTAGTAATATGTCTCGCACTAGAAATTTCTGAGAACATAAATATGATGGGGAACTGAGCAGAGTCCACCTATGCCAACTAGTTTTCTTTTCAAAAATCTGGTGAGAAAATATAATTTGTTGTTTAGCTTACAAACAGGGCCATTTTTACTGTTGAAGAGATTTTCTTTTGAGTTTATTAACCGGCGATGCTGATTTTATTAAGTGGCGGTTTGTATTGATTTGATTCTGGATCCAGCAATGTAATCAGATTAGGCGGCTGATTATTACTAATAAAGTTTAATGTTCAAGAAAATAAGAGATAATCAAAGATGAATATTCACTTCTACACTTAAAAAATATTTTAATTTGTATTATAAATATGTGTGTTTATATTTTATTGCTGTATATTACTTAAGTGTATGCTTAATATATTTACCTTCATATATGATTTATTAGTTTAATTTTTAATATTGAAACCAGTTTTGATGTCTATTTATGAATTAATATATATAATGATCCTCATCTGTCATGAACGAATCCGGTTAGTACCGCTTCAAAACAAAAACTTTTGGCAGCCATTTATTTTTTCCCGTTTGTTCAACTCACTGAGGTGGTTCAACTTCAAGAAACATACATATAATATGTTTTGTATCGCACGTATTCTTATTTATTTTCCTTAAAACCTTAAAAAACTATTCAGTTGTAATGTTTAAAGGTCTGAATTAAATATAATGGATCACTGGCTATTATAAACATGAACCTATAATTAGAATAATGTAACTTCATGATTGTAAGCAACGGAATACCAAATAAAAACAAACCAAAACTGTTGCCATTCAGAAAATACAAATTCCAAATGGATTCCGAATGAACGACTCTTTGACTGCTTCTTAAAAAAAAAAAAAAAAAAAAAAAACGCTTAAAGTATTTCTAAAACATATTAAAGCCTTAAAACTCTTAAAATATTTGTAAAAGCATATTAAAGTCTTTAAATATTTTTATCAAACTTCATTGTTTGTTTACATTGTAAGGTATGATTGGCGTTGAATTCAGTGCGTAAATGTCGCCAGTTGATTTTAGTTTTGAAATTAGTGTAAATTTATAGTTGGGATAGAATGTTTGGTTGGGCAAGTAAAGGTCACCAGTTGAAATGAGTATTGAAAGTAGAGTAGTCTAAGATGATAATGTCGAGTCAAGATAAAATGTTCGGTTGAGAATGAGAAACACCCTAGCTAGATCCCGAATATTTTGGCGATGTTGCGGGTGAGATAGCTGGTTGGAAGAATCGAGTAGAGTTGAATTTGGGTTAGAATGGAGTGTCTGTAATTATTGGATAGTTAGGTAGAAAGTACGCAAGCAAAGTGATGACGTCACTGGCCGTCAGTGGATGAAAAGATTTCGTATGTTAATCGCCCATTGGATTTTTTGTAAAAAATTATTAAAAATTGAGGCAAATTATTTCCCGATTTTAATCCCCATATTTCGGTATAGATATGTATCAGTTATCGTCTGCATGTGTTAGATTAAGTTGTTTTTGCTGTAAAATTGATAAAATTTAAATTTTAAATTCCAAAACTCTAGAAAAAAAAAATGGCAAACTTTCATAATCGATTCAAAACATAAACATTTCATTTCAAAGGATGATATTTATACAATAAATGTCCAACTAATATACTAATTAAAAGGAAAATTATAAATGTTCTATCATAATTTAAAGTCAAATTTGTTTTCAAATGTCTAAATAAAGTGTCTGATATAAGATACTCATATGTTGCAGCGGAATAGATTTAATATATCTGTCATCCTTGGCGGAAAAAAAAAATATCGCCAAATTATTTTGGCGAACATATTTAATTCCTTTCAAAAATCATGGTTATTTTAACAAC
The DNA here is from genome assembly GCA_963930645.1 of Salticus scenicus. NCBI lineage: Eukaryota > Metazoa > Arthropoda > Arachnida > Araneae > Salticidae > Salticus > Salticus scenicus. Next base: position 257,415,106 of record OZ005653.1, read on the forward strand.
TTATATTAGGAGAGCGATGAATTATATGAAACAATATTTCGTACAATACATATTACGAAAATAAACATATGTCATGTATATTTTCGTATTATGTTTTTAATCGCCAAATACAAAAAACGAGAAAGATGACACAGTTTTGAAATTTAAAATTTTGTCAATTTGACAGCAAAATAACTCAATCTAACACATGGATACGATAGCATATCTATACACAAATACAGGTATTAAAATCGGGAAATAATTTTCCTCGATTTTTAATAATTTTTTACAAAATATCCAATGGACGATTAACATAAGGAATCTTTTTCTTGCATCCACGGAAGGTCAGTGACGTCACACTTCGCTTGCGTATTTGAAAACACGATCTTCGATAGTCTTAAAAAAAAAGTATTTTGGTAAAATGAAGTGAATAGTTTTTTACTTTCTCTTACCCATAGGGTCGAGAAAGTATTGTTTTAGGGTCAAATTTTCGAACGTGGGTTTTTGTTATACTTACATGTTCTGAGGTCCCCTGAATACGAAAACCATATTTTTAGCGAATGGTCTCTGTGTGTGTGTGTGTATGTGTGTCTGTCTGGATGTCTGTGTGTCTGTGTGTCTGTTATCAGCATATCTCAAGAACAAATAGTAGCAGAAATTCCAAACTCGGTATTCTAACTGTGTATCATATAGGGATGCTACAGTAAGCTTTTCGTTAAGATGAAGCCAGAGGTTCGTGTACAGGGACATTCAAAAGTATTTAAATACATTACGTCTACGGGGGAAATCGCAGGTAAGTAGAATTTAACATCTATAGACTGCACTAAACCAAATAAAACGAATATATATTTTTTGTAATAGAGATAGTCAACTGGGAAATTTTTTTGTGTATGTAGGAGCCTCGCCGCCCCCCCCTCGAGGGGAGAAAATTTTCATGATGGGTATCTTTCAAAAGAGCTCGACAATACGTTTAAAACGAATGGTTGAACCATCGATCTGCGATAATTTAAAATAAAGTTATCGATTTTTTTCATTTTTAACAAAAAAAAAAAAATTATATATATATTTTTTTTACTTTAATATTGAGAATAAATTCAACTTTTTTTTTGGATATTTAGTGTTATACTACTTCTCTAATATGGAAATCGTCTGTATTATCATACAAGATAACTTTTTTAAATAATAATTTTAATAAATAATTTTTTTAAAACAGAATTATTTTTAATAACCGAATTAAATTCTGTATAAATGTAGGTGCATTAATGAAATGGGGGGTTGAGGGGGGTCAGAACTAATTATCATATAAAACTCTTCCGAAGCCTAATTCGAATTGTTCAACATAGGTTTACATAACAGTACTCGGTATCTTACCTCTTAATCTCCAACCTGTACTTATAGTATTAAATTTCAGGGTAAGAGGAAGTCGTGTGAGTGACACACCAGATTATTCTTATTATGAGGACTTTAAATAGGGCACTTAACGGAACACTGGGATGTGTTGTTGCTGTTGTGTTGTCGGGCCTATATTATTTGTCAGCGAGCAGTTTTTTTTTAGTGCTAGAGGCCTATTTCAGTCGGTACAGCGTTGTCGAATTTTTATACGTCACTCTTAATAGTGCTAAGGGCCTATTTCAGTCGGTTTATTGAATGGGGATTTATTGAATGAAATCCCCCCAAGGCACAACTTTGACATGAGTCCCCCCCAAGGACCAACTTTGATATGAGTCCCCCTCCAGGCTCAACTTTGACATGAGTCCCCCCAAGGCCCAACTTTGACATGAGTCCCCCCTAGGCCCAATTTTGACATGAGTCCCCCCAAGGCCCAACTTTGACATGAGTCCCCCCCAGGCCCAACTTTGATATGAGTCCCCCTCCAGGCTCAACTTTGACATGAGTCCCCCCAAGGCCCAACTTTGACATGAGTCCCCCCTAGGCCCAATTTTGACATGAGTCCCCCCAAGGCCCAACTTTGACATGAGTCCCCCCCAGGCCCAACTTTGACATGAGTCCCCCCCAAGGTACAACTTTGACATGAGTCCCCCCCAGGCCCAACTTTGACATGAGTCCCCCCTCAGGCCCAACTTTGACATGAGTCCCCCCAAGGCCCAACTTTGACATGAGTCCCCTCCAAGGTAGAACTTTGACATGAGTCCCCCCCCCAAAGGCACACCTTTGACATGAGTCCCCCCCAAGGCACACCTCCCCCTCATTGGGAAAAAGAGAAAAAACGGTGTTTTGCGGCTATAAGACAGTTTGGACTTCCAACGTTATTTGTTACAGTATCTGCAGCTGAAACACATTGGTTTGATTTAATGAAAACTTTATCATGGAATTTAGATCGTCTCGACACGAATTAACTAAAGAAGAATTTGTCGATATTAACAAGTTTAGCAGTAGGCCTCTGGCACTAAATTAAAATCTGTCAATGTCAGATTTTCATGTTTTTAATAATGAAATAATGTCGTGTCTGTATATTTTATATTGTCATTCATATTTATTGATCGGGTAGAATTTTTTTAATTTCAGAACGAAAATTATAAAATATCGAAACACATTTGATTTATAAACAAAAATTGAAAATACATTTAAATGATCACGTGGTAATCTTCATAATCTAAACATTGTTTTCAAGATTTATCGTTCACATTCCGTCATTTTTGACGGGGTTATATACTAGTTAATAATAATAGCCGACTTGGTCAAAGAAAAATGTAAACAAAGACCTCTAATTTACAAATTCTTAGGTATAATTCATACAACCTTTGGACAAAATCTTTGTGAATTAGAGGGAATTGACTGATTTGTATTGGTTTTACATTTTTTTTTTTTTTTTAATTCCTAAAATATTTTTGTTGATTACATAGATAAAATTTTATAAAGTTTATTTCATTTCCAATATTTACATGTTATAGTAAAATATATATATATATAAATTAATTAAATAAATAAATAAAGCTTTGATTACTACAAATTTAATGGTACTGAAACAAAATTCATGTGAAAATAATAATCAAAACAGTTTTTTTTACTTTATAGTAGAATTTATATTTGAAAATAAGTAAAGAAAAAATTTTTAAAAATGAGAAAAATATACCATTAATCCATGACTTGAGTACTATATATCTTATATGTTGAGTATTAATTCTATATTTTGCATATCTTTAATCATAAATATTGTATGATTTATGCAGATACCGTTAGTTATTTCATTACATTAAAAAAATTTTAATACTTGCCTAATGTGTTGATTGTCTGTGAGTATTAAGAACTGCATTTTGAATTGTACTAAATTCATTAAATGATTTTTTGCTTGGGTTTTGATAAACAAAATAAGGTTTTTCAATGCAGTCTATAGCATTTTTAAAGCAGGGTTTGAATTTAGTGTTAGGCATATTTTGCGACAATGAAATCACATTCAGGGGTCATCTTTAACACGTAACTTTTGAACAGATTTAAAAAATCAATTTTGTCATTATAAAACTTTTCTTAATCATTTACAAGCTGGTAGTTTATCATCTTAAAAAAATTCTTACATTATCAGTTTCAACACATGTACATAAGCTTAAAAAAAAAAAAAAAAAAAAAAAAAAAACAGCAAGTACAAAAATACATATAAGGGCTGCTTGCAAAAAATTACGCCAACTTCATAAAAAATTTCAAGTATTTTTTTTTTTTTTTTTTACTTTTTTACTTATTGTTATTACTTAGTTTGTATACAATCAGAAATTTGCTATCAGGATTATTTCTGAAATATTGAATTAATTTAAACCAAAATGTTTTATATGAAACTTGAAAATATAAATAAATAAAATATGAATAACTTGAAGTTTTAAACCTTATTTGAAAGCTTTATCATAACAAGAGATGGCAATGCAGCCACTTTCACTGGGGACATCCCGCTTCTTCAGCAAACTTCACAGAGGTCTGTGATGCTAGTAAGGGAAGTATGAATCAGTAAAATTGCTATTGAAACCAAACCAAGCTTAAATTAGAGACCATGGTCAAAAACATAGGGTAGAGTACAAATTTGCTGCAACAACACCCGTGGGGCAAGATATGACCCCTAATAGTTTTAGTTATTTCTATAAAAACCAATGAAACAGGCATTGTAGTAAGGATTGGAGGGGGGGGGGGGGGTGCAGTGGTAGCATGCTTGGCTTGTGATACAGAGGTTCTGCGATCGGGTCCCCACAAGAGTGTTTTGCATTTTAATTTTTTTATTTAAATAAATTTTTTAACGTTTTTAATTAAATTATTAATTTAAGAGAACATTTATTATATATTACGAATTTTTTTTTATTTTGAGTATTCTAATTAATAAAGTATTGACCATGAATTAAAGAAATATAAATTTTTATTTATTTATAAAAAAGAAAATCATGTTTAAAGATACGAATATAGATTCTAATTTATAACTCAATTATATTTAAAAGTAGAATAATCATGAAATGATGAGTATTTTTCACAATGAAAGCAAGAAATATAAGAAGATTGATCACAATTATTTGAATTACAATTTTGTTCATCACGAAAATTTTGTTAAATGTTTAGCTTTTCGTCAAGATGAATAGATTTGTAAAATTCATATTTATCCAGATTTTGAATTTTTCGAGATGTAAACTAATTATAAATTAGTGAAATCCTTTTGAGAAAATTTGTCATTGTGTTCAAGTTTATTGGCAATTCTTCTGACACCAGCAAATTTGACAGTTGTTTAATGAAATATTTGAAATAAAAGTTAAATGTGACATTCAATAGTTAAGCAATTGCTGTTGTTTACTCAGGATTTTTCAGGCAAAATATTGCATGAATAATAATACAATTGAGAGCAGATGATTAATTCTTGCTATTAATGACGTCGATAAAAAATAATAATTAAAATTTTACATAGAACACTAGCACAAATCATTAACAAAATTTTATCTTAATGTAATATAAAAGTATTTCCCATTAAATTATTAATTTCTTTTAATTTAATAAATGAATTTTGGTTAAAAATTATTAAATTGTCTGCAATGAAAAAATACTTTTTTTAATATAATATTTTCTCCTAAAATAATAATTTAATTTAATTAAACATTTTAAAAAATAAATATTTCGGTTGAAATAAAAATTAAACTACAAAACATCCTTATGGGGACTCGATCTCAGGACCTCTGTATCACAAGTCAAGCACGCTACTACTGCACCACCCATTCTTACTACGATGTGTGTTTTGTTGGTTTTATAGAAATAATTAAAACTATCAGGAGGTTATATCTCGCCCCCATGGGTGTTGTTGCAGCAAATTTGTACTCTACCCAATGTTTTCGACCATGCTTTTTAATTTAAGCTTGGTTTGGTTTCAATAGCAATTTTACTGATTCATACTTCCCTTGTAAGTGATGTTTTCCCTTTCTCTTTGACCTTTCTTCCAGAAGGTTGTGCTACAATCTGTCTAAGCCAGCATTTGATTCTTGGCCATTACATGAATTATGAATATATTATGTCGACATATGAACCACATAAAATACGAAAAATCACCACCAAATTAATCAAAACCAGCCAAAGCAATAGCATAAATTAAACATATGAACAACATAAAATATGAGACAATCACCACAGCATCAACCAAAACTCGCCTGAATAGTAATATAAATATCAAAACATATGAACAACATAAAATACAGAAAAATCACCACCAATCAGCCAAACCCCCACCAATGCATTAAATATCAAATTCAATGAGAATCGCAAATTATAATAACCCCAATTACGCTTTCTTTTTCAAAACAATTGAAATAGTAATAGTAGTAATTCATTAATGACTAGAAATCGAAGACTGGCTTAGACTGATTGCAGCGCCACATTCTGAAAGAAAGATCAAAGAGAAAGGGAAAACATCACTTATCATCATCGACCATTGTGGAGATTTCTGAAGAAGCGGGGGGATCCCTCAGTGAAAGTGGCTATATCGTCGTCTCCATTATGATGAAGCTTTCAAGTAAGATTTAAAACTTTAATTAAGTTACTTATTTCCCCCAAGTTATCTCAGGATAGCTGGTGAAGTGGTTAAATTTCTTTAAATTATAAATAGTTTAAATGGGTATTTTCTGGTAGTTCTCATTTTGCTTGAAGATGTAATGCATGGTGTGGAGAGACGCCTCAAAGACTAATTACAGAAGTTTGTGAAACTGTGATCGTGAACTGTTTTTACCTCCATGATCAATGTTTATTTGACCTACCAACAAATCTCTCTGGTTTCCTCTTGAGAACTTATGTAAAAATTATCTCATGCTTTCTAGCATTTAAAATTATTTTATTGTTTTCTATTCCCTCTTACTTGTTATGTAACTAAATTATTAGTAACGTGTATATAAAGTTAAATCAAAAACCTTCTGGTGTCTGAATCATATAAAAATCTTCACCTAACACCTAGCATTTCACACATGGTATTTGACTTATTTTAAAAATCAGTTGACCAGCAGATAATTAAAAATTTTCTTTATTTTTTAAGTATAAGCGTATTCGTTTTTTAACTTTTGTGTATAAAAAAAACTTAAGCTTTATCCTGTTATGATTCCAATAAATAATTAAAAATATATACAATGCCTGAGTAAATCATTTTGGCAAGTACAAAAAAATAGTTAGGTACTATTGACACCCGACTTTTACTTTCCAATTTCTAACCCGGCTTTAAAGGAGAGTAGAATAATGTCTTCACATTCTACATCATCGTTGAAATTAACATCAGACAATTTGTTTTCAATTAGTTAATAGGTAGTGAATAATTCCAAAGTCATTATATCAGTATTAAAGTTCACATACTCATCAAAATTTATATTTAAAATACTAAAACAAGGTCCAGTCAAGAAATTTTATGAATTTTAGAAAAGTGGAAAAGATTATATATAACTTATATTGTTTGGCGTATTAATGAGGAAATTTTTCATTAAAAGGAATAGGAATGAATCAAGACTTCGGTAAAAGGACATATAAATGTAAAAGACATATAAACTGCGTTTTACTGCGTATATATAATGGAAACTTGTCATTGCAATAACTTCGAAATAATACTTCAAATTGGACAGCAAGCTAATTTTCAAATATCTTAGAGGAGTTTGTTATATGTTGCTCCAGCCTTTTGTTTTCAAGTGGCAGTCACTTAAAAATTTCAAATCTACAGTACATTGTAAAAAGCATATTTCACTTGAATTTTGGTGCATACATAGACCCTATAAGAGTCTCAACCAAGTTCATTAATGAACTTTATCTGCCATTTTGTTAAAAATGGCAGATACCTTGAATTAAGCACAACTACTAGAGATCAGGCTAATACTTAAAAATTTATCGGCAGAATAACTTTTGAAATACTGAATCATTTCGAATCAAAGTTATACAGTGAACTTATACAAATATGGTCTTGGTTGAGTTCACTGGGCAACTTGTTCTGACATTTTATTTCTAAGTTGCATCCACTTGAAATCAGGCTGCCGCTTAAAAATGTGCTATCACAATAGCTTTTGAAATACTAAACTGATTTAAATCAGAGTTGGATAGTGAATATCTTGAATAACTACGCTGAGCAACTTGCTCCACCATTTTGTTTTCAAGTGGCAACCACTTGAAAATGTGTTATCTATTACATACAATAACTTTTGTAATATTGTGTCAACTTGAATCAAATTTGCACAGTGAATTTATCATTCAAAAATCTTAGATAAATTCACTGACATCTCACTCCGTCCTTTTGTTTGTAAATGGTGGCCACTTGGAATTACGGTGCAACTTGAAAATTTATAATGATAACTTTTAAAATACTGAATTAATTCATATCAAAGTTAGACAGAGAACTTATCATACAAATATCTTTGAGTTTGCTGGGTAACCATTTTGTTTCCAAGTGGCGGTTACATGAAAATTTATCATCATGATAACTTTTGAAATACTTAATTCAAACTAAAGTTGGACAGTGAACTTACCATTCAAATGTCCTAAATTATTTTTCTGGGCAAGTTGCGGCCACTTGAATGCTGCCAGTTTTAGAAATTTATCACAATATCTTTTGTAATACTGAATTTATTAAAACCAAAGTTGGACAATAGACTTATCTTACAAATATCTTAGGTTAGTTAGTTTACTCAGCAACTTGCTGTGTCATTTTGTTTCCAAGTGGTAGCCACTTGAATATTTGTCACCACCATAACTTTTGAAATACTGAATTAATTCAAACTAAATTTGTAGTGTAGATTTATCTCAGAAATACGTTTGATATGTTTATTTGCCAACTTGATCTGCCATCTTGATTCGAGTGCCAGCCATTTGAAATATTCAAATTCTCATTAAAAAGGTATTTATGATCCAATTTACTTAAAATTCCATATATACGTAGCCCTCATTAATATTTCCATTAAGTCCATTAATTAATTGTAGCCGCCATTTTTAAATAAAATGGCAGCTACATGATAAGAAAAAAAAATCTACTCTTTCTATGAGCTGGAAGGACTTGATCAGTTGATCAATAACCCCTAAAAAGTAATGATATCAGAACAAAAACCCTTAACGGGTTAAAAGTTTGTGACGCAGCACTTTATTTCGATATGAATTGGAAATATGGGTCTTAAAAATAATGATATCAAATTTTGAGTGACGCTTTGCTATTAATTGAAATATACATAGATTTTTCTTATTTCATAATTTGCTTTTTTCTTCTATTTATATTTACATCACAGTACATTCATAATATTTTCAACTTCAACGTGAAAAAATATATAGAATTTACTCACTGATGCTTTTTCATTTGCATCTCGTGAATTCAAAATATGAGTTTTAAAAGAAATGATATAATTTCAGTGACGCCTGAGTGTTACTTTAAAAAGATTTCTTTTTAGATTTCATAACAATCACTTTTGTTTTGTTGAATAAAGTGTATTTACATATTGAAATAATGATTTTAATTTTTAAATATACTGTCAAATAATCAAACTTTCACTCAATGTACATTATAAATTGAAGTTATCTAGTTCAATAAATTGATTTGTCTATTGCGTCACGCTATCCAAAACTGCAAGTAAAATTTCTGCAAATGTTTTCTTTTTGCATCACACAATCAATATCTTTGTATCATAGTATTAACAGTGAAAATGTGTGCAAAGTAACATTTACATAAATTTTACTTACAGTTTTGGATAGCGTGACGCAATAGACAAATCAATTTATTGAACTAGATAACTTCAATTTTTAATGTACATTGAGTAAAAGTTTGATTATTTGACAGTATATTTAAAAATTAAAATCATTATTTCAATATGTAAATACACTTTATTCAACAAAACAAAAGTGATTGTTATGAAATCTAAAAAGAAATCTTTTTAAAGTAACACTCAGGTGTCACTGAAATTATATCATTTCTTTTAAAACTCATATTTTGAATTCACGAGATGCAAATGAAAAAGCATCAGTGAGTAAATTCTATATATTTTTTCACGTTGAAGTTGAAAATATTATGAATGTACTGTGATGTAAATATAAATAGAAGAAAAAAGCAAATTATGAAATAAGAAAAATCTATGTATATTTCAATTAATAGCAAAGCGTCACTCAAAATTTGATATCATTATTTTTAAGACCCATATTTCCAATTCATATCGAAATAAAGTGCTGCGTCACAAACTTTTAACCCGTTAAGGGTTTTTGTTCTGATATAGTTATTCATGTAAATTTACACTACACGTAACATTATATTCGTTCTCAGAGCATTGAATTCGGCTGTTATCATACCCAATTAAAGTCTGAAATGCCCCCACCCACAGGATTACCTTCACCCTCTTCAATACATTTGCCTTATCCTAAATTAATGATGAATTATATTAGGATCAGTTTCGTATTTTAGCTTCCAGGGTAATTCCATACTATTTCGAAAACGATACCGTGTAATGTAAGTTTATGTGAAATTCTGCTATATTCTGGAATGGTATAAAAATCTTAAATTTAGAATAGCTTTCGAATGAAAGCTTCCAAAATGAAGTGTTGATACTCAGCAAAGTTTTAATTTACGATAAAAATAATCTTCTTTTTTTACACTTATGCGAAATTATGCCTTCTTCTATTTTATTAAGGAAATCTTCAGTTTCGAAAAACAGACAAAGTTTTTTAAAATAAAATGTATATATTTAATGTTGTTTATTCCTATACTAGAAATAACATTTTTAACTTGGTCCGACACCTTTCTGAGGAAAATGTTAGTCATAATGTACGTTTACGCAAAATTTTGCCCTATTCTGTCAAGCAAAGAAAATCCTAAATTATAAGTAACTTACCAAGTTTTCAAAGTAGAATATCGAAACTGAATAAAGTTTTAGCCTGTATCTCAAATAAGTTTCAAAACTAGCCGGACCATTTTACAATCTTTTTTTTTTTTTTTTTTTTTTTTTTTGTTTTTTTTTTTTTTTTTTTTTTTTTCATGATATAATGTACACACAGATTTAGAAACATATAAACTAACAAACGGATTGACCTACAGACGGACAACACACCGATATTGTGATTTTTAAAACATGTTAAAATGTCAAAAATCGAAGGTCAAAAAATTTTCAGAATACTTAAATTCTCTTTATTTATAGAATTATGGGTAATTAATGCGCCGTATTTGTTTATTCATTTAATTACATAATTTCGACTACTACTCTCAACGCTGTCGAGACAATTTGAGATATACGATGTCGAGATGTATATAACATCTCAACTTTACTTTGTAAACAATTTTATAAATGTTTACAAAGATATATTTTAACTATTTAAAGTGATTGCTAATATTAAGTAATAAATACATAATAACATAAGTTATTTTCATTTTAGTTAATCAAAGTTTAGTAAAATTTAACATTTTGTCTTAAAAAATACATAATATTGTTTGGTATATCAAAGATGTATTTCATGTTGTCGTAAGTTTCAATACATTTTCATTTTCTGTACTAGCATAGCAAAAAGATATGTTATCTTTAAAAAAAAAGCGTATGGACCAAACCGGATTAAAAGTGTACGTGATGTTTTTCTCATACGAGAATAATGCTAAAGAGTAAAAAACAGACAACAATAGAAGAAAGTTTTCTTCTTTAAGATAAAGAAGGGCTTCTTACACGTCTATATAGCCGTTATTAAAACAGTACATTTAATCTTCTAAACAAAACCTTATGTTCCAGTTTATTCCCACATGTAAAAGTTTTGATTCGTAAATATTTATTTCAAAACATTATTTATTTTTGTAGCAGTGTCATAGAAAAAAACAAATAAATAAATAAATAAACTACTGTGTTGTAACCATCAGAAAACATTCTTCCGGATTTTTCTGTATAAATAAATTCAAGCAGTTCAAAATAGTTATTAAAATATTATTCTTCAAAATTTTCCACATGGTAAGTTCGGACTATTTTTATATCAGAAAAGTATAACTCTATTGGAATGAGGACAAATTTATGCTCTATTGCTGACATCTTAAAAAAAAAAAAAAAAAAAAAAAAAAAGTTTTTTTTTTTTTTTTTTGGGGGGGGGGGGGGGGGGGCTTCGATGTACGCCTCCAGGGAAGAACATCCACGATAGCAAATAAGTGCGAAAATGACACTTCTACCTATATAAAAATTTAATCATGTTCGAACTGTTACTATAACAAATATACGAGTATACATATATATATACATATATATTAATGCACAATGATTGGACAAAAATAACTCTGTGTGTACGTTTATATGAAATCTTGTCCAATGCTGCCACCTTAAAAACTTTGCTAAAACGGGGTGACAGTGACATATGTTGACCTACATGCACTAATTTATGTCAAAACGGAGCTAATTATGCAATTCTGTGCATTCTTTTTAGAAAATAAACTGTCACACACAGGCATTTACAAAAATATATATAATATCATGTTCAGGATATCTAAGAAAGTATATGTCTAAAACTAAAATATGAAAATTTTTATGAATCCAATATTTTTTTTTTATTTAATGCAGATCAAAATAAAAATCTAAACACTATATTTATGTATTATAATTTAGATTTACAAAATTCTTCGTTTTGCAAGATTTTACATTAGATGTTAAGAAACATGGTACAAAGAAGAAATATTACTTTCAAAGACACAAGTTTTCTCGTGTTTCAAGGGGGGGAAATTTTAAATCTATTTTTAAATGTTAAATCTGTAATTTATATCAAATAGAATTTTGGAAAAAATGTTTGGACTTTTGTAGTTTCTGACAATTTTTTCCAACGGTTAGATTTTTTTTTTCTAATGTGAGAAGACGAACTGAACAAAATCCATGACTAATAAATATTTAGTAGTCATGACAAATCTTTCTTTTGTATCAATTATTATTTTTAACTACATTTCGAGTTTTAAGAAATAATTCATATTTTCTTTTATTCGTATTACAACTTCACTAAGAATAATGTTTTCTTTTTATAGCTTATCACATAATAAAATAAATAGCAGTTTCTAAATAGCATACTGAGCAAATATTCTGCAAGAATTATGCTGTCATTTTGAAATGGTCAAAAACAACTTCTTGATGAGTTGCTGATTTAATGGATTGAAGTAACTCATTAAAATATGAAACTGAAGCTAACTTTGAAAGAGTAATTATACGTTTGAATTTCACAATGGTGAATTGCTTTAATGTAATCAGAAAACAGTGGACCTGTAAGCAAAAATCTCTTTGACGTAAGACAATAGTATTTTAATGCAAGTATTCATTGATGTTTTGTTCTTGTTTCTTAGGCGTGATCTTAAATTGAAAATAGAGTTAAGAATTTTTTTGTTATTCTTAAATTGATTAGAAACATCGAATAATTAATTTACCTAAATCGTGCCATCTTCCCAAATATTACCGCCTCTGAACGCTACACATTGAGTTAGGAACGCAAAGCAAATAATTAAGAGAAGCGTCTTTCTATACGAAAACTTTTAATGAAGAATCGTCTTAACCTTTCTTTGCATGATTTTTTTTGTTTGTTTGTTTGTTTCAGGGTGATATAATTCATGATCTATATTAAGGAAAAACGTTTAAAAAAATCCTATTATAAATATATAATATAAAATTAATTTTAAAAAAAGTATGATGGAAATATCAATCATCATGCAAATTTATATGTTAAGCTCAATACAAAATAAATAAAAATAATAATATATCTTTGTATCTTTGCATAGTGATATAAATTTCATCACTTTTATTAGCAAAAAAATCACAGATTATTTAAAAAAAAAAAAAAAAAAATCAAAAATTCGTACGTTTCTTCCAACCACAACAAACAGCGAAATGACAAGTTCAAACCTTCTATATTGATTGTGACATTTGCATTTTTTTTTTTTTTTACAGCTACGTTCCTTATTATGCAACAGTCATGAAAAAAGTTGCCAGCAACAACCAATTTAAAGTACAACTTTTTTTAGTACAATTTTTTGCTCACTAAATGTTATGATGGAAATTCCCATCATCATGCAAAGAACGGTTAAAAAAAAAAAAAAAAAAAAAAAAAAAAAAAGAGGAGGAGGAGCTTTCTTATTTATTTCCTAAGGCGTTCCCATCTCAGTGCTTCTGTAAAAGTTAGGCTTAGGCAACTCTAGTATATATCCTCAATTTAAAACAATATTTGTAGATACATTTTGAAAAATGAATCCCCAGTGGCAACTGCTTCGTGTTTTTATATTTGTGGTGAACATTTCGATTAGAAAAAAAATTTAAGATAAAATAGAGTTTTAATGTATATTTTTTACAAAAAAAAAAAAAAAAAAAAAAAAAAAAAATCAGTAAATAAAAAAAGTTTTAATAACATAAATAATGCATTAAAATTTATTTATATTAAGCTTCAAATTTTTAAAACTAAGTTCCAAACACTATGTTTCAATAGCGTTTTATATAAATTTGTTTGCAGAACAATGGTTTTTATTATTATTATTATTATTATATTGTAGGTTATACTCTCAAAATTAATATTTAAAGTGGGAATAGCATGATAAATGATCTACGCATTATATTTCAGAGAAGAAAAAATTGTCAATTTTGAGCATCTAAGAAAATACATAAGCAGATAAATGAAAATTATTAAAATCATTGTTTTTTCCGGGGAATATATATACAGTCGGCTGCAAAATTATTCGAGCACTAGCAATAATCCTTGCCAAAAAAAAGTACACTTAATACAGCTTTGTTAAATAAATCCTTGTCGAGTCATGTTCTTAATCAGTCTAAGAACATGATTCGACAAGGATTTACTTAGCAAAACAGTCTTAAGTGTACTTTTTAAATATAGGAATTATTGGCTAGTGCTCGAATAATTTTGCAGCCGACTGTACACTTAAAAAAAAAAAAAAAAAAAAAAAAAAAAAAAAAAAAAAAAACTGTTACAATACAGAACATTTCTGGAAGTAAAAGTTGCCAGGAAATATTCGCATGCTACGGGGAAACAAAATTATTGACAGAATTTTTTTGTAACAGAACAACACAGAAAATATTTGTACTAACAGATTTTTTCTGTAGTATACACTCTAAAAAATTACTCGCATTCAGTGGACTTGGCACCTTTAGCATGGCACCACATAAAGGCTTATATTTCCATTTAACATTTATAAATTGAAATATATTAGGTTTGTTCAATAAAATATATATCCAGGCAACAATTGTTATGAGTTTTGATATATTTTTACACATTTGAAATCTTTAAATTCCGTTTTCTAAGTTTGCATTTTTCAAAATGCTAAAACTTCTTCAGATATTTAAGAGAAGACATAATATTGTTTTTGCATGTTTAAAAGAATCATATTTAAAATACTGAGGATGGATTTTTAAATTTATTTATCAGTTTCGGAAAAAAAGCTAAAGAGTGCAAGTCTTGTAAAAAAATTTAAAAAATTTTGTAAAAATTTCTTGTAATTTTTTTTTTTTTTTTTTTTTTTATATATATAATTTTTTTTTTTAAGATATTCCGAAATCCACCCCTAATTATTTTAAGTAGGCTATATTAAACATCCAATATATATATATATTAATTTTTGCTCTTAAATATCTGTAAAGGTTTTAGCATTTTGAACATCATGAATTCATGAAAAACACATGCAAACTGAGATAATGAAGATTTAAAGATTTCAAATCTGTAAAACAAATATTAAAAAACCATAAGATTAATTGTTGCCTGGATATATATTTTCTTGAACAAACTTAATGAAGTTCAGTTTATAAATATTAAATAAAAATGTGGCCTTTATATGAAAACTTCAGTGTTGCCAGGTACCCTTAATTAAGTTTTTTCTGTTTGACCAGGTGGGATCTAAATCTAACCAGAGTCCTCCGTATAGTAAAGAGAAACATTGCTTCAAAACCAAGGAATCGTATTTCGCATTGTTACTTACCACTGCCCAAATCTGCTTTAATACAAAGTTTTCCGTATAAAAACAGAAAAAATATGTCTTTTCATAGATTGAAACATACTTTTATTGTAAATTTTTATAATTTTGGAAAACAGAAAATTTCTACAAGAAAGTTAAAGAAGTTTTCGATTCTTTAACAGAATTTATTTACAGGGTAAAACTAAATTGTTAAAGACTTTTACTAAGATTGAAGTATAATAATTGAAAATAAAAATCTAAAATCACATTTGAACTGAGATATTATGACTCTAAATAAAATTCACAATTTAAAATCCTTTAGTTATGCAAATTCATTTCAAATGCTATTTAAAGCACTTTCTAGATATTGTCTTACCTTTTGATTTTCTCTGTTAAAGTACTTTAACACGTTTGCAAAGAAACGCTTCAAAGCTTTTGAAATTTAATATCTACACGTTTAGCCTGTCGTTATTTAAACATATGTTTAATATTTGCAATGCCTTTGCAAGCACTTTATTTAAATAATTATCCACAATTAAACATGTTACATTTGTGTGAAGCAATTACAATTTTGAAATCCAATAATATTTTCTTAAATAACAGGGCTGATTTACCTTTTATCAATATTTAATCTCTCGAAAAATATCTGTTGTCATTAAAATCGTTAGGAAATAAAACGTTTAGAGTAGAATTATTACCTAAATAATTGCTAGTTATCATTTGAAGGAGCTTAGTTCCAACTTTTAATAATTAAAGATTATCACTATATCTGTCATGAGATAAGTGTCACGTTGTAAAAATATTTAATATTGTAACATTTATTTTTTTTTTTTTTAAAGCGTCTTTTGATTATTCTATCAGAGTTTTGTTCCTTTTATAAAATATTATAGAGTAATTTAATTATTATACATGTTTATACATGTAGAAATGTATTTTTTAGAAAATAAATATACTAGTGGAAAAGTAAATTTACTTATTTATTATTCTTGTGATTTATTTAATAGCTGAAAAGTTCTATGTGACTTATTTATATTTTTTTTTCATGTGTATATAAGATGAAAGTATTCGATTCGTGAAAGTTTTTGAAAGATTCACGCGTTTTGAGATGCCTTAATCAAGATTTAATCAGTTTTAGAAAGTATCCGTCTGCCTGTATGTCCGTCTAATTAAATATAGTTATTATCAATTTATTCTCTCTAGCTCTTCATTAACAATAAACGTATTATATATAAAACATGTATTGCCAACACACGAAAACATATGAAAATAAAATTATTTTACACTGTAAATTAAATATATGCTATCTTACGAAGAAGAAAGAAAATTCAATTTTCAGTATCTAAAAAATATAAATAAACAGAAAAATCATAGTAATTATTATTTTTTTTTCCAGAAGGTATATCATGCTAAATTATACTGCTCTGCAAAAAAAAAAAAAAAAAACATTTCGAGATCTGATACCATTCTTGCTGATTCTTATGTAAAATGACCTACTGAATCCGAATATGACTCCCATTTTTCCCAGTCACCCATCGTTTTCTAGATACACCACCCCCCTCTCTCAATTTCTTTCCCTGTTCTATAATTTTGACCATGAATTTAATTTAAAGAATGAAAAAGAATTAATTTAACACCTAAAAACAAAAAAATATGTAAAGTTTAAAAAATAACATTAATAACAGATTAACAAAATATAAAATATGTGATGCATAATTTTAGTGGCAAATCCGCCTAAAAATTTTCCCTTGTCTCAAATGTCCATGTTTTTGAATTTTCCAACTCTGTAGCCCCTCAGATGATATTTAACAGTTAAAATAAATCTCTCCTCCCCCCCTCTCCTAAAAATCAAATTTATAGCCATAAAATCACCGAAAAATGATAAAAATTGAGGGTCATTCCTAAAACACGGTGGGTTGTAGGGCAAAATGGACGTCAAATTCGGACTCAGGATGTCATTTTACATAAGAATATGCTGAAACGGTGTCAGAGGCAATTTTCATGCCGAGCAGTGTTATTTAAAATGTTTAATTTAAAAGACAGAATCATATATTAGTTTAAAAATATATATATAAAATCACACTTAAACTCAGAAACTATTATTCAAAATAAAATTCACAGTCTAAAATCATCCACATGTGGAAACACGTTTCAAATATTACTTAAAACACTTTCCAGGCATTTTGTTACATTTTGAATCCTCTGTTCGAATACTTTAACAGGTCTGCGAAGAAACGCTTCAAAGCATTTGATTTTCGATGTATACACGTCTTGCCTGTCGTTATTTACACTTTCATATAAGGTTTTAAATGTCTTTCTAAGCCCTTTAATTAATTAGTTTTGATAATTAAACGTGTAGTATTTCTGAAAAGCGATTACATTTTTTTAATTTCATAATGTATTACTTAGAAAAGATATGTTCTAATATTTTCTTAAATAATTGCACTGTTTTGCTATTTATCAATATTTATTATTTCGAAAAATTTCTGTTTTCAGGATTATCGCTGTGAGATAAAATCTTTAGAATAGAATTATTATTTAAATAATATCTAATCATAGCCTCCTAAACTAAATGCCTACCGGGTGGCTCAGAAACTCGGCAACAGTTCAAGCCGTAGACAGCGCCACCTGGTACAGATTGCGCGACTTTTTTATTCAACAACCACCAAACATTTTTTGAAGTGGGATTTGATAACCGTGAAAGGCGAATAGAATCGAAGAAACGTCGATTATATATATCATGTATCACTTCTTGAAATTATTGGTGAAAATTGAATAAAAAAGTCGTGCAATCTGTACCAGGTGGCGCTGTCTACCACTTGAACTGCTCCCAAGTTTCCGAGCCACACGACACGTATCTAGTTTGGGAGACTATGATCTAACGAAAAGCTGCAGTTACTTAATTCTAACTTTTGCTAATTAAAGATTACCACTATTTCTGGCACGAGAAGTTAATGAGATAAGTCGGTCTTTAATTTTAAATATTTTGAATCGTTTTTTGATTGCTTTATTTAACTTCTTCTTCTTTTTTTTTTTTTTTTTTTTTCGTTTTACAATAAGATTTTAGAGAAATTTAGTTATTAAACACGTTTATATGGATAAAAAGGAAATGTTTTAAAAATAAATATAGAAATAAAATGAATTTGCTTGTTTGTTATTTTTGTAGTTTGATTTATAATTAAAAATTTCCGTGTACTTTATTTACATAAGAAGAAAGTACTAGTTTAGTGAAAACTTTTGACCTCCTGTTTTTCATAGATTTACACGTTTTGAAACTTCCTAAATACGATTTGACCAATTTTAGAAAACAACAGTATACACTACTTTAATCAAGATTTTCAAAAAAATTTTGGATTCATAACAACTTTATATCTAAATGCAAAAAACGTTTCATTTAAATAAGAATTGTATAAATCGATTGAAAAAATTGAAGAACTTCTCGACTGCATTGGTTACATTTATACGTATACGTATATATCGGTATATAGTCATACTTACTTTTATATATATATATATCCACTCAGCGCCAAAAAGATAGGTACAAGGGTTTTTTTAAACTTTTAAACTTTTTCATAAAATAACATTATCTAAATTGAGCTGATCATTTATTATTATCAAAAACATACTAAATATTTGTATCATATTCAAAATATTCATATACAAAATAATCATATTCAAAAATTAAAAAAAAAAAAAAAAAAAAAAAAAAAAAAAACTTTGTACTTATCTTTTTGTTGCGGAGTATAACCTTAAATTAGAAACATTTTAGTCTTAAAAATTTTCTAAATTAGTCTTATAAAAAATTAGTCTTAAATTAGTGTAATTTTATGATAATAATAAATAATCATCACAATTTATATAATGTTATTTTATTAAAATAAATAAATAAATATAACTTTGTATTTATCTTTTTGTCGCGAAGTGTATATTTATTTATTTATTTATTCATTTTTAACAATTTACTTTGAATCAATCAAACAAGCAAAAATTAATAGTATTTAACTGTCTCCTAAGGGCTTTACAAACTTACTCTGGTAATGACTAGTAGATTAAATAATATTATAGTTTTAAAAAATTAAAGAACACGCTTGTATAGAAATGTGAACTAAAAAGCACAAAATATCTATATCTTAGCATTAAAATGCGGGGTAAGAGAAAATCGTGTGAGTGACACACCGTAATATTTACTTACATTTAAATCTTTAATTAAAATAATTTAGAATTAAACAAAAAACATTTTTAAAAAATCTCCCCTGACTGGGATCGAACGTTAGACCTTTAGGTTCGTAGCGCGAAGCTATACCTCAACACCACGACGTTCACACAGGAAAAGACTTTTTTTAACACGCTTTTATTAGCTTCACCTGTATGTATGTATGTTTGTTTGTATGTATGTATGCATGTTTGTAACCGCTCTGGGATTAAACAAAAAATCTATATTGTAAAAAAAAGACTTTCCCTACGTGAACACCGTGGCGTTGAGGTATAGCTCCGCGCTACAAACCTAAAGGTCTAGCGTTCGATCCCAGTCAGGGGAGATATTTTAAAAATGGTTTTTGTGTAATTCTAAATTATTTTAATTAAAGATTTAAATGTATGTAAATATTATAGTGTGTCAATCACACGATTTTCTCTTACCCAGCATTTTAATACTAAGATAGATATTTTGTGTTTTTTAGTTCACATTTCTATAAAAGCGTGTTCTTTAATTTTTTAAAACTATAATATTATTACAATATAAATTTTTTGTTTGCTCCCAGAGCGGTTACAAACATATATACAAACATACATACATACAGGTGAAGCTAGTAAAAGCGTGTTAAAAATAAACTGTGCAATGAAAGTCTTCTGGGATATAACTGGGTTCATTGCAAAATGAACTATTATGAGTACATAAAGTTTGCAGAAATTATCAAATTTAAATCAAATTTTAACTTCGAATTTGGTTTATTTTACTTGAGACGTTTTGTAATCAGAAGTATATCTGTATGTTACTAAAAGCCCTATGAAGTAAACATTTTAAAATTTCAACTGTATTACATGAATTTAATTATTATTATTATTACTAGCAAACCCGTGCGAAATATTCGAATTTTATTTCTTTTCTTATTTACCTTTAAAATTTGAAACTGATAAATGTTATACCAATTTCACCACTTAATTAAAATTTTAATTTACCAGAAGCCAAATTATTAATAAAACCAAATTAATATTGTACAGTAGTGAAACTAAAATCATTCAAAGAAAGGTTTCCAAACAAAATTCATGGTTCATGACCCAATTTTCCTACTTCCACAGGTAGTAGAATTTTAATATAGAACTCCTACGACGCCTTTTAAATTTTTGCCGTCATTTTAGCGAAGGTTTTTTTATTAATTTTGGTGATTTTTTAATAAATATATAAATAAATAAAATAAGATAAGATAAAATAATTCCTATTTTTATTATATATATTTTTTATTGTGTTTTTTTTTTTTTTTTTTTTTTTTTCAATTTATGACACAAAAGTTCATATTCTGTATATATCTTTAACATATTGCTAGGTTTAAAATGACGCTTGCAAAGATTCTGAAGAAACAACTGTTGAAAATACATTTTTTTCGTAAAATATCCTCATCAGAGAAATGTCGTCATTTTTTCTTATTAATTCCATTGAGCTAAATCCGCGTGCTTAAATATTGTTTATGTATAAATATTATTTTTTTATTCTCGCGTATCTTATCGTTTCGACAAAAAATAATTGAAACCGATCCACGTTAGAGAAATATTATATTATTTGGCTAAATTTTCTTTTGTTGCAGATAAAACTGAAATTTAAAAGAAACATCCATTACATAATTTTACCAATAACTATTATATATATGGTAAGACAAATATAGCAAAATACAAGAAAACAGTCATTCAAATGTTATATGTAAACCACAATATCCAGATTAAGAATAATTAATATCTAAAATTTTAAAGAAAAAAATATTCTGAATACTGACCTGATAGAAAATTGTAAAAGATACCCAGAGGAGATAATTAAATGTGCATGATTAAACAGTAAGACAAATAATGTGAAAAAATGAAAAAGATGTACCAAAAATGTAGAAAATATCTTTTCAAAAACAAAAATGTTTCATAAAGGTAAAAAAAGTAAACGCATTAAATACATGACAGCCATATAAGCTAAAAACCGTGTTAGAGCCGCATTTCGTGTAAAAAATGAAATAAGGTAAAAATAAAATGGTTAAATTCAATAGAAATAATATTATAAGGGTTACAACACATGAAATAACAATATACAATACTGCTTTTTTAGAGTTTATTTGCATTCAGCAATTTTCATAAAGTTTAGTTGATATTTTTAAGCTTATGAAGAAATCTGTCTATAGAAAAAAGAAGACAGCTAAATACCAATTCATAATAAAATTTTAAAATATTATTTAATAATAAGTATATCAAAATACCAATAATTATTTAATTTAAGCTGTTTTTTTTTTCTAAGACAAAGTTATTTAAAATTAAAACTGTGAATATATCTGTATATTAATAGAAGAGCATAAAAGTTGTGGTACACATTTAACATGTTAATTACGGGAGTAGAGGGTTGAAAATGGTATCATTCGAAAAGTATGATCAGCCAGATTTGCAGAATACAAAAATTATTTTCTTACGGTGTCAAGAAGGTATTTAAAATTACTTTTATTTTTTATGCATTTTTCCATTTTATATACATATTCTTTTATGTTGAAAAATACCTAAAGTAGAAACTTGTTAAATCTCGCAATTTCTGAAAACTCAAATAAAACCACAGACACAGTAATTTGTACAATGTAGCATCACCATACTCTCGACTACATATTTTTTATTCTAACAGAAAACAACCATTGGATGATAGAAATTTGAGTGAATAAGCAGTAGATCGAAAGTTTATACTGTTGAAAATATACGCAAGTTAAAAAAGGATTTGATTTATGAAAATTCTAATTTTTTTAAGTTTTTTTTTTTTTTTTTTTTTTTGTAAATTACGTCAGCTCTAATTTGAAGACATATTTTTAAGCAAAAACATAATGCATTCTAATCAACTGAAATTGACTATTTATTTTTTAAGAAACAGATTTAATACTATACACAAGCGAAGTTATGACATCACTGACTGTCCGTGGGACCAAGCAAAAGATCTCCTATGTTAATCATACATTGGATTTAGTTTTTTTTTTTTTTTTTTTTTTTTTTTTTACATTAAGGAAAATTATCTCCCGATTTCAATCCCCATATTTGGGTATATTATATATAAGTTACTATCTATGTGTGTTAGATTGAATTATTTTTTATGTAAAATTCATAAAATTTTCAAATCTCTGGAAAAATAAAATGACAGACTTCCATTTTCGAGTATAAACATAAACAATTAATTTCATTGGAATAGAATTAATTTCAAAGAAATAGAATTGATATCTGCCGTCCTTGGCGGTAAAAAAAATAATACTGAATAATCGCCAAATTATCTGGCGTACATATTTAATTCCTTTCAAAAATCATGGTTATTTTAATAACAAGCAATCCATAATATGAAACAATATTTTATAGAATAGATATATGTATTACGAAAATATACATCTGGCATGTATGTTTTCGTTTGACGTTTTTCATAGCCAAATACACAAAACACAAAGGACGAACATATATCAAATCTATGCCCATTTTGTTTCTAGAGTTTTGAAATTTAAAAATAAAATTTTGTCAATTTGACAGCAAAATAACTTAATCTAACACATGTGTACATGTGCACGATAACTAATTTCTAGTTATATCCAAATATGGGGATTAAAATCGGGAAATAATTTTCCTCAATTTTTAATAATTTTTTTACAAAAACTCCAATGGACGATTAACATAGGAAATCTTTCACTTGTATCCAACGACGGTTAGTGAAGTCACGCTTCGCTTGTGTATATCTTCGGCATATATAAAAAGAAAGTATAAGATTTGGAAAAACTCTTGATAACCAGTTTTTGATGAAGTTACACATTTTGAGATTTTCTTACATTTCAGTTAACTTACATTAGCTACTTATTTTTATAAAAGTGGTTTTATTATTAGCTTCTGCATGTTTAAGAAGAAAGTAGAAAATACGGAAAAAATTTCGATTTCCGGTTTTCGCTGAATTTACATGTTTTGAGATTTCCTTACGTTTCAATTAACTGAAATTGACTATGCTTATTTTAAAAAAATGGGATTTATTACTAGCTTCTGCATGTATAAGAAGAAAGTAGAAGATACGGAAAATTTTTCGATTTCCGGTTTTCGATGAATTTACACATTTTGAGATTCTCTTGAATTTCAGATAAAAATTGACTACTTATTTTTAAAAAAAGTGGATTTATTACTAGCTTCTGCATGTATAATAAGATTGTAGAAGATAGGAGAAATTTTTTCATTACCGGTTTTCGATGAATTTACACGATTTGAGATTACCTTGCATTTGAATTAACTGAAACTTACTACTTATTTTTTAAAAAGTTTATTTATTATTCTATACTCTACATATAAAAGAAGAAAGTATAACATTTAGAAAAATTTAGATTTTCGGTTTTTGATGAAGTTACATGTTTCAAGATTTCCTGAACTCAATTCAACTATTTTTAGAAAATATCTGTCTTTTTGAGTTCGAACACTGTACTCTATGAACCAATGGACTTTATTTAACCGAACATGATATTTGGTTGGACCTTGGTTTCAACTGGTGCCGATTAGCTTTTGGGCAATATTATCGAACAGGGTGCGTTGTGATTTCCTCTCATTTCAGGAAAAGTTCAGCATCTACAGTGTACCAAACATAGAGAGATATATTAAATGAAACTCTGTTGATTCACGTTGGATGCATATCGACAAACAATTGACACAGTTGTGTTGCAATTTAATTCTGTTTACGAAAAGGCAATTAATTTACTTTGCTTTGCAAAAGACGTGATCGTGTTTTGACTACTGGGTGATACTAGTCTATATAAATTAAAAAATATTTAGTAAGTAGTTAAAAAAAAAAAAAAAAAAAAAAAAAAAAAAGAAGAAGAAGTATGACATTTATATTCTAGTATATTAAAATTTATATATTACATTAATATATATTAAATGCGTTTTTCTTTTGTATTTTTTTTTCATCTTGTTTAAAAATTATTTGAGAATATACATATATTTTTATGAAATATATACATATATACTTCGTAACCTTAGATACCAATCCGAATTTTATATTATATTAATTAGCAAAGAAATAACTTCTTAAAACATTACTATTTTTTTTTTCTCCTTATAAATGAAGTTCTCCAGATATCCATATAAATTTAAGTGCAGTGAGGAAGAAAATAAGTTTTTTTTTTTTTTTTTTTTTTTTTTTTAATAAAAACATAAAAATTTAAATCCATATGCAGAAATTAGAATTATTCAACCTTATCTGAAACAATCCTTCGTTTCAATTGACTTGTATATTTTTTTAACACACGCTTTTTGGGTTTTCTTTTTTTTTTTTTTTTTTTTTTTTTTTTCTTTTTCTTCTCTTAATTGCAGATATTAAATGTAAACACTTTTTCCTTTCTTTACTTAAAAGAAAAGAACAAAACTACATAAAAACCTTCAGTTTTTTTATCAACTAGAAAAAGTTGGTGAACGAATAAAATCTTAAAATGCTGTAGAGGGGGGAAAAGTAGGAGGGGTTCAGTTTTCTTCTATTAAAAATAAAAATTATATAGTTTATAAATATTTGATATTCATTGCTACACAGGTAAAAAAAATAAAAGTATATATAGAACAGTATTATATGTTAGTCTAAGTTTATGTTTTGAAATATAATTTGGCGAAATTTGTGTAAGTATAGGCTTCTATATTTTTACTCTCTTCTCTATACATATGCAAAATGTATTAGACTCGTATAAAGTTTCGAATACCAGTTTTTATGGATTATTTTGTGATTTTCTGAACAGGATTTGAATATTTTTAAAAAATATTCAAATCGTGTTCAGAATACACAGAGATACACTGATACAGTTTTAGTCTGTATCAGTGTATATCGGCGTCTGTTTCTGTGCTAGTAAAATTTTGTGAACGACATATCTCATAAAGCAATGAACAGAATTATATAAAACTTTATATTTGGTTAAACCTTAACTTAAAATCGGGCTGATTAGAATTTAGACTATATCGCCTCAAAGCTGGCGCAACTGCCGTTTTTAAGATACGCACTTACGGTCCCAATTCTGGTTTTCAAATTTTCACCAAATGTTGGCGAAATCACCTATACACTAGATTTGTCCTAATTCCGATATTTCGTCTTTATATCTCTATTAGTTTCGGAGATATGGTAGTCAGAATATTCCTCATACACGTACATACACATATACACATTAATCAATAGTCAAAAACCACTTTTTCAGATTCGAGAGTCTTTAAAACATGTAAATCGAATGAAAAATCGTTATCGATTTTTTTGACCGAATACACTTCCATTACTTACGGAACTAGGGTATTGGAGGTGAAAAGTGTATATTTTACCAGAAAAATTGTTACGATTTTGCTGTAACAGTATTTAAGAAAATTGGTGCTCTATGTTTCATGACTTCTGTACCTTATTTCAGTTACAAGAACTATTAAAATGATGAAATTTAGCAGCAAAAAAAATCGGCTGCAGCTAAATTCACTACGTTGGCGCCATTTTTAAAAATGAATCTTTTAACTACTATTTATAACAGTGTGCAATGTCACTATTTTCTGTGGTAGTGTGACATAATTTCACTTTTTTAATATCGATTTTCATCTTAGAGACACATAACTCTGAATGTACAAAGGAAGTTAATTTTTCATTCGCATCTGAGGAAATGCTTTCTTTTCCCCTCTCTCTCGATAAAAACTGAAAAAGCAATAACTTTGTTTTGAATTAACACAGATCTATGGTTTAACCATACAGTTTAAAAATATTTACGAGTTCTTTTGAAACATGCTCACACTGCAAATTTATACTTCTCTACCATAGTGAGAACGATGCTGTAACATGCACACAATGTTTTTCTAGTTTACAACTACTATTATCAATATTCATATTAATTTCACAATAATACCTTAAAAAACTCCCATTAAGTACATTTATACGAAATTCTATCTTATATTGTTATATTGAAAAATATTACAGAAATGAAATGATAGCACCACTTGTTGGGCGATTGATCCCAAAATGTAATTAGCACAAATTTATGTCAGTGCCTAATAACTAAATATCAAGGTTTGTTAAATTTGCTTCATTTGTTTGCGAGCTACAGCATCCATAAAATTTATAACAGACAGGCTTTTTTTAAAAAATGATCAAATCGTATTCAGAACATCTGAAAATGTGTAAATCTATCAGAAACCGGAGGTCGAAAATTTTCACAAATCCAATACTTCCTTATTAAATATATAAAAGAAAGCAAAAACATGAAAGAAATGAAACCTTCAAAAATATCATATTGAGCTAATCAAGTTTATATGCTATAGCATTATGTCCATCAGACTGCTTTAAAAAGACCAGCTTGAGTCATTCTCCTGTTACTAAAATACTTTCTTTCAAGATATAGGGAAAAACTGATCAAATTCCCTTTTCTCTTTCAATGTAAACTGAGTGGAAAATACGTAAAGAGGATTAAAAATAAGAACTTGAGTAAGAATAAGAAAAATCCCCAAGATATCTCTGAAATCGTCCTTTCATAACTCGTTCTGTTTAAACGTTTCTACAAAAAAGAGATTTCTTTTGCATAAAAATGTATAATGGATATCTTCTATAATTTGTGAATAAATGCTTTTAGAAAGATTATTTTTTTTATTTTAAAATAATTAATTTAAAGAATAAAATATATTTTTAGAGATTAAGCTTCACTCTTTTAATTTAATTGCATCAGATTTATATTAATTTTTGGAGATTTCTTTTCTTTTGCAACCTTAACTTTCTTTTAATGATTTTTTTGTAAAATGTATTGTTAGAAAATATAGGGGAGACTGGGGCACAGTGGACCTAGGGGCACAGCAGACCACCCCTATTTAAATCTCTTGAGACTCATAGATGACATCATGGTGCTACTTGTATACATCCAAAAAACCACATGGTAAATGCTAAGGTAGGCATTTTATACAATTTTTATATTTTGAGCTGCTCAAAGTAATTTTTCAAGTTTGAAGTTTTTTTAACTTTATCAGGACTGAACTATTGACTACAAGTATTGAATAGTTGTTAAGAAAAGGTAAGATATTGTTGTTTTTAAATTCATAAAAATTATTAGCATATTTATAGTCTATATACAATTTTAATATTATTATTTGTTTTGTCTGGACAAGGTACACAGTGGACCACCCCTATATGGGGCACAGTAGACCGCCTTCCAGTGTGCTTAAAAGACCAAATTATATTTAATACATCATTTATTTCAGTTAAATTTACATATACAAATATAATGTGACTCGAAATAATTAATAAAAATAATAATCTTAATGTTATAATAAAATAAATTTCTGAAAAGGGAAAATAGTTGAATAGTAGTATAATAATTATGAATACCTAAATTTAATAACTATTTGAATGGTTTAATATTAAAAAAATAAATAAAATGATTATGCGACATAAATAGTAGATTATATAAATTTATTGTTGTTGTTTTTAGAAATAACATGTAAAAGATAAAAGTAGAATATTTTTAGTTAATCTTATCTCACAAATATAATGCAAAGTATTAATATCTCAAAATAATTAATAAAAATGTTTGAATAGTAATATAATGTTTAATTATATATTTCATAATTTTTATAAATATATAATATTAATAAACAAATTAAAAATATATCTTATTGTTTCTAGTGATGGCAGGTAAAAGACAAAGGAAATCTGATATAGGATTCTTCCTCTAATTTGATTTCTTATGTATTTTGATTTCCTTTAAATTTTGGTAATTTTATTTCATGAAAATGTTCGAATTATGTTATTTAGACTAGAATTGCATAAGAAACTAATTTTAGAAAAAAATGAGTAATTTATATTAATTGAACATGAACAATAGAGGCATAGCTGCCAATATTTTAATTTATTCCGGAATACTTTTAGCCCCGCCTTTATTTAGCATCACTTAATTTATAGAAAAATTTTATTCAATGCATAACTTCAATAAAATAAGAAAAAAAAAATACTTTTAAAAAATAAGTGGTACGAAATAGAGGCGGGGCTAAAATTATTCCGGAATAAATTAAAATGTTGGCAGCTATGATAGAGGTTGGTCCACTTCGTGAGTGCACACAATTTATTTGTTTATTCGTAATGTATTAAAAGTAGTGTCATAAAAAATTAGGATATGTCAAGAAATGTTTAAAGAATGTTTGTTAATTTTTTCAAGTACCTTGCTTTTTTATTTTTGGTGAAAAAAAAATTAAAACTGTAAAAGTAGTCCACTGTGCCCCGGTCTCCCCTACGCGAAAAATAGTTTTATCTTTCTGGGAAGATAAAATGAATGTAATGTAATGTAAGATGAATGTATTTTTTTAGCTATTCTTTGCATTTAAGGTACGTGTACTAGTTATGGTCAATGTATCAATAGTTTTAAATTTGGATTCTAAAATAAAGCTTTCTCAGTTGAATATAATGTTGCCTCGCATAAACTCGGTGTTACAGCCCTCTACTGTAAATGACTTGTACTGTGAAAATTTAAATCCATGAACTGTAGAATGATACCTAATAAACTGATACACAGCACAAATCTTTCTCTGTCATCATAATTGTTATTTCTTGTTGTCATAAGGTAAACTTAATTCAGATTGTTTTGTTTCTGTCTTCAAGCTTCTTTCTTGTATTATCGGCTTTCATATAACTAAAATATGTATACAGAATTAATTTCTCGTGTTAATTTTTTTATTTCATAATAGGATACAGCATTTTTATGAATATCCATTACTGGTAACACAATACTTCATCATTGCCGCTGTGCACTGCTGAATCATTTGAATATGAAGGTCAGAACCAGTGATAGACGCAAATCCGTACATGAGCCGTATTCTCCCAAATTTCGAATGTGGAACTTTTTGTGAATTTAACTCACTCAGAACTAGATACAGTGTGATTCATTACCGATGCGACTAACTTATGGGAGAAACAGGGGGCAAAAAGACGATTCGGAGTCGCTTAGCAATGCAGGTTCAGAAATGCGGTCCTAACGAAATAGGAGATATTTAGCCCTTTTATAGTTGCTTAATCGTTTAACTGTTTCTTTTTTCCGTCATATTATATCAAAAAATAAGCATATTTTTGATATACAATTTTATGGGGAAATCGGTTTTATATACTCAAATTAGCTGTCAGAACTATTACAAGTATTGAATTTAAGGAATTATGCTAATTTTTATTTTCATTGGACTAAATACATTTTTCCTTAAAGTTGACTTTTCTCAGAAGAAAAAAGGCGAACTGGAAAGAACACTTTACAAAAAGGATGTTAGAATCGAAAATGTTTTATTGTATTTACACTAATTATCCTTTTAAAATTCAGTTTTTGTGTGGTAAATTTAAAAGCAGGAAGTTAAGCATAGTCCAACATCACAAATATCGCGTTTCTTTCCTCATCCCTCCCCCTCCCCACCCAAAAAAAAAGTCTGCGCTGCACTAGTGCGACGTAAAACCCAACCATCCAACCATCCATCCCTTTCCCAAAATCGTTTCTTTTTGAGCAACACACAAAATATTGCCTTGTTGAAAATTCGCGACTTCACTCGAATACAAGATTGCAATAAAATCTAACTTTTAAACCACTTTAGACTTCTTTTGCAATTCTAACTTTCAAGGAGATGTCATTTCAAGTACCCGAACGGCGTTCGGGCAAAACAGGCAAGTGGTTAAGGGGACTGAGACGTTTGTGACAACCGAGAATTGGGAAATTTATGTTGTTGCTTTAATAGCCATATCTATTTTAATTATGCATATATCAATATAATTTTTTTATGAGATATTAACACGAAGTTCAAGAAATATTTGATGCAAATTATTTACTCTTATGTGTTTCAGTTTTTTTTATAATGGCACTGTAAACATACATATTTTACTCTTAAGGATTTTTTCACTTTATTCACTTTGGTATACTTTTCTAAAAAACTAATGAAAATCTTACCTTGAAATCATGTATGATGATAAAAAATACTTTTGTTTATGTACTGAACCTATTTTTTTACAAATATAAAAAAAATGGCAATTTTTACTTATTAGAAATATGTATTTTTTAACTCATACACTGAGAAAAAATTCTGTAACTGACATCTAGAATCTAAATTGTGGCTCCAGGAAAAATAGTTCCATGTCACCCTTATAAATTCTAGTCCCCTTAGAAGGCGAGTTCTAGAAGCCCCTATTAGAATTCTAGAGCGTTTGCCTATATTCTCGAGGGCCAAGTTATTTAAAAATCTCTACAAATAAATGAGACTACAAGAGGCGGGTTTCTGCAACTATAATCACGGTTTATTACCAAATTCTAGAAACTCAAGCGAGAATTTCTCGCAATATAAATTATTTAGGATATTTAGAGAATTCAGAATATTGTTATAAGACACTTATTCTATTTCTCTCTAAAATTTCAGAGAACTACTTTCAACAGATTTTTCACAAAGTGTACCAACATACAGAAAAATGACATATTGTGAAAAATGCAAAAAACATTTTAAGCCCTTCAAGTTTAAATGTTTATATATAATTAAAACATTCTTGCACCATACTCATTTTGTTGTAACATTTTTTTTTTCTATATGTTTTTTCTGTAGCTTTTTTTTATTCGGATAATACACTCAAGTTCAGTTTCTCTGCACTTTTAACAGAAACTTTTGTGAACTGATTGCCATGGAACTTTCTTCTGCCAAACTTTTTCTGTCGAACCATGGTCAAATAGAAAAAAAAAATCCAAAGCAATAAATTATATATATTTATAATCTGTAGAATCTGTACTATTTTTAAAGCCACTAATTGAAAAATCAAAATTTTGAAGGTATTTCACGTCCTAATCCCCCTTAAAGACATACCCAAATGGTTCCAATTTTTACTGAATTCAAGATAACTTGTGTTAAAATAAGCTTATGAATGATAGGCATTTTTATTCACCTAAATACTTTTTAATACTTTTTAAATAGTACGAAACTGATTGACGTTTTCTAGTTCTCCAAAATATCAAGAAAAGAAGAAACAAAGGACGTGGTCCAATATCGTGGACTTTATGTACACGAGAGTTAATAGTCTAAGATCCGGCTGCAAAATTGCTACATTCATCGAGTATGTAATCAAAATCAGATTTTTATATTCAATTATAAAAGGGACAATATGTTTTGGCCGGGTTGCCTAATAAAATGTGCCCGCTAGTATTTTTAATTAAATTAATATTAATTGACTTTTTGGAGAGAAATTTCATTCATTTGTTATTGAAATAAACTATACTCCACATCACAGACATATACATAGTGAACTTGAAAAGTAATGGTTGCCGTTGCGCGTTTGGCCGCTACCTCTTCGCAGCCACGTGTAAACAGGTAGTATTTTGGGGCGTTTATACGTTCATGGCGCATATTCATCATTTATATATCAAATTAAGGCTAATTGTTTTCTGCACATGGTAAACTTCGTCTGCCAATGTAAAAGTGGCCGCAAGTAGGGGTTGCCAGCTGTTAAAGATTGCTTAGAATGAAAATTAGCACGCTACATCGTTCGTCATACAAGGATGGCGATAGCCAATTGTATGCGTTTTTGAAGCTTTTGCGCATGCGTCGATTGATAGTGTTCTCCACCAATGGCACAAACAGTAGTAGAAAAGAATTTCAAAACTCCAAAAGAAATATAATTAATAAATTTTTGTGTGGTTACATTTAAAATTCCCTATAAATATAAAACATTTATTTCTCAATAAGTAATCAAATTGTCTTTTCTCTATATAATTAGAACATATAATAAATATTTGTGAAAAATAAGAACCCTGGTTATTCATGTAGACGAAGTTTATATTATACCTGTAATGTCTTAGGAAATATTTGATCTTGTTTTTTTTTTTTTAT
This sequence comes from Salticus scenicus, assembly GCA_963930645.1. Taxonomy (NCBI): domain Eukaryota; kingdom Metazoa; phylum Arthropoda; class Arachnida; order Araneae; family Salticidae; genus Salticus; species Salticus scenicus. Next base: position 257,447,507 of record OZ005653.1, read on the forward strand.
TATTATTATAGATTACATATTAATTAAATATTCAGTAAATAGGACAGATTACTTGAGGTATACAAATTAAACGGAACATTGAAAAAATGATTAAATATTTATTGAAACCTATATTACATTTTTATATAATTTATTCAAAATCTGAATCATCGCTACTCTCACTTTCATTGCAGCCATCACTTTCATCGTCAGAAATATCAAAATCCTCTTCATTATCAATACGAATGATAATTATATAGCACACTTTCAACTTGCATTGGCGCTGAATCTCCTAAGAACCATGTTGGTTTAAGAAAACCATCTAGGATCCACCCATTATTTTCTGTGTTAAACTTAATACAATTCGGCTCAGTAGCATTTAGCCACATCGAATTAACAAAGATCGTCCGCAACAATTTTTACTTTAAAGAATTCCAGCAAGGTAGAATATGAGTTGAGTTGAAGCCCTTAAGTTTTTTCAAAAACTTTTCATTGTTTTTTTTTTTTTTTTTTTTTTTTTTTTTTTTTTTTTGTAGCATACGTCTTATTGAACAAAATGAATCTTCCAGTATTAACATTTTGGCAATCAACGATACCATACATAAGGCACGTAAACTCTTGGACTGCAGCAGTTTTACTTTCGTCAAAAATGTCATTAGGGTCAGTCAAAGATGCGAAAACTTGTTGAATTCTCGGATGTTTAACAAAAATGTTATAGGGCCTTACTTTCCCTTTATTGAAGAATGCAGTCGTATAGTCACAACCTGTGAATGCGTGAAACGCTGGCAACGCAATACATAATGTTGGGCTCAATTTTTTTACAATTCCGTACAATTTATACATATTTCGTCTTTACTATTATTTTTTTTTTTTTTGGATGTGCTACTTGCCAACCAAATTTGTAAATGAGGAAATTTGTTCAGATTACCTAGTAAAATTATTAAAATAGCCGTGTCACATGCTTTCACCAATATTTTAGACTCTTTACCTACTTTGCTTATATGAAATACTATTCTCGTATCTGCTTCCTCATGTTGGCATTCTAATTCAGTTTCCTCTTGTTTTACAACGCAATTTCCAGAAGAACAATATGAAAAACATTGTTCTCTAACAGTAATAAAATTTTTTTGTTCCCTAATAGTGAAACAAAAAAGTTGTTATCCCAGTGAGAAGCTAAAAATTTAACTAGAGCTTCTTTAAAACGAAAATTCTTTAAGCTTTTTGTAAAATCACTGGGTCTCGTTTATAACGGACCATTAATTGTATATGGAATATCAATTTCCTGTCGATCTTGTCTTTCTCAATCTTTGATTGAAGGCGTTAAATATCTATCAAATATGATATGTACTTTGCGAGCGCTTTTTGAACAAAGCTTCACCAATATCGATTCAGCTAGCTTTCCAAATGTTTGCGGCAAAGTAGAGCCAGTCCGATACAAATAGTAGAAACCATCAATAATTTCTATATCAATTTGTCCGGGATTGGCTGATACAATCTGTGATGTTAATTGTTTACTTAAAGCAGTCTTGTCGGTTTTGAGCATGTAGCCTGAACAATGGAATAGTGCAGGCGGTATTGGTGTAAGAGGGTATGACAAACAGTACTCAATGTCAATCTTGTTATCTATAGCTATTGCCAACAGCCCTCTAAAAATGTCTCGTTCCATTTTAATTAAAGCTTTGTTGTCTCCGGTGTTACTCTTGATCCTTTTTTTTTTACACAATCAGATGCAAAATTATGTATTTTATTACGTCTAATTGATTTCACTCCCTTCCGTGGAGGATCAAAATTGTGATGGCTTGTCTCCGGACCACCTCTAGGGGTGTGTCCCAGACCGTCGCCAATTTCCCATCTGCACTGCAAATTAAAGGGTCTTAAAGTAAGAACATAAAAACAACTGAAACGACATTTAAGACACGTAAATGTCTTAAAATGTACCTTAGACGTTATAGATATTTTAATTTAAGACAGAATTATGTCTGAAATATCAATTCAGACACAAAAATGTCTGAAACACGTAAATACGCGAATTTTCAGACAGCAAAACGCGTTTGAATTTTCAGACACTTAAGAAATTCAGACACTTGCATTACTTAGAAATTTTTTCATATGGAATCTACTTTAAGAAAATATGCTTATCCTACTTCTTTCCACATTCAATAAATATATTATTATTTTATATAATAAGCAGTTAAACTACTTAAATTATGGTAGTTTTATGAAATTATATTTTTATGGAATAATACTCTAGGGAAGTGAATGATATTTGCATTCTATTATCTTTAACACAATTCATAAACAACATATTTAGACACAAAGCTTATTTTGTTCAAAAAAAAAAAATCTTTGTCTTTAAAGCTTTCTTATATTAAAAGAAAAAGTGTGAAGACAAGTAATTTGTAGAGAAGAAAGCGAATTTATAAGTGAACAATCATGAATAATTTGGGCATATTTTTTTTTTCTTTCTGTCTTCTTATAATTATTCATTTAAAAACTTTTTTCTTTCACAAATGCACCCACATCTAAATGTAAAACTACAAATTTTCCTGTATTCATGATTACAGTTCGTTTTTATTTAAATATCACTTTAAGGAAATAAATCGTTATCATAGAGGGATGAAACCTTCACATACTTGTTATGCATTATTAAAACATTCTGGTCCTCTAAATATGAAATTTAAGATAATAATATTTATTAAGTTTAAGGTACCATACTATTAATAGTTTTATGGTAAAAAATTAGAAATAAAACATAACACTACGATTAGTTTCACGAATAATGCAATATATTATATCATAAAAACACATATTGCTGTGTTCGACGGTAGCATTATTGGTAAATGCTTCACTCCGACGATGCTTGGCTCGAGGTTTCGGTTTCCTTAAACAGTATAAGTTCGAATCCCAACGCGGGAAAATGGGACTTTTTTTTTTCTTCTTTCTTTTTTTATATAAATATTTCATTAATGCTCTAAACAATTCTAAAATATATTTTTAACAGAAAAGCATAATCGCACGCCATATTTATTTATTTATATATTTATTAAAAAGGCCTTAAAAACGGTAGTATTTTTAAGCCTAACATGGCGGTGTTTTTAAGCCTAAAACATGGCGGCATTTTAAGACGCAATATCTTAATTTCTGATGCAAAAAGGTGTCTTAAAAAGTTAGACTTTTTTTTTCGCTTAAAAAATGACCATCCATTTACGACACTTTTTAAACTGAATTTAAGACATTTACGTTTACAGTGTGCGCAGCACTAGTGCGACATTAAACCCAACCATCCAACCATCCATCTAATTGATTTCACAAATCTTGTAGGATCTTCAAAACATTCTGAAAAAATTTCAACTTTTCTTCTTGACCCAATGACTTGCTGTTCAGTAAACAATTTGCAACACCTAAAGATGCCGTCTTACCAGTTGACAGATTGAACAAAATATTTTTGTCCAGGTTTTCAGAAAAAGGATTCATTGTTTTCTTTATGGTTTCAATAATGCTGTCCAAAGTTATGTTATCTTTTTCAATTCGACTCTTTTGTAGGGAATGTGATGTATCATCAGCCTGTGATAATCTGATTTCTTTTTTTACTACTGATAAGATTTTAGCCCTCATGCTGTGGCTATCTTTGCCGTGCAGATATAGAGTTTGTAAAATGGTCAAAGTATTACCAGCATCAGCATTAATCGTCTGTTCTAAAGTCAGGCCCACAGGCGATCTACTTAAGCATGATTTTGTGCGCCTAATACCAAAGGCGCCTTCACGAAATTCCATAACCAGAGTTCAGTTCTCAATTTTCAGCTTGATTAAATTATTTAAATACATATCAGCCCATTTGGAGTAATTTGGTAGATTGAACGCAAAGAAGTAATCACACATCTTGAAGATAGAATCAAGGTAAAGCTCAAAATTACTGCAACGAATACTTCTAGAAAATGGAAGATATATGTTGATGAGGTTTGTGTATTGCAAATAATATTGAGCAGTCTTTTCACGGCCACCCTGCAGTGTGACTTCGCGAAACTGTTTGTAATCCTCTAGTATTTTTTGCAGGGAGTCAGTTAAAACAATGCTTTCATTAATTTCACATGAAGTATTTCTTACCGCTTCTAAATCTTCATTTAATGTTTCAAAATCCCTTTCAATTTATGCTAAAAATGTAAAGTGAAAGAGAAAAAAAAAGAAATTTAAGAATATTTAATAAATTTAAGTTCACATTTTTCCCCCAAATAAAGCTATTTTTCGAAAAAAAAATCTTTCAACACATTACTTTCCTATTTCAGAAATAGAATCCAGAATCAATGCATTATCATCTGATGATACGCTTGATTTTTTTTTTTTTCGGTGAGGATTTTAAGTAAAAGTAATTGCCAATTTTAAAGAAAACCCCATATCCCCCCCCCCCCAAAAAAAATAATAAATAATAATAATAATAATCATTTCCCCAAACTACGCCCCACGAAATCTCTGCCCCCAAACATTTTCCCCGAAACTTCAGAAATCCCCGAAATATTGAAAAATCCCCAAGTTTGGCAACACTGATGAAAATGCAGCTGAATAGTTGCGAGCACTATCAATCGACGCATGCGCAAAAGCTTCAAAAACGCGTACAATTGGCTATCGCCATCCTTGTCTGACGAACGATGTAGCGCGCTAATTTTCATTCTAAGCAATCTTTAACAGCTGGCAACCCCTACTTGCGGCCACTTTTACATTGGCAGACGAAGTTTACCATGTGTAGAAAACAATTAGCTTTAATTTGATATATAAATGATGAATATACGCCATGAACGTATAAACGCCCCAAAATACTACCTGTTTACACGTGGCTGCGAAGAGGTAGCGGCCAAACGCGCAACGGCAACCATTACTTTTCAAGTTCACTATGTATATGTCTGTGATGTGGAGTATAGTTTATTTCAATAACAAATGAATGAAATTTCTCTCCAAAAAGTCGATTAATATTAATTTAATTAAAAATACTAGCGGGCACATTTTATTAGGCAACCCGGGCGAAACATATTGTCCCTTTTATAATTGAATATAAAAATCTGATTTTGATTACATACTCGATGAATGTAGCAATTTTGCAGCCGGATCTCAGACTATAAGGGTTTAAGTGCTATCACAGTAAAACTGTCAACAACCACTCGTACAAGTGTAAGGGTGAAAACTATGAATACATAGTGATCGCTAAATGCCATTTAAAGGCTAATAGCTTAAGATAAGTTAAGAGTATTATACCTGATAATGATACCTAACAATTCCTCTATCTCGTTAGGATTGCATTTCTGATCCTGTATTGCTATGTGATTTCGAATTACCTTTGTCTGCATCTCCTGTACGTTTGTTGCACCGGTAGCATATAACCCTGTATATATTCGTATGGTATTTTTTTTTTTTTTTTTTTTTTTTTTAAGCACATAAGTGCACCAGTGATTGACACTTTTAGAGCAATCTCTGATGTTTTTAATGTTCTAGTCATCGGAAAATATGTTTAGAAATCTTAAGTTAGTACATATGGTATGAAAGACATTCAGAACTACATATATGTTAAAATATATACATTTGATAGCAATTATTATTTTTTTTATTAATTTTTATATGACACCAACTCAGTGTTCCAGTAATTGACACTGCCAGTTTTTCATTTTAACAGTAATTGGCCCCCTATGTTCCAGTGTTTGACACTGCTAGTTATTCATTTTACCAGTTATTAGCACCCTACGCTCCAGTGTTTGACCTAAAATGTTAAAATTCTTATATGTAAAATATATGATTTTATTATTTTTCTTATTTACTAATTATTTCGGGATAGATGTCAATTACTGGAGCATGCTAATCACTGGAGCACCTACCCTATTTGCTTTTTTTTTTTTTTTTTTTTTTTGAAAGGACGCGCTGAATTTTATCAGATATCTGAAAATGAGACTGACTATCCTAAGCATTTATGAGATTATCACACAAGAGGATAATTAAAATGTTATTAATAAATTGAGACTCGGTTTAAATAAATGAATTTAAACGAAGCAAATCAGCTAGAATTTATAATTGAAATCTTTTTTTTTCCGTTGGTAACTTGTTTTCAGCTGATGGTACATGTTTATATATACAGGGTGTCCATAAATCCATGAGCCATACATTAAGGGGAGATAGGGTACATCGTAAGGATTCCGAATATATAGGAACCCATGACCGCAACTGTTATTTTAACACTTTAAGAACCGGGTGTTTATTTTTATTTATTTATTTATTTATTTACTTTTGTTTTTGTTTTAAGATGGGAGAATGACTTTTGAATGGTTGAATTTTTTACAAATTTGAATTTTTTTATAAAGTTGAATTTTGTACAAATGTTTTTTTTTTTTTCGTGCAAATGGTTACACAAAAATATTTATGCATGAATAACAAATACTGTTTCTAATCGGTGTATTTAAAACACTTATTGTATTAATAAGAATATTTTACATAACTGGATGTTTACTGTAATATTATGTAAGTAAAGAATTTTTTCTTCTTTTTTTCATTTCTGACCTCAATATGCTATATAAAAGATGCTTTTTTATACGTATTTTACCTACCCTTAAATTTGGTCCATGAATTTGAGGAAACCCTGTATTTTTCTATTCTGAGAAAATATTAATGCAATAGAAAGTATGATCTGTTCATTAAATATATATTATTAATCGGTTCGCATTCTATTTCGCATTTTCTGTAAACTTTCAATTTGTCTCTTACTGAAACAGAAAAATGTCCATTACTCGAATTTTACATGTCCACTGTCTGTGAATATTATGCCATCCGAATAAATCTTATTTTGGTTATGAAAATGTTGCAATTAGCCTCCTTTCCAAGAGAGTTGTGTACAGAAAGAGTTAATTGAAGTATCGATATATTGGTTATGATTACATTTTCTAAAATTAGAAACAGGCAAAAAAAAAAAAAAAAAAAAAAAAAGCCGGAAAACGTCTTTAAAGAATCTATTACAAATACATTAATATTTTTCATTACAAATAGGGTAGGTGCTCCAGTGGTAGCATGCTTCAGTAATTGACATCTATCCCGAAATAATTAATAAATAAGAAAAATAATAAAATCATATATTTTAAATTTAAGAATTTTAACATTTTATGTCAAACACTGTAGCATAGGGTGCTAATAACTGGTAAAATGAATAACTAGCAGTGTCAAACACTGGAATATAGGGGGCCAATTACTGATAAAATGAAAAACTTGCAGTGTCAATTACTGGAACATTGAGTGGATGTCAAATAAAAATTCATAAAAAAAATAATTGTTATCAAATGTATATGTTTTAACATATATGTGATTCTGGGTGTCTTTCATACCATATGTACTAACTTAAGATTTCTAAAAATATTTTCTGATGACTAGAACATTAAAAACATCAAAGATTGCTCTAAAAGTGTCAATCACTGGCGCACTTACCCTACCTTAAATAATTTTTAGTATAAATAATGCTATAGCTTAGTTTTGCTTCTTCGTTTTATTCAATGTTTTGCTTATTACATTAAGACCTCAAATATGTTTCTTTATACTCGTAATGATTTTGCATGTTCAGCTAGTGTCTAACATGGGTCTTCATTAAATAATTCCTCCAATTCTTCGTTCAAACATTTTTGGTGCGCCAGAGCGTTTTTTATCTCCAAGATCAAAATCATTATTTTTGAAAGGTCGAAACCAATCTCTGCATGTCGTTTCCGACTGAACAAGCTCACCCGAAGTCTGAACACGAATTCTGTGTTCTTCAGCTGCAAAATTTTTTTGAATAAAATAGTGCAATAAAATTCCCCGCACATACTCTTTACTAGGCACAAGAGTGGACTTTTTTAGAACTAAGAAAAAAACAGTTGCTTAGGATGTGGCGAGCTAACATACACTAAAGTTCAAGCTTACTGACAGTACTTCCTTATACACTCCTGCTCAAAAGTTCAACAAGATTTGCAAGAGATCAGTTTTGTTCAGCTAAAAAACTTATTTCTCGATGAAATGTTTTCAGACATTGGGGGTATTTAAAGAACTACATCTTCTTCATGTTTTTCAATGAAGATTGGTTTAAGACAATATTTAGGTCGATGGTAACAAGTTGAACAATATCAATAATGTTTGTAATCACCCTGTATCGTTAAGTAAAGGAAATGATCTGTAACTTTAGGATATTTTAATATAGATTTAGTACAATTTGTGGATAAATTTGTGTGACGGCAGCATGTTAAATAACATTTTCACTGCGCATGCACGAAAAGTAGAAAAACTTTTATTACATAGGTTGAAAGCTAGATATATTGTGCAGCTTTTGTCAAAAGTTCATTTGAATAGAGTAAAAATTAAACTAATCGTTGGCAAAATGAACGAACTAGATTTTAGGTATTTTCCAAGAGTTAATATTTCATAAGGGGTTTTTCACATGCCGCGTAATTAATTTGAAAATCCAATTATTTCAACCGCGCTCCAAAAGTTTTTTTTTTTTTTTTTTTTTTTTTTTTTTTGTGAAAAACTCCTTATAAGCGTGTAACTCTAATATGTTTTTGCTTATTTACGAAGATTTGTGAGATCATAAGGGGTATTTGACAAAAAAGAAATTTTGCAAAGTGGTTGAAATAATTAGGTCTTCAAATTAATTGCATGGCATGCATAAAAACCCCTTATGAAATTTCAAGTCTTGGAAAATACCTAAAATCTAACTCTTTTTTTTCCGACAATTTATTTAATTTTTATACCATTCAAATTAACTTTTGACAAAAGTCGCCCAATATATCTAGCTTTCAACCTTATGTAATGAATTTTTTTCTATCTTTCGCGCATGTGCAGTGAAAACATTTTTCATAAAATTGTTCATATTTCATGAGATATTTAAGATATTTGTATTCCGATTGCAGTATATTATTTCAAAAGTGTTTTTTCAATTTATCTAAAAGTGGGAATGTTTTTATTTAAAACTCTATATATTATAAATAAAAAACATGCTGAATTTTTTTGGAGTTTTATGAATACTTATATCTCCGTTATTTAACTTGCCATTGTCAAATAAATTTCTCCACAAATTGTACTAGGTCTATATTAACATATCCTAAAGTTACAGATCATTTTGTTCTCTTAGCGATATAGGGTGAAAACAAACACTATTGATTTTTTTTAATTCTTTACCACCCCTTAAATGTTTTCTTAAACCAACCTTCACTGAAAAACATAAGGAAGACCCAGTTCTTTAAATACCCAATGTTTGAAAACATTTCATCTAAAGATAAGTTTTTAAACTGAAATCGTAATTATAAGATAAAAAACTTTTTATATACCATGTTTTTTAATTTTCTGTTGAATCATAGCTATAGAACTACATTAGCACTTTATCAATGCGCACAAAATTTTTAAAGTGTTAATGACGACAATTTTTGTGAGATGCATAATTTATCTTTTTACAATGTTTAACATTCACGTTTAATTAAATGTATTTATTTTTATGTCGAGATAAAATGAACTTGTAATTTGTTTTTATTTTATTTATTTACTTTTTTTTGCAACAATTAAATTATAACTAATATTTCAATGGCTGTTTTTAAAGCTATTATGGAGGTTATTATTTTCATATTTTAATTAATTAAAAGAAAACTAACCAAAAATTCGAAAATAGGGCTTCAAAATATTGTGTTGTCATCGGGTTCTCAGCTATTCAGAAAGTTTCAAATGTCTAGCTAGAAGGGAAGATAGTTAAAAACTGATTGCAAGATTTGTACAGGACAAACAAACGAACAGACAAGACTCGAAGTTAATAAAAACATGGTAAAATTTCGTTTGCAAATCTTGCCAAACTTTTGAGCAGGAGTGTAAGTGCTTTGCCACATTTGAGATTACGTGCATGTAGTCCATGGTAATGTCATGTATTAGAAAATAGCGAGAACTTACTTAAAGTCCTAATACATTGTTCCAAAGCAGAAGTAGCCACATTTTCAGTCTGTTAAAGAATATAAAGTCTGTATTTTAAAATATGACAGTAATTGCATATGTATAATGAACTACAAAGATATTTATATAAATAACTAGTGCTTTGCCCGCTTCGCTGGTCATTATATTGAAATGAAATCTCAAAATACCATATCATTGATAATAATAATAATAATAAAATCATTGAAATCAGTCAAAATCTAAGCTAAAATTCTCGATACCTTCGATAGCGGTTATCCCACTAGCCACACTTCACAAAATCCGTTTATAATGCATGTTGCATACACATACCTAACCCACATATTAAAAAATCGGGATTCTAAGATTATTTGAAGCAAAGTTATGTTTTAAAACGTGTTTTTTAGCCCCCCCCCCGGCCCGCTCTTAAAGGAAAGGAGGGGGAGATTTTGCAAAATATCTTTATATTATGAGTTAGATACACATAACTGACCCCATGGAGAATCTCTCCTTCATAAAATAATTTACTGCAGAGTTACACATGAATACATGTTCCCCTCCCCCGCCCCTTAATGGGAGGTGGGGTGGAGTTTCACAAAATCACTTTTGTAGTGTGTGTTGAATACGCATAATCAGTCCACGCATCAAAAATTGCCATTCTAAGATAGTTTGGAAGAGAGTTACGCATGGAAACGTGTTTTTAATCCCCCCCCCCAAACCTCAAGGGGGTAATAGCACGGAATTCCAAATAATCCCTTTGTAGTTTGTTTGTGTTGAGTACACATAACCAATCAACCTATAAAAAAACTCGCTTTCCTGAGATAATTTGGAGCAGAATTACTCTTCAAAACGTGTTTTCGCCCCCCCCACCCCGCCCTTAAAGGGGGGAATAGGAAAATTTCACACAATCGACTTATAGTGCGTGTTGGGAATGCATAACCAGCCCGCAAATAAAAAATCGTCTAAGATAGTTTGGAGCAGAGTTACGCATGAAAACATAATTTTGCCCCACCCTCAAGGGGGATAAGGTAGAATTTTACAAAATCCCTTAGTAGTGTGTGTCTTAAGTACGCATAACCAATCGACATATCAAGAAATCGCTATTCTGCGATAATTTGGAGCAGAGTTACTCTTAAAAGCGTTTTTTGCCTTTTTTGGAAATTTTTGTAAGATCCCTTTATAATACGTGTTGGGAATGCATAAACAACTCATATGTAAAAATTAAGCTTACTGAGATAATTTGAAGAAAAGTTATGCTTGGAAACATGCTTTTTGCAACCCCACCCCTAAGAGGGGGATAGGACGGTATTTTAAAAAATCTCTTTTTAGTATGTGTCTTGGATACGTATAACCAATTGACATATCAAAAAATCGCTATCCTGAGATAATTAGGACAGCAGTTACTCTTATAAGCGTGTTTTTGCCTTTCTCCGCCCTTAAAGGGAGGAGGGGGGGGGTGAAATTTTCTGAAATCCCTTTACTGTGCGCGTTGCGAAAGCATAAACAACCCACATATACAAATTAATCTTGCTGAGATAATTTGAAGCAAAGTTATACTTGGAAACGGGTTTATATGCCCCCCACCCCGAAGGGGAAAAGGGGGGACTTTCGCAAAACCCCATTGCAATGAATGTAACCTCCCCCCCCCCCAAAAAAAAAAAAAAAAAAAAATCGAAATTCGCAAAAAAACAAACATGAAGTTTTGGAAATATTTTGAGGAAGACTCTTGGCGATTTTCTATATCTTTATGCTGTTATTGGTACAGTTTTACTCAAAAACCCGTATTTTGCTAAATTTGCCTGCGAAAATCGTTTTTACCCCTCCCTCCCCCCCCCTTAAAAATCCAAAACTCAAATCGCAGAAAAAGCTTTTTTTGCACTCTAGTCTTTCTCTCTGCAATTTCTTCACCGTGAAGTAATTTGGAGCCGAATTATGCTTATAAGGGGGGTTTTGCCTTCTGCCCCCCAGGGGGAGCGGGAATATTTCGAAAATCGCGCCATAATGAGCGTCAGTGTCCTAAAAACAACGTGCTCACCAAAATTTGCGAGTCTATCTCCCATAGAATCGCCACGGCTGTGTTGAATCAGTGAATCAGTGATTTTACTCTTTTATTTCCCACCCCACCCAACCCCCAAAAGGGATTAAAGTGAGGGGGAGGGGGGTCTTTCACAAAACCCCGTTACAATGGCTTCTCCGAAAATCTCATTTTTACCCTCTACCCCCCTTAAAAATCCAAAATTCCAAAATCGCAGAAAGTAATTTTTTTCTATCCAAGTCTAGTCTCCCCATCTGCAATTTCTTCACCGTGAAGTAATTTGGATCCAAGTTATGCATACAAAGATGGTTTTTGCCTTTTGCCCCCCCCCCCCCCGAAAACCTCATTTTTACCCCTTACCCCTCTTAAAAATCCAAAATTCGAAAATCGTGGAAAATGTTATTTTTGTATTAAAGTCTAGTCTGCCCGTCTGCAATTTCTTCACCGTGAAGTAACTTGGAGCCTAGTTATGCTTATAAAGGTTGTTTGTGCCTTCTGCCCCCCCCCGGGGGGTCTGATTAGGAAAAAGGTCGCACCGGGTTCTCATTGCCTTCGGAAAAAATTCCCAAAATGCTGTAACTCTTATTTCTATTATTTTCCCCCTTCAACCCCCCTCCCGCCTATCCTAATAATTTTACGAATTCGAAAATATCCGCAATCGATTTGTAAGTATCAAAAACCTATATGCACCAGTTTTAAACGATCTATCTCTTTTTTTTTTTTTTTTTGCCCCTTCGCTCCCCCCTTCCTGCCCCTCTCAAAAATTTTAAAAATTCGAAAATATCCGCTATCGATTTGTAGGTATCGAAAATCTTTATGTACCAATTTTGAATAATCTATTTTATTATTTTTTCCCTCCGCCCCCCCCCCTTCCCGGCCCTCCTAATAACTTTACGCTTTCCAAAATATCCCCATTCGACTTGCAGGCCTCTAAAACCTATCTGTACCAATTTTGAACGGCCTAACTGTATTTCTATTTGTTTTTGCCCCATAGCCCCCCTTACCACCCCAACCCCCCTACCCGCCCCTCCTAATAATTTTACAAATTCAAAAATATCCGCAATCGATTTGTAAGTATCGAAAACCTCTATGTACCAATTTTGAACGATCTGACACTACTTTTTTTTGCCCCCCTCCCCTCCCCCCCCCTTCTCGCCCCTCCTAATCACTTTACACAATCGAAAATATCCCCATTCGACTTGCAGGCCTTTAAAACCTATCTGTACCAATTTTGAACGGCCTAACTGTATTTCTATTTGTTTTTGCTCCATACCCTTGCTGCCCCACCTGGGGGCTGAATTTCTAAAGTTCCAGAAATTGGATTTTAGATAGTTGCATTACTATATTTTAGAGCAAAAATTTCACGTATATCTATTTTTTTGTTTGAGATATATAGGATTATGCGAAATCACGATTTACGCATGTGAAATCCCGTTTCCCCCCCCCCCCCGCCCCCCTTGTGGACCGAATTTTGAAAATTCCAGAAATTAGTTTTTAGACATTTGTGTTAGCTATATTTTAAAGCAAAAATTTTACGGATATCTGATTTTGTTTGAGATATGAAGGACTTTGTGAAATCACGCTTTGCCCCCCTTCCCCCCTTGGGGGGCGAATTTTGTAAAATTGCTTCTTAGTTGATGCCTACGTCACAGAAAGAACATTGTCACAAAATTTCATGCTTCTAGGTCTAAGGGTTTGGTCTGGGCGATGATGAATCACCCCCTCACCCACTCAGTCAGGAAGAATGATTTTATATATACAGATTATTCAGTTAAATGTATATTTAGCTATTAAGCAGAAAAAAATAGCCATCTTTATTACTTTCTTCTATATTCAAAAGAAGAAAGTATTGGATTCTTCAAAATGTTCGACCACGGGTTTTTGATGGATTTACACGTTTTGAGAGCTGTAGAACACGATTTGACCATTCTTAGAAAATGTCTGTCTGTGTGTGTGTGACAAAATTTTGTTGCAACTGTATCTCAGGAACTACTACACAGAATTTCATACAAATTGGTATGTAGTTGCACCTTGACATATATTAGTGCCTATCAACTTTTGGTAAAAATTGTCTTACAGGTTGCGTTGTCATCCCGCTTTATCTAAATTTTTAACATTGTGATATAGGACAAAATTTTGTATAAATGTGCATAAAGAGAATTATTTTTTAGTATCTATTATGAAATTTACAAGAATTATTCATAATAGAGATAGTCAACTGGGGAAAAAAATTTGTATATGTAGGAGCCTCGCCACCCATCCCCCCCTGCGGGGGAAGTCCCCCTCGAGGGGAGCAATTTTCAAGATGGGTATCTTTCGAAAGGTCTCGTCAATAACTTTAAAACGAATGGTTGAACTATAAATCTGTGATAATTTAAAACAAAATTATCGATTTTTTTTTACCTTTAACGAAAAAAAACTTTGAAAAAAAAAAAATCGTATTTTTTTTTAACGAAATTTAACGAAATTTGGTATTTAGTTGGCCGATGACATAAACTGGTGCTGATTAGATTTGGGGATCAATCGCTCAACAAGTGGCGCTGTGATTGTATTTTTTCTAAATTTTTAACATGGCAGTATAGGACAAAATTTCGTATAAATGTACATAACGAGAGTTATTCTTAGCCTGTGATTGTAAAATTAATATGAATTATCGATAATAATAGTAGTTAATTAGAAAAAAAACTTGTGCATGTGGGGGCATCGATTCTTCTCCTGGGGGGGGGGGTTAATTTTTAAGATGAGTATCTTTCGAAAGATCTCGTCAATACCTTTAAAACGAATGGTTGAACTATAAATATGTGATAATTTAAAACAAAGTTATCGATTTTTTTTTTTTTTACTTTTAACGAAAAAAAAAATCGTTTTTTTTTTTTTTTTTTTTTAATATTATTACTGAGTGAATTTGTATAGGAAAATATAGAAGAAAGCCTTGTGGTGGCTACAACATACTAGTTAGAGACTGTTTAGTTAAACTTGTTCCAAAGGTGAAGTAGCCACATTTTCAGTCTGTTAAAGAATATAAAGTCTGTATATTAAAATATGACAGTAATTGCATCTGTATAATGAACTACAAACATATTTGTATAAATAATTATTCAGTTAAATATATTTAGCTATTAAGCAGAATAAAAATAGCCATCTTTATTCCATATGACTTTATAATGGTTTAATTTTAAATCAGACACATTTTTAATATCAACTAATTTACTATATACGTTCACTTCTTATTTAAAATTCATATTTATTTTACTTACATGATCCATATATGTCAAAAGAACAATCTTAAGAATTATCCTGTTTTAACTTTCAACTTCAGTAGCATACATTCCAAAATAAAGCAGTTTCTAATAAACTTTTTTTTTTTCTTTAATTCTATATTTCCAATTTGTAGCTCTAGTATTATAAATCACAATAGCTTTTTACTTGTTCTTATGTTTTTACATTTTGCATTTCCAATAAACATTTCTTGTCCCTGCATATTTGTTTTTATTCAAACTTCAAATTTCTATATTGAATATTTTTATTGCTATTCGAATAGTTATGTTTAATTTTTCTCAAAGTACAAACTTTTTCTTCTTTATTTTAAATAACAAATTTATATGTTAACTGAAATAAGTTTGAGAACTGTGTGAACATTGAGAAATAAAATTTGAAAGATGAACAAAGTTTTATTTTATAATCCTAAATAACAATAAACATTATATGTTATCTAGATTGAAGTTACAATATCCGTAAATATAAAAACATGCAATTGTTTGTCGATAGTTTTTATACTGGGCTTTTAAAAAATCTCATTTCGTCTCATTTTCGTTAAGAAATTATTCTCGTCGAGATTGCAATTTTGAGTTAGTATTAAATTTTTGATTTGACATTTTGAAAATTTCAACAACATATACAGTTAATTTTTTGCATCTACTTCAAAAAATACATCGGAATGAAAATTTCTTGTTATTAATAAAAGAAAAAATACTGCTACTTCCAAAGTCAAAATCAAATTTAGGAAGCAGTGAGGAGAGAATCTGGTTGAAATGACATCTGTGCGGAAGCTAGTTAGTAGTACGCACAGGTTGCCATACAAATAGAACATAAGGGAGACATACTATTGTAACAATCGCAGCTATCGTACATCACAAGTCGGATCGAACACTCCGCAGCAAAAGTATCCGAGCACTAGCAATAATCCCTGCCTAAAAAAGTACACTTAATACTGCTTTATTAAATAAATCCTTGTCGAATTATGTTCTTAGACAGACTAAGAACATGACTCAACAAGGATTTATTTAACAAAGCAGTATTAAGTTTACTTTTTTAAGACGAGGATTATTGCTAGTGCTCGGATACTTTTGCTGCGGAGTGTACGACCCGAGTTGTGATCTACGATAGCTGCGATTGTTACAATAGTATTGCCAGATTGGGGACTTTCGAGGCTTCTGGGGACAATTTTGGGGACCAAATGTTTGTGGGGACTTTCTTGGGGAATTCTAAAATTTTTGGGGACAAATTTGGGGAGTCCTACAACTTTCTGTCAATGTTGGCAACGTAATGATTTATCCGTACGACTAGAGACTTTCAATAGCTTTTTTGTTATTTGGGGATTTTTTTCAAAAATTACCTTCATTTGGGGAAAAAATCTGAGCTTAAATCAGAAAAATCTGCTTGATTTTTTTTTTTTTTTTTTTTTTTTTTTTGAAAAAAATTTTATTTTTTAAATTTTATTTATTTTTTTTTTTTTAAATTTTATTTATTAGTAGAAATCAAGTTGGGGATTTTTTCGAAAAAAAAAAACCCTGATTTGGGGAAATTTGAAGACCTGTTTGGGGAAATAATTTTCGACCATCTGGCATCACTGTCACAAACTGGGGCGATAATAACACCACTACCAGCAACCTAAGGAAACTAAGAATTACACAGTAGTATGTATAATTAGTAGTAACATGCACTATCTGTTTATATGGCCTATTTTATTTTGGATTTAGTGAGTAGTTGTAGATTAATAGGTAAAGTTGTTTTTTCCCCCCTCTCTTTTTATAACGCCTGTATTCATAAGGTAAATTCAAAAGATTCAGGGTTTATAATGTCTCTTAGAAAGTAAAATTTGTTTTCATAATGTCTAAAATTGTATAATGGCTGTATATCCCGGTATTTGGCTATGGTTTTAATTTGTTGAAAAAAATCGCCAATCGAAATACATTTATTTGAATTTTTTAACTATTCATTTTTTACTTTCCGAACCTAAATATGTAAGGAAAGTATTGAAATCAAGTCAAAATTCCGACTTTGAGATTTTGGCGTTTCTACACCTTTTGAGCACCCCTAAGTTCATTTTTGCAATTTTTGCGATGATATATGTATGTGTGTGTGTATGTATGTGTGTATATATGTGTGTATGTATAGGAGTGAACATGATAGCGTCTAAATTGTTTGTTCGAATGAGCTGAAAATTGGTACGTATGTTATAGGTCACTGTAGCATTAACCTTATTGATTTTGGTGTATCTAGCCCTTATAGTTTTATTACAGGGACACAAAGAAAATTTTTTATCTTTACGGTCTATGGGCTCAAATTATTTAAAGTGCAGTAGCGCCTAAATGTCTTATTCGATTGAGCTGAAAATTTATAAACATGTTGTATGTCACAGTCACACGAATTGTATATGTTTTGGTATATTGTATAGATAAAGGGAAAGAAACGCGGTTACTGTACGCCTTAATATGGAAGAATAGATTAAAATAAGTGCTATCGTACTAAATTAAATTCTGTTTTATGCAGAATTTTATACCTATTACATAGAAAAGAAAAATATTCTTACGGATTTATTTAATTTAGTTGGAATTGGATTTTGCAGTCATTTTATTTTATTTATTTAGTTTTCTAATATAGTATTATACAAATTTTTAACAGGTTTTTGTTTATTATTTACGTTTTCAAAGCTTCATTTTGTAAATTTTTAAATTTAATATTAAATTATTTAAATCAGTTTGGGTGTTTGTGAACTGTAAAACAAGTGAATTTAAGCTATTAAAATGTTTATTAATACCATCCCATGAATTCATTAAATTTCTTGTGACTCTGCAAATTTTAATGTCTGTGTTATGATAAAAGAAAGATCTAGATTTTGAGATTGATATCATATAACTGGCAGAACACAGTGAGACAAGAATGAATTTTTCATTTCACACCTGATCGTCTGCGACTTGAGAAAATTCAGTAGATACGCAAGCATGTACCTATTCCTTTTATATTAATGTTACCTACCAGAATATCAAAAATTATATAACACAATATTGCAAGAGACAATCTTTTTGCGAAGTAATGTTCTAAAGTCTGTTAAAACAGTTATATCGATTGTTGTAGCATGGTTTATTGATAGGTAGAGCAGAGGAGACTGGTTTAATTTCTATATTTATTATTTAAGGGTGCGCAGCATGCGTGTCTTTGACATATTGATTAACGTGTTATTTCGGACAATGGCTTTTCTTTTCTTTTCTTTTTTTTTTTTTTTTTTTTAATCAGAAATGCAATTGATATATAAGGAATATTTAAAGTCATAAATATGATTTTAATGTGATCCCTTTTTGATAATAATGCTTTAAAGATAATTCTGTACGATAAAATGAATCCTAGTCGTTTATAAAAGACTTCTCCAGAATCAAATGAATATTGTTGACTTTATATTGCATTAATTACAGTTAAAGTTAAAACAGACATTTAGAATTCTGTGCCCCTTACCTGTAAATAACTTAAAATATCCCAATAAAAAAATACTTTTGATCTTTTTTTTTTTTCCTCTATTAAACATGAAATAAAAAGAAAGCAAAATTTCAGTGACGATTCAGTTTTTCCATCATTTTTATAAATTCGAATATAACTTACATTATACAGCACATAATATTAAAAAATAATAATAATAGATGACATGTTGCATCTGTGTATTTAAAAAAACAAATGATTTTCTTCTCACTTAAACATATTCAAAGAAATCAGTAGAAAAGTCTGATCAAGTTTCTTTTTATTGTCCTTTCAGTGTAAGCTGCCCTGAAAAGATTTAAAGAGGATTAAAATTAGAAAAAGAGTGTAAAAAAATGGGCGAAAAAATGTGTTAAACTAAAAAATATAGGATTTTTAATCACTTATTAATATTTAACCTTCTTTATACTTTAAGAATGCTATATTTATTTTACATAAAAAGAAGCATTTAATCAACAATTTTTGCAATTCAAAGCTTTAGTTGGGGGGAAAAAAGCAATAAAGAAAGAAAGAAAGTTGTAGGCAAGCCTTCTTTACTTGTAAATTTTCGCACATCACTGAGGCTAAAGGTTTTTATTATTATTATTATATATTTTTTTTTATTACTATTGACAAAGCAATCATTCCCTTATCCTTCTACACAGGATGTTCTGAAAAATATATTAGGCTGTTTCGTGATATTTGCAGAACTACTTTACATAAAATACATGTTTTTAATAGTTTAATTTGATAACCCGCATTATAACTGCGTGCACCGAATTAGTAGACATATTTTTCTTCATTCATTTTTAATGCACTGTAAAAAATAGTTATTGCTTTACCATTTTTTACTGTATAATTATACATTAAGTTACTGTATTGCTAAAAATGTTGCTTTTTCCCGATAAATATTAATCATTGTCAATAATGTTCTCTTATTTATCTCGCAACTAATCTCTTTTTCTCATTGTTATTCCCACTCTAACAATTCTATATGGTAAAAAAAAAAAAAAAAAAAAAAAAAAGAATGGAATGCAAGCTTTACAGTCTTTATAAAAGCAAAACAAGAGCTATTTTTGTAAATTACTTGTTATTTGAGACTACAAATCCTGATCGAACGGTGAATCACAATATCTGGATGAACTGGCTGGGGCCTAGTACAGTCATTTAACTCCTGATACAGTCTAAATGGTACAAATTAAAATATTTAAAAGAAAATGCTGGAGTCTGTGTTGCTAAGGTTTACTCGTAATCCAACGGTAAAATTTTTATATGTGCAGCTTGTCAAAATCCGTGAAAAGTAGGTCGACGTTTCGATTGTCCACATTTTAAAATCTTAAAACGCAGCAGGCATACCTATAGGTATGCCTATCCCATACAGCACAGAATGTTTCAGTTATGTTTCAAAATGCTTACAAACATTCAAAAGCGTAACGCATTTTAATATGCTCTCTGATACCTTTCTGAAACATTCGCCTTTTTCTATGTTCTCTCTGTTATGTGACTGAAACCTTTTTGTTACGTATCTGATTTTTTTTGTTACGATCGAGGACATTTCTACGTTTATGTAGGTAATCTGAAAGCAAGCTGAACGTTTCTGTAATATTTACAATGTTTTCATGTCATATGACTGTTACGTTTCTGAAATATTTTGTGCTGTTAGGGATGAGTATTCATTATAAATGCATCAGAAGATATAGCAGGTATACGGATGCAATATGAGACTGATACGCTATTTTTTCTCCAGGAAATCAAAAGAATTTTTTTAAGGGAGGCAGATTGCTTTGTTTCTATACAATTTTACTAACTGGTTACGTTTCGAATGAAGAAGTGCAGGGTTATTCAAAATGTACCACCTGATTTCAAAATTCTATATTTTCAAAAATAATCGACACAGAATATTAAGTAATAAAAGGGAAAATATGGAAGTCTATAATTGTGAACATTGCATGACACTCATTTGTTCCTCGTGAAGCTATTCTAAGAAAGTTGATTTTTAGTAGTTTTTCAGCCGCAGTAGTGAAAATGCCGTATGTAGAGAAGAAACCTTTTTGTGTGCTGTCATTTGTGGGATGTAGATGTGTAATCAACATTCAGTGTGAATTTCGAAAAAAGTTTCGAACTATCTACAGCGCAGAGTATTTGAAGGGGACATCATGTGCTTGATAGCAGTGGATGCCTTTGTAAAGAAAAAAAGTGTTCACACCTGATGTCAGACCTGATATAACCTAATGCGATTTTTGCCTTTGGGAGTTGGTAAAAGATAAAATTTATGTACCTCTGGTACCACTTTAACAACGGATTTTTGTTGTTGTAAAATCCAGTGACACGTTACAATGTATTTAAAAGAATTTACATACTGACTTAACATTATATTGAAAACTTATAAAACAACTTCTATATTTTTCATTTGTATTCATGGGCTACTTATCCTTCTGTGTCGTTTATTAATGAAAATTTGCTATTTTGAAATAAGATGATTTATTTTCAATAATCCTGTATTATTGAATATTAGCAAACTCGTGCGAAATATTCGCACTTTATTTCTTTTCATATTTACCTTTAAAATTTGGAACACATAAATATTATACCAATTTCACCACCTAATTAAAATTTTAATTTACCAGAAGCCGAATTATTAATAAAACCAAATTAATATTGTACAATAGTGAAACCAAAATCATTCAAAGAAAGGTTTCTAAATAAAATGCATGGTTCACGACTAAATTTTCATACTTCCACAGGCAATACAGTTTTAATATAGGATTCCCACGACGCATTTTAAATTTTTGTCGCCATGTTGGCGATGACTTTCTATTAATTTTAGTATATTCTTTTTGTTAAAAATAAATATATAAATTTATAAAATAAATAAATAAAATAAAATAATTCCTATTTTGATTATATTTTTTTATGATTGTGTTTTTTAGTCAATTTATGACTCAAAAGTTCATATTCGGTATATATCTTTAAAATATTGCTAGGTTTAAAATGACGCTTGCAAAAGTTCTAAAGAAACAACTGTTAAAAATACATTTTTTTCATAAAATAATCTCATCAGATAAATGTCGTCATTTTTTCTTATTTGTCCATTGAGCTAAGTCCGCGTGCTTAAATATTGTTCATGTATAAATATTATTTTTTATCCTCGTGTATCGTATCGTTTCGACAAAAAATAATTGTAACTGATCGACGTTAGAGAAATATTATATAGATTATACGCACGGTGATTATACGATTGAAAAGGTAAAATATATTCTTGATATTATGTTGAGTTTATATTTTTATTTATTTATCTATTTATTTATTTTCAGTCTCTTTATTTTCATCTTGCTATTTACGCAAACCAACAAAATTTCATAAATTCTTCAAATCGACTGTAATTAAGATTCCTAGAATCATATTAAGATCTTTTTTTTTTTTTTTTTTTTTTTTTCACCTTTTAAAAGATTATACATGGATTGTTTTTTTTTTTTTTTTTAAATCTTTTAAATATATTTTTAATCTTTTTCTATACTGACTATATTATTCGATATTATTTTCATAAAACAAAGTCATAATAACTATTATTTTCTATGGACCATTTTCAGATTCGAATCAGTATCTATCGTTTGTTTGTAGTTAGAACACTGAATTTTCAGATAAATTTGCAAAAATCATTTGACTTGAAAAATTTTACTTTAACATGAAATATTTCAAGTTTGCATGATTTCTTCTTTTTCTTTCATAAGTACATGAAATATTTTTTTTTCTCCTTGAAGCCTAACTTCGACATTGTTTCTTCCTTTCTTAGTACAGTGTATGCTTAAATTATTAAAAACATTTTTAGTTTATATACCGGGTGATCCAAAAGTCAGGACAAACTTTAAAAATGAATAATTCGAAAACGAATCAAGATACAAGGATACGGTTTGCACCAAACGGATGGAAAAGAAGCCGGGTTTTGTGTGGCAAAGAAAAAAAATAGTTCTGTTGGCGACCAACAGATGGCGCTGTCGTATTTCTGATGTAGGATTATGCAAAGCAGTAAACGATATAAAAAGGAACAACTACAGCAGGAATGGTAGTCGAAGCTTATATGCATCAAAATATCGCTTTCTCAGTCGCTACTTTAATCACGCATGGTCTCCAAGATCTCCGATCTGACACCCTGTGGCTTTTGGCTCTGGGGATTCTTGGGAGTCAAAAGTGTACCGCGACCAACCGGCATCACTAGCAGCACTGAAAGATGCCTTCCGCCAAAATGTGCCTGCCATAACGCAAGAAATGCTACTAAATGCTGTGAATGATGTCGTGAATCATCTCACAGCTGTACTTCTGAATGATGGACATTGAACAGTTACTGTAGTAGTACTAATTAACTGTAATTAAGCTGACTTGTAAGTTGTCAATTTTTTTTTTTTTTTTCATTTGTAAATCATCTTTTGGTGAAATAAAACACTATAGCGCCATCTGTTGGTCGCCAACAGAACTAATTTTTTTCCTTTGCGACACAAAACCCGGTTTCTTTTTCATCCGTTTGGTGCAAACCGTATATTTGTATCTTGATTCGTTTTCGAATTATTCATTTTTAAAGTTTGTCCTGACTTTTGGATCACCCGGTATATTATATATAAGTTGAATTATGCTGACTTATTTATATTCGTATATGAAAACAAAACTCTGAGATAACCTACACCACGAATTAACTATGTATATATACTACATATTTTCTTAAAAAAAATATGAGATAATATAATGAATGACAATAAAATAGCATCGATTTATAAATCCGTAAATACTAAGTAAAACAAAACCAAAAATGATCTAAATCATATATTCATTAAATGGGAATTTAAAAGAACTATGCAGACTATTATGATTCTCGCAAATACACAGACAACGTATTGCAAATTGAAATAAATGTACTGACTTCATCGATATTTTTGCATGATCAGCAATCATTAACAAAGATCTTAGTACGAATTCAACAATGCAAACAAATGTTTACTCAACTGAATTTATATTTACAAATTGTTGTCATAGAGATGAAACATTAAGCTCATTTTTTATAGTCTTGTTATAATATATTTAATGGTAATAGAATGTTACCGAGTAACACGATAAATGTAAAAATATTGCATTGTATGGTCTTTTATGGCTTAATGTTAGTAAATATTTAAGTTTAATGGCTTTTCATAAAGAAATATACGTATACTGTTTTATTTTGAATATAGGCTTAGAAAACTGATTATTTTTATTTGCTTTGAACGTTATTCCCCCTTTTTTAGGTAGACGATAATGACCATTTTATTATTAAAATAATTATCAATCATGTGAAACTTCGTCTTTTTTTTTTTTTTTTTTTTTTTTTTTTTACTTTTTTCTATATATGTAAAAATTTTCGATTTGCAGTTTTCGACGTATTTACACATTTTGAAAGGTCTAGAACTCGATTTTGCCATTTTTAGAAAAAATCTGTCTGTATGCGTGCATGTGAAACAAAAATTTTGCGATGACTGTATCTCAGGAACAACTGCATAGAATTGCATATAAATTTATATGCAGATACATCTTGACATATGAGTTAGTGTCTGTCAATTTTTGGTGCCAATCGCTCAACAAGTGGCGCTGCTGTACAGTGATCTCCGCAATTTTAGAGAAGGCTACATCTCAGCAATTACTGCACGAAACTGCATATGAATTTATACATAAATACACCTTGACTTAAATTAATTTATGCCATCTCTTGGCATAAATCGTTCGAGTAGTGCACTGATATACAAAAATTTTTGCAATTTAAGGGAAGGCTATATCTCAGGTCCTATCGCGCATAATCGAACAAAACTTGACATACGAAAAAGTCATTATGAGACACTACACTGATTAATTTGGGTGCATGTCTTTCGTTAGGTGGCACGGCTGTAATGCAATTTTCTCCGAGAATGGGAATGGTTGGTTGGTTGGTTGGTTGGTTGGTTGGCTTTTAGTGGCGCAAGGTCCACTATGGGACATACTGCGCCAAACTTTTCGAGAATGGGAATGATGTCATCTGCACGGTAAAAATTCACTTCCGTTAGACATTTAGTGTAATATCTCTCTCAGATGAAAATCGTCTGTATACATAAGGGATAAAAAAATAATAAATAATTTGTACTGCATGGAAGTGTAGATTTTTTTTTTTTTTTTTTTTTTTTGTGCTAAATGTAAATGCAATGATAATTTATAGACAATATACAAGACCACTCAAAATTAGTCAAATAAGTTCCGGAGAATAATGTGAACGGTAATTTTCAGAATAACCTTAAATAAAGTGTAAAAATTATTAGCAGCTATAAATGTTTTATTGATATAGCTAAAACATCTAAAAGGGGCGTTGACTGGGGGTAGCCCCTTCTCATACATAAATATGTGTCAAATAAAACTTTTTCTATAAATAAAATATTTAGATAATATTATGTTCATTCTCACACAGACACGCATGCATGCACACGTATATGCATACATCAAAATAAAATGAATTTACAAATCTCAAAACAGATACAGTCGGTAACAAAAGTGTCCGAACACTAGCAAAAACTCCTATGTAAAAAAAGTACACTTAATACTATTTTGTTAAATAAATCCTTGTCGAATCCTGTTCTTAGTCAGTCTAAAAACAGGATTCGACAAGGATTTATTTAGCAAAACTGTATTAAGCGTACTTTTTTTACATAGGAATTTTTGCTATTGTTCGGACACTTTTGTTACCGACTGTAGATACGCTCAAAATATCAATGATTACCAAACTTTTCTTAAAAAGTAAATCTTCAAAAAGCTAAATCTTTTTTATGTAATAAAATTAATCGTTTAAATTTTTTAAAGGGATGGTAAATGTTGGAAATCGCTGAAAATATGTTTTTGAAATTACTGGTTTAGAATTATAAAAATCTGCATACGTGTGCATTAAAGTGTGTCAATATTAAACATATATATATAGGTCGTTCGGCAGTTACCTATAATACCTACTAAGTTTAAGCTTAATTGGATAAGACGTTTAGACGCAATTGTACTTAAAATAAGTTGGTTTCATAAATTATAATGACAAAATATTTGTCTCTGAATCCCGGTAAAAAGAACTATCAGTCATTTTTTTATCAAAATAAATACAGGTAGTGCGACGAAAACTTATAACTTACCTTCCAACTTTTAGCTCAATCGAATGAAGTGTTTAGACGCTATTGTGTTCACTCAGACACATACACACATCCCCGTAAAAATTAAATATTAAATTAATTCCAGTGACCTCAAAACGTATAGGTACACCGAAATCCTATACGTTTTGAGGTCACTGAAATTTGTATCTGAGTGAACACGATAGCGTCTAAACGCTTCATTCGATTGAGCTAAAAGTTGGTAGGTAGTTATAGGTTTTCGTCGCACTACCTGTATTTATTTTGATAAAAAAAATGACTGATAGTTTTTTTTACCGGGATACAAAGGCAAATATTTTCCTATTATAATTTATGAAACTAACTTATTTTAAGTACAATTGCGTCTAAACGTCTTATCCAATTAAGCTTAAACATAGTAATCGAACTTAAACATAGTAAACACCGAAATCTCATAGTCAAAATTTTTCATGATTACAATACTTTCCTTATATAGCATGCGTTTGCAAAGCAAAAATTTCTGTTTCATCCATTTCTCTATTATATTTTTATGATAAACAACCTAAGATAATAGTATCGAATTACATTACATATAAAAAATATTTGGAATTTATCATCATTAGTTGAAAACAGATATTTGTTTGACTGACAAAAATGAAGAAAGTGTATAGTAAGTATATTGTATAAACTAATGCAAGTAATACATTAAGTATTGCATAATACCTCTTAGATTTCAAATGAAGACAAAGCATCTGTAATAGGTATAGCAAAGAAAGGTTTTTCTTCAATATATGGTATTAAAAAAATAACTTTCTATAAAAAATAAAAATAATAATAATAAAAATAAAAATAAAATAAATGTAAAAAATACCTAAAATTTGTATTCTTTATAATATTTCTCTAACGTGGACCAATTTCAATTATTTTTTATCGAAATGATACGATAGTGGTGTAATGGACAATATTCCTGTGACGTCACGTTAGGTAAAATCGCCGAACACGTGGCCGATGTTTTGTAAACAAATTAGATTCAAGATGCCGTTTTATTGTTACGCATAACATTTTCCAGTCTAAATATTTCTGCAGTGAAACTTAATCGGATATCTGTTCAAACAAGAACAAAAGAGAAATGTAAACAATTGAATCGAATGGTAAAGTTAAGACTATTCCATATCGTAAAATTGCAGAACATTTTACACACACACACACACACACACACACACACATATATATATATATATATATATATATAATGAATAAAAGATAATAAAAATTAAACGTGTCAAAAAATGCGTAAAAAGTAAATCAATCATTACTTATGAATCATGAAACTAATGTCAATGTTTAAAACGAAAATAGCGAAGCCTACTGCGAACAAAATTAAAGATTACGAACAAATCACATTACAAATCAATAAATAGAAAAAAGATGTCATTGATTACATTGGATATAGACATCAAAGCTTAAATAATTAGAATTTCAATCACTTTAATAAAGGAATTTATTAAATGGAACATCCATTTAAATTTGTTAACAACGCCACAGTTCACATGACATCTTTTAATATTACATATGTTGATTAATATTAAAGTATATTACAAAAACTGGATAAAAACCAAAACAAAGATATCACTATACCACTCTTACTTCAATTTCATATAATCTGTAACTCTTACAAATAATATTGGAAGATAAAAATTTGCAGGCCACAATGCTTTGCTATGGTAGAGTTGCGCTTGTTTTCCGAAAACAGCTGATTTCCTATAGTCTCGAACCCAAAGGAGGAATAATGTCCATTACGCGAAGATAAAAAATAATATTTATACATGGACAATATTCAAGCATGCGGGCTTAGCTCAATGGACTAATAAAAATAAATAAATAAATAAATAAATAACGACATTTGTCTGATGAGATTATTTTACGGGAAAATGTATTTTTAAAAAGTTGGTTCTTCAAAACCTTTGCAAGTGTCATTTTAAACCTAGTAATACTTTAAAGATATATGCAGAATATAAACTTTTGTCTCATAAATAGAATAAAAAACACAATCATAAAAAATAGAAACAAAATAGGAATTATTTTATTTTATTTTATTTTTTCAAACAAAAAAATATACCAAAATTAATAAAAAGTCATCGCCAACATGGCGATAAAAATTTAAAACAAGTCGTGGGAGTCCTATATGAAAACTGTACTGTCTGTAGAAGTATGAAAATTGGGTCGTAAACCATGAATTTTACTTGGAAACCTTTGTTTCAATGATTTTGGTTTGACTATTGTACAATATTAATATGGTTTTAATAATAATTTGGTTTCTGGTAAATTAAAATTTTAATTAGCCGGTGAAATTGTTATCATATTTATAAGTTTCAAATTTTAAATGTAAAAAAGAAAAGAAAGTGCGAAAATTTCGCACTGGTTTGCTAGTAACGAATAAAGCATTATGGCTTTTTTAAAATCATATTTAGAGTGAAAAAACATTTTAGGCAATATATATGGATAAGCAGAACAAATTTGTAAACAAACGTTTAAACCAAATTGTATAATCTAGGGATTCTAAAGAAATAAATTACAAATATTATTGTGTCAATGAAAGATTTAATAAGGATCGTATAGAAATTTTCAAGTGAATAGAAGATAATGCAAAGAAGTGTAGTTATTTTAATTGCATGATTTGTTGCGATAATTTTAGAGTAAAAATATTTTGTAATATGCATGATCTAGATAACAACTTTATAAATCTGCTATGGTAGTATGTATGTAATTTTTTATATTTGGGTTTTATCATATTAGTACTTCGAAGTGTTAAAATAATTTAATGCTTTATTTATACTATAATAAAATTGAAATGGGATATTGCTTGTAGCTCAGTGTATATGATAGGTAATTTCGCATGTCTAAAATTTAGTTCAAATAAAGTAATTCGAGGTCTCATTTCAAGAAGAGAATTTATTAAGTTAGTAAAATTTGAAAGGACTTTTCTAATTAATAATTCTGAGACCTCATTTCATAAAGATATTGATTTGTGTAATAATAACATTGGTAGGATTGTAATAAAGAATTCAGAAAAATAATTTATTCTTGTGTTTTTTATTAACATAGTTATTTGAAATTTTAAGGAATTTATTATTGTGTCAATTAACAGAGTGAATTGAAAGATTAAGTAATTTATTTATTGTGTTATTAATTAACATAGTTAATTGAAAAATTCAAGGATTTATTATTGTGTTTTTAATTAACACAATTATTTGAAGAATTAAGAAATTTAATACTGGATTAATAATTAAACAGATCAATGGGAAATTATTGGTAAGATGAAACTACACTTGATCACGGCTGTAAAAGTTTTATTTTCTTAAGAGAGGAAATTAATGAGTGTATATTTCATGGAATTTAATTATTTCTAGAATTAAAATTCGGCCCCTTGGTAAAGTCATTAAAAAAAAAAAAAAAAAAAAAAAACATAGTTCCAACATAAATCAATGAATAAAAGATTGTATAAATGAGAAATAATTATAAGATAAAAAAAAAAAAAAGAACTCTTATATACCATGTTTTAAAATTTTCTGTTGCATCATAGCTACATTAGCACTTTATCAATGTATGTAAATTTTTTAAAGTGATAATAACGTCAATTTTTGTGAGATGTATAATTTAACTTTTTATATTTTTTTTAACCTTCACGTTTAATTAAAGGAACTTATTTTTATATATATAAAAAAAAAAAAAAAAAATGAACTCTTTTTTTTTTTTTTTTTTCAACAATTAAATTATAGCTAATATTTAAATGGCTAATTTTAAAGCTATTAGGAGGTTATTATTGTAATATTTTAATTAATTAAAAGAAAACAAACCAAAAATTCGAAAATCGGGCTTCGGGGTACTGCGTTATCATCGTGTTCTGAGCTATTCTGAGGAAGTTAGTTTAAATCGATTGCAAGATTGGTACTGAACAAACAAACAAGGAAGCGAGTTAATAAAAACATGGTAAAATCTAAATAAAAAGAATGATGTGTCTAAAAACAGCAAATTATTCATTACTATCATACATATTTATTCTAATGGCGCAACGCTTGCGATTAAGCATTGACCGGGGAGTAGCCGAATTAACAACCATTTGTGAAGGAGCACCAAATGGGCGACCATCGTTACTCCTAACAAGGATAATACAACCATGGCTCTCCGGAATTCGAGCCCGGACCCTATTGCGTGTGGGAGTTAGGAACGCTAACCTCTAACCGTATGGGCGGCTCCCTTCTACTATATTATGATAGTATATTTTTAACCATATAACGGTCATGAACGTATTTTTGTAATTGTTTGTCCCCTAAAAATATACTCTTAAAATGTGCATAATTATAGATTTTAAGCTTGTTTCTTTAAGTATGAAAGACCATATAATAATCATGAAATCCACCTTTAAATGCATAGTGAAAAATCAATTGTTTTAGTATATTATAAAGAATTTACAGTGAGAACAACAATACCATTTTTTCCCTCAGACGCACTCTCCACACGCTTAGAGGGTATGTAATGTTTTGTAATTTTTAATACAAAATAATTTTTTATTTCATAAATTTCATAGCACTGATAGATACATACATAATTAAAAAATTTTAAATATATATGTTTGCTTAAAATATTTTCTCTTTCTCTCTTTTTTTATTTATATATATATATATATATATATATATATATATATATATATATTGTGTGTGTTTGTATGAGTGTGTTTTTGTGAAAAATCAACTTAACATAACAATATGAAAATATATTTTGTCTATAAGGCATCTGGAATTAATCATATTCTATCAAAAACAAATCTTACTATGACAGAAAAAAATCTTTATTTCGTAGACTTGTATTAATTCAAATATATTACCTTTCTCATTTCAAATGAAGACAAAGTATCTGTAACTATATAGATGTGTCAAAGAATTACCTGTAACAAATATTTCACGTGAAGCAGCGAAAAAATCTGACTGAGTAATTTTTCAAGTCTTATATCAGATAAAATAAAAAAATTTCATACGTTCTGCTACGAGATATTTTTGTTAATATTAATATTATATTCACAAAGAATGCATTAGTCTGTGATTTTTGGAAATTTTGAAAATTTCAATAACGGTCAAGAAAGACATAAGTTGCGAAAATTGTTATCAAATTAATAATTCACAAACACGAAAGTTTAAATGTTATCACAGCTATTAAATTATGGAATAAAATAGTTTTTAATTTCCGAGTAAATAGATAAAAATGTATGGTATCTATATATTAATAGGCAAGCATGAAATTTGGGGTAGACTTTTAACATATTAATTTTGGGAATAGAAGTTTGAAAATTGTATCATTCGAAGTCGAACGACAAGATTAACCAGATTTGCAGAATACAAAAATTATTTTCTTACGATGTCAAGAAGGTATTTAAGAATACTTTTATTTTTTATGCTTTTTTCCATTTTATACACGTATTCTTTCATATTGAAAAATACTTAAAGTAGAAAGTTGTTAAATCTAGCAATTTCTGAAAACTCAAATAAAACTATAGCCACAGTAGAAAGAAATTAAAGCTTCTTCACACACCATAAATTTTAAATCAGCACAACTGGTTTCGAAAGGACGTAGCCTTTCTTCATCAGGTGCAAACACACACGTGCTACTGCCTTGGAGGCAAAAGCAGGACTGACTTTGTTTCAAAGGCAGTAGCACGTGTTTGCACCAGATGAAGAAAGGCTACGTCCTGTCGAAACCGGTTGTGCTGACTTAAAATTTATGGTGTGTGAAGAAGTTTTAATTTCTTTCTATTGATTGTACGCCAGTTTTTGGATTTAGTTTTGGTATAGACACAGTAATTTGTATAATGTAGCATCACTATTTTCTCGACTACAGTTTTTTTATTCTAAAAGAAAACAGCCACATGGTAGAAATGTGAGAGAATGAGTGGTAGATCGAGAGTTTATACTGTTGAAAATGTACGCAAGTTAAAAACGGATTTGATTTCTGAGAGTTCTAATTTTTTAAAGATCTAATTCCGTTTTTTTTTTTTTTTTTTTTTTTTTTTTTTTTCTGCTCTGTGTGCGTGTGTGTGATTTTCATCAGCTATAATTTGAAGACATATTTTTAAGAAAAACATAATGTATTCCAATTAACTGAAATTGACTACTTATTTAAAAAAAAAGAAAAAAAATTATTTATTACTATACACAAGTGAAGTGATGACGTCACTACTGTCGGTGGAGCCAAGCAAAAGATTTCCTAAGTTAATCATTCATTGGATTTTTTTTTTTTTTTTTTTTTTTTTTTTTAACATTAAAGAAAATTTTCTCTCAATTTTAATCCCCATATTTGGGTATACATATAACTTACTGTCTGTGTGTGTTAGACTGAGTTATTTTTTCTGGAAATTTCAAAGAATTTTAACTTTAAATTTCAAAAACTCTGGAAAAATAAAATGAGAGACTTCCATTTTCGAATATAAACATAAACATTTAATTTCAATGGAATGAGATTCATTTGGAAGGAACAGATTTGATATCTGCCGTCCTTGGTGGGAAAAAATAATAATAATAAAAGATCGCCAAATTATCTGGCAAACATATTTCATTCCTTATAAAAAACATGGTTATTTTTAATAACAATCAATCAATAATAGGAAACAATATTTCGTAGACTATACATGTCAAATATACATCTGGCATGTATGTTTCCGTATTACGTTTTTGATTGTCAAATACACAAAACACCAAGGACGAACAAATATCAAATCTAAGACCATTTTGTTTCCGGAGTTTTGAAGCTTAAAATTAAAATTTTGTCAATTTGACAGCAAAATAACTTAATCCAACACATATACACGATGACTAATTTATAATTATACCCAAATACGTGGATTAAAATCGGCAAATAACTTTCCTCAATTTTTAATATTTTTTTTACAAAAAACCCAGTGGTCGATTAACTTAAAAAATCATTTACATGGTCCCAACGACACTCAGTGACGTCACACTTTGCTTGCGTATATCTTCTACGTATATAAGAAGAAAATTTAAGATTTGGAAAAACTTTTGATTTCCGGTTTTCAATGAATTTACACAATTTGAAATTTCATTGCAGTTCATTTAACTGAAATTGACTACTTATTTTTAAAAAAGTGGATTTATTACTAGCTTCTGCATGTATAAGAAGAATATAGAAGTTACGGAAAAAATTTCGATTTCCGGTTTTCGATGATTTTACACATTTTGAGATTTCCTTGCATTTGAATTAACCGAAATGAACTACTTATTTTTTAAAAAAGTGGATTTATTATTCTATCCTCTGCGAATATAAGAAGAAAGTATAATATTCAGAAAAAATTTAGATTTTCGGGTTTTGATTAAGTTACACGTTTTGAGATTTCCTGAACTCAATTCAACCATTTTTAGAAAATATCTGTCTTCCTGAGTTCGAACACTGTATTTTATGAACCAATGGACTTAATTTAACCGAACTTGATATTTGGTTTGAACTGGTGGCCGATTAGCTTTTGGGCTATATTACCAAATAGGGGGCGATTCCATATTGCAATTTCCTCTCATTTCAGGAAAGACTCCGCATCTACAGTGTACCAAACATAGAGAAATACACTAAGTAAAACTCTGCTGATTCCCTTTGGATGCATATCGATAAACGATTGGCGCAGCTGTGTTGCAATTTAATTCCGTTTAAGAGAAGACTTTACTTTGCTATGCTTTGCAAAAAAGTGGTCGCGTTTCAAACACTAGACGATACTAGTTTTAATTAATGTTGCAATGTTAAATTTAGTGAGTATAAAGAAATTCGTCTTTTAAAATAGAGGGAATGAGATCTATATGTATCATGTATTAAGTAAGCTGGTCTAGTGATTTTTACCATGTTTTTATTAACTTCTATTCTTGTTTGTTTGTTTGTTTCTCCGGTACAAATATTGCAATCGAATTTTAACTAACTTCCCTACTAGCTAGACATTCGAGACTTTCACAATAGTTCACAACCCGATGACAACACAATACTTCGAAGTCCGATTTTCGAATTTTTGATTAGTTTTCGTATAACACAGGCCTACAAAACTGAAGTAGCCAAAATTTGATTTGATAATTTTAGCTGAAATTTTTGTTTTTTGATGTGCTGAAACCGAAAATGCAGCCCATTTTTGTCTATCACGTACAGATTTTTTTCAATACAGCGTGCTTACCGACACAATTTCTTACATATATCATCATAACAATAGGTTGGTTGGTTAGTTGGTATGGTTTTACGTCGCACTAGTGCTACACTGTTACAACATGATCACTTAATCATGTTATCCATGATCATTTAATCATGAAAATTTACCATATAATTGTATTGGTGGAAGAAAAATGGGAGAAATTATATAGGTAGGCACCCTGTATTGACAAAAATCTATACGTGATAGAGAAACTTCATTTTCAGTTTCAGCAGACCAAAAAACATGAAGATCAGTCAAAATTATAAAATCAAAATTTTACATGTAATTAATTAAAATCTATATAAATAAAGAGAAGTGTCTGTGTGTGTGTCTGCGCTCTGGTGCTGACACTACTGATCGCAGAGCTTCCAAAATTAGCATATAGGTACTTAGGACCCTGCAAGTGTGCACCTCATCGAGATTTTTTTGAATTTCGAATTTGAATTTTTTAAATTAATGTTTGTTAGATTTTAAATATTGGCTTTAATGCTTCATTTTTCACAGATTTATTCTTTTGCTTCAATCGTCTGCGTATCTTAGCAACGGCTATTACGCAACTTAGTTTTATTTAATACATTCAATTAAAGGCGAATTTTTTTTTTTTTTTTTTTTTTTTTTTTGTTTAATTTGTTATATTTATTGAAAATAAAATCTTAATGCAGTAGAAAAAATTAAGTATTATTAGTTTTAAATTTAGAAACGTATTTATAACAGTTATGTTTAATTTTTTATAGTAGAACAACTTCTTATTTTTCATTTTTTAATTAATTCCTTTAAAAGAAAAAAAATTTATTTATTAATTTTTTTTTATTTACAGTATATTTATCCGGAAAAATGGTACTATATACGTAGTAAAAAGGATTAAATTTATTAAAATTTATTTGTTTATATATATATATATATATACATATACAGTCGCTAACAAAAGTGTCCGAACACTAGCGAAAATTCCTATGTAAAAAAAGTACACTTCATACGGTTTTGTTAAATAAATCCTTGTTGAATCCTGTTCTTAGTCAGTGTAAGAACATGATTCGATAAGGATTTATTTAACACAACCGTATGAAGTGTACTTTTTTTAAAGAGGAATTTTTGCTAGTGTTCGGACACTTTTGTTACCGACTGTATATATTTAATCTACTTTTTATTTTATTTTATTTTATTATACATTGGTCGGAATCAAATCGTAATATAGCGTAAATAGCATGGTTCAAAACTAAAATATTTAATTAATGCTGAGATACAGTCATCTTTAAAATCGTAGTTCTTAAATAGTAGCAGATCCCTCCTGTCGTCGATAAATATCCAGATTGAAGTACCAGGAAAAGATATTTCTGCAGGCATGGGAAACCTAGACCTGATGCAGTGTGGGCGGGAAAAGAGCTGCGGTAGGCAGCGGGTACCCGACGCGCGGTTTGGAGCAATTTCAATTTCTTTCTTTTTTTTTTTTTTTTTTTTTTTTTGTTATATATACTTTTTTAGTTATATAACGTGGTGTAAAAAAATATATATATTAATTGAATTCTTTCGAAAATTCATTTAAATATAGTGACCAGCGAAGCGGGCGTAGCCTGCTAGTATGAAAATAGCTTTAAAATAGCCATTAAAATATTAGCTACTAGCAGGCTACGCCCGCTTCGCTGGTCACTATATTTAAATGAATTTTCAAAAGAATTGGATCAGTATTTATTTTTTACATCACATTACAAATAAAAACTTTAAATAAATAAATAAATAAAATAAACACTGAAATCGCTTTAGATCTCGCTTCTTCGGATACCCGTTGCCTAAGGCAGCTCTTTTTTCTACCCGTACTGCATCGGGTACAGTTCCCCACTGTCTATAGAAAGGTCTTTCCCGGGCACTTCAATCTGGGTATTTATCGACGACTTGTGGATTTTCTGTTATTTATGAACTACGATTTTAAAGATGACTGTATCTCAGCATCTATTATATATTTTAGTGTTTGAACCATGTGTTTTATAGCCCCCGTTATTTACACTATATTACGACTTGATTCCGACCAGTACAATAAAATAAAATAAAAAAGTAGATTTTCTTTTAGAAGGAATTAAATACATGAAAAACGAATTTTAATCAGTTTATCCTTTCCACTCTAAACTACCATTTTTTTCACCCAATAAATATTATAAATAATAATAATAAAAAAAAAAAAAAAAAAGATTTTTCTTTTAAAGGAATTATTAGAAAAAGTGGAAAATAAAAAGTTGCTATAGTATAAAATTTATACATAAACGTAATAATTTATTTCTATTGCATTACCATTTGATTTTCAATAAATATAATAATAATAAGAAAAAAAAAAGAAAGTCGCCTTTTAATGAATGTATTAAATAAAAAATGAATTGCATAATAGCCGTTGCTAAGATACGCAGACGATAACAATCGAAGAATAAATTCATGAAAAATGAAACATTAAAGCCAATATTTAAAATCGAAGAAACATTAATTTTAAAAATTCAAATTCGAAATTCGAAAAAATCTCGATGAAGTGCACACCTGCAGGGTTCCGGGTACCTATATGCCAAATTTGGAAGCTCTGTGATCCGTGGTGTGAGCACCAGAGCGCAGACAGACACACACACACACAGACACTTCTCTTTATTTATATAGATAATTTAATTGTTGCCAAAAAAAATTACAAGTTCATTTTCTTCGACATAAAAATAAATACATTTAATTAAACATGAACATTAAAAAATTATAAAAAGTTAAATTATGCACCTCACAAAAATTGACGTCATTATCATTTTAAAAATTTTACGCAGATTGATAAGGGCTCTATGATTCATCAGAAAATTTAAAACATGGTATATAATTTTTTTTTCTTATAATTATTTATTTTAATTTCTTTTATAAAAATGACCGTGAAAGTTATAGTAAATTTTCTGTTATAGGGCATTCATTTTTTTTTTCTTCCTTGCAGGATGCTGCTGTTGAAACTAAAACCAATTGACTATCAATTGTCTACAACAACGAGGCAAGACAACTTCGAGGACTGAAAGCCGGTGTAGTGTGTCCTTTATAGGTGTTTTTCTAAGGTGTCCTATCCAGGATTCGCGCAATTTTCGGAGACAATCATGGCAAACTCCGAATGGCTATTCCAACAAGCACTAACTAGGCTCGAACCTGACACCACCCATTTTTGAGGTTTAACAGTAGAACCTTTTGGCTACTAAGAGCGTCCTTTACAACGTTATTCGCAATTTAACTACATATAATACTGTATGAGCAAACAACTGAGCTAATCCAGAAAAGTATCAACCGACATAATTTTTTCAAGATTGCTTTATTTTTAACTAAAATAGTTAACTGTCTTCAACATAACTCGATCATGATTGTCGTTGCAAGCGAACATGGAAACTTTGATTTAAGCACCAAAACTCTTAACCACTGAGCTCTCGGAGGAGCCAGCACACTTTGCTGAATATTTTAAAGGTAACCTTGACTAACATAATTCGATGTTGCATTCATTTAGAGCTGAGACAAAAGCTTCAAGTCCTGTTCCTGGCAAGGAAGTTTTTATCACGCATTGTATAAAGAATTAGCTTTTTGCAGTTCATATCCTGTATATTAAAACATAAAGCCATTTGTGAAAGACCAAAATGCGGCAATTTGAGCATGCTTAAAAACCAATGAACCAATTAAGAACGATAAAGATTTTTTCTATTACTATACAAAGAAGCAGGAAAGCAGAAAAGAAAACGGAAGTGTCACGTCGAAACTATCTACGCATCTCAATAAGAATGTCTGTCATAGAAATTCAATATTATCTTTCTAATTTATTAAAGCTAACTTTAAAGTAAAATCATATACATGTTTTTTCTCTCGAGCAATATGAAATACAATTTAAATAAATAATCTTTATCTATAAAATAATAATAATAATAATAATAATAAAATTAATGACACCGCTGTCTGATTTTGTTGTCTGCGACCGCATCTTCTCGAGAACAGGAGGGTCCTTAGTGTCCTGAAAAATATAAATGTTTGCCGAAAACTCCAAGGAAAACATTTCTTTTGGTTAGAAATTTCTATCACCTTAATTTGCGTAGTTATCAGTAAAAAACCTCGCGTTAACAAAAGTTATTCCGTTTATCAACATGCAAATAGTTTCTATTATTTCGTTGATTTTTCTGTCTTTGGCGTCATTTTCCCCATAGAAATTAAATTACAATCAATGGTGTAAAAAAAAATGTCAATACTGCTATTGGTAACAAAGACATTTATCGTTTGGAAATATATAAAAAACGTTATCTTAGATATTTTCAATAAAAAAACTAAATAATAATAATAATTTAGGATTATAATTAACCATCTACAGATACCTTATTTTCTACTTTAAAAAAATTAAATTTCTTACTTTCAATTCCTTATGTAGTTTATCAATTTCTTCAATTTCTTTTTTTTTTTTTTTTGTGGGGGGGAGGGGGGGGACTGAGGACTATTAGTCTCAATCAGTGAATTTTTACGATCAGTTTTACGATAGTTGGACATTTATCGAAATCGCAAATTTATCGAAAATATAATTGAATAATTTGAAAGCGATGTTATAATTTGAAAAAATAAAAAATAAAAACTAATAGTCCTCCGTACTGAACTAAATTCTGCTTTTGCCAGAATTTCATCAAAATCTTTTTTCCCCAAATCCTTATGTACTTACTGTCATTCATGAATGACAGTAAGTACATTCACAAACATACCGTAGTGCATTACGATATGTTTGTGAATCTCAAGCTAATAAAAAATGCGCCTCCATTTTAAAGTAAATATAAGCCTTTGCGTTTGACTCTCCATGGCTCATGTGGTTAGAGCGCCATGTTAGTAACGCCTTGGTCGAGCGTTCGATACCCCGGAGTGTTAATTTTTTATTAGTTTTTTTCTTAATTAATTAAAATGTGAAAATAATAACCTTCTAATTTCTGAAAATTAGCCATTTAAATTTTATTCATAATTTAATTGTTGCCATTTTTTTTCCCTGACAGAATTAAAAAAAAAAAAAAAAAAACCAACATTTATTTAAAATGAGGAAAATAAATTAGAAAAATTAGAAATATGAGTCGTATCCGCGTTTGTAATGATCGATAGATGGCGCTTTTTCAGCTTTTGTTGTTAGTAAATATAATAGCCACGTGTATCTATTAATGTTCTATTTGTGTTACTACTTAATATTCGTGCTTTAATTTCTCCGCCATTACACCATGGAAAATTGATTGCTTTCGGAAAAAATATTTCAGTTTATTCAAAGTTCGATTGGAAGTAGATATTTAACTGAAGCTGAACAAATATTAGTTCCAAATCATCTGATTAATTCTTTACTTCCATTAGCCGAAGCAACTGAAATTTTAAATTTGTCATTTGAAAATAAATGGAAGCTTAATTCTGGATTTCTTGATTTTTGGAGTTACACTGTGGTACACAACATTTAAGTGTTATCTTTTTTAACGGAATTATTCATTTTTATTCAATAAATATATGTGAAACTAAACATCGGCAAGCAATGGCGTTTCGATGAAAGCCGAAAGCTACACATGTTAATTGTAATTTCACCTTAGCCCACCAGAGGGCGAGCATTTCATTACAATCCCGGATCGTTACAAATAAGGTAAAAAAAAATGAATGGGAAAATTTTTATGATTCCGATGGATTAAACAGCTTATCGGTCGGAAAATTAGATTTTTTAAAATTAACTGAAGTATGAATTTTAGGTGGCAACAACAGAAGATTGTATGAAAACCGCTAGGAGAAATAAAAATAAATATAGTTTAAAAAAACTAAAAAACACGCTTTTAAAGCACATCAAACTAAAAAGTGAAAAATAATTCTTAATATAAGCTGAAAACAATAATGAACGAAAAATACTAGTATAATTGTGAAAAAAGCGTGGGGTGCTTTGTGCCATATTTTTCGTATATCGAGCAACCCACGCTTTTTTCACAATTATACTAGTATTTTTCGTTCATTATTGTTTTCAGCTTATATTAAGAATTATTTTTCACTTTTTAGTTTGATGTGCTTTAAAAGCGTGTTTTTTAGTTTTTTTAAACTATATTTATTTTTCACTTTTTAGTTCGATGTGCTATGAAAGCATGCTTTTTAAACTATATTTTAAACTATATTTATTATTTTATTATTTTTCACATAAATAGCTACAGTATGTAAGTTTTTGGTTAAAATATTTACACACAATCGAAAATATCCCCATTCGACTTACAGGCCTCTTAAATTTATCTGTACCAATTTTGAACGGCCTAACTGTATTTGTTTTTGCCCCATAGCCCCCCCTTACCACCTCACCCCCCTACCCGCCCCTCCTAATAATTTTACAAATTCAAAAATATCCGCAATCGATTTGTAAGTATCGAAAACCTCTATGTACCAATTTTGAACGATATGACACTATTTTTATTTTTTTGCCCCCCCCCTCCCCTCCCCTACTTCTTGCCCCTCCTAATAACTTTACACAATCGAAAATATCCCCATTCGATTTGCAGGCCTCTTAAATCTATCTGTACCAATTTTGAACGACCTAACTGTATTTCTATTTGTTTTTGCCCCATAGCCCCCCCTTACCCCTCAGCCCCCTACCCGCCCCTCCTAATAATTTTACAAATTCAAAAATATCCGCAATCGATTTGTAAGTATCGAAAACCTCTGTGTACCAATTTTGAACGATCTGACACTATTTTTATTTTTTTGCCCCCCTCCTCCCTTCCCCCCCTGTTGCCCCTCCTAATAACTTTACACAATCGAAAATATCCCCATTCGACTTGCAGAACTTTAAAACCTATCTGTACCAATTTTCAACGGCCTAACTGTATTTCTATTTGTTTTTGCTCCATAGCCCCCCCCCTTGCTGCCCCACCTGGGGGCTGAATTTCTAAAATTCCAGAAATTGGTTTTTAGATAGTTGCCTTAGCTATATTTTAGAGCAAAAATTTCACGTATATCTATTTTTTTTTTTTTTTTTTTGGGACATATAGGATTATGCGAAATCACGTTTTACGTATGTGAAATCACGTTTTACCCCCCCCCCCTCCCCCCGCCCCCCTTGGGGACCAAATTTCAAAAATTCCAGAAACCGATTTTGAGACATTTGTGTTAGCTATATTTCAAAGCAAAAATTTCACGGATATCTGTTTTTTTGTTTGAGATATGAAGGATTTTGTGCAATCACGTTTTGCTCCCAGAGAAGTTACAAACAAACATACATACATACATACAGGTGAAGCTAATATAAGCGTGTTAAAAAAAATCTGCTTCACATGAAGTCACAGTGAAGTGGGATTAAAAATTGCAGTTTTCAATAATTTTTTTTTATTTTCTCTCACGAACACAAAAATATAATATACAGCCTGTACCCCACAAGACCAACTTGCATTTCAAATTTCATCAAATTTTTTGGTTAATAAACGAAAAAAATACTGATTTATTTATTTATTTATTATTTTTTATTTATTTATTTATTTATATTTATTTTATTACATTTTATTCTAACTTCGAAAAGATTTGTGTGATACGATGCATTAAGAATTTGGGTTTTAAGAGTATTTTTTTTTTTTAATAGATTATTATTATTATTATTATTATTATTATTATTATTTGAAACAAAAAGAAAAAAAAAAAAAAAAGAAAATTAATAATAATCAGTTTCGAAACAGACAGTATCAATTTTTTTTTTCTTTTTTTTTTATAATTTTGAATTAGGAAATAAAAAGCGAGCGTGCAAAATGAAATAAAAATTAAAAGAAGATAATTAAGTGTGAGTTTGAGTTGGTAATTTTTACTTTCTCTTACCCATAAGTTAGAGAAAGTATTGTTTTTAGGTCAAATTTTCAAAATTGATTTTTTTTTTTTTTTTAACCGTTTATTTTAACCGACAAATTTTAGTCATTTAGCAAGACAGAAGTAGCGAATTAGGCGGAATTATTTCGTTACTTATTTTAATGTATTTATGAAAGGTTATTTATATATTTTTTTTAATTATTATTATTATTTACCTTTAAAATTTGAAACTAATATATCTTATACCAATATCACCATCCAATTAAAATTATAATTCACTAGAGCGAAATTATTATTAGCTTTTGAGGGTTGAAATGTTAATGATACTTAAACTAAATCATTCAAAGAAACTCTTCAGAATAAAATTCATGTTTGACGACTTAATTTTCATATTTTCCCTGGCAAGACAGCTTTAATAAAGGACCCCAATGGCGATTTTAAAATTTTTGCCGCCATGTTAGCAAGATTCCTTTTATTTTATTAACAAGGAAAAAGTCGCCAAGGGGAGCTATAATAAAGGTACCATGAGGACGGTTACAGATAATTATTGTTATTATTATTATTAACCAACTGCTATTAACTAACCAAAAAGTATTTAAAATGGAAAATACATATAATAAAAAAAATAGTTAATTGTCTCATTAGAAGCAGAGCTCATAACATATTGTAATATTAAATTTGGCGTGAAAAGTTGTAATTTATGGTCGAGTGGATAAACCAAATAAAATATAGGAAATAACGTGAAAGTAAATACTATGTATAGTACACATAGTGTTGTTCATATGTAACTATGGGATTTAAATAAAAAAGCACTGTTTCAACTTTTTAGGTGCTATACGTTTCGAAACGGTCATCCAATAAGCACCCAACCTGCGGCAACGCCCACGGGTAGAGTATTGCCACAAGCAATACGTACCCAATATTTTAGCCCGAGAAAAAC
This sequence comes from Salticus scenicus, assembly GCA_963930645.1. NCBI lineage: Eukaryota > Metazoa > Arthropoda > Arachnida > Araneae > Salticidae > Salticus > Salticus scenicus. The sequence goes on from OZ005653.1 coordinate 257,490,277, forward strand.
GCTGCCATAGACAGCGGCGACCCAGGACGGCTTTTCGGAAACTTCAATTGATTTTCTTTTTTCCTTTCACTTATAAAGCAATATAAAAAAATAATTGTTTTTTTTTTTTTTTTTTTTTTTTTTAAGTAAAAAAGATTAAAAATGTGTGATTCTGTTTAAAGTTGTAGGCAAAGCCTGCTAGTTTTTAATAACTCATAGTTTCATATTATTTCCCTGAAATTAATAAGTACTTGTTCCAAATTTCTTACAAAAATATTTCATAGCATATCGGATATATTTTGTGTAAACCTGTAAACTAATTACAAATTCTATGCCCACACTATTCAACAGAAAAACATGCCTATAAAATTCTAATAAAATTACATTATATTTAATGGGGTGTAACCTTGTTAAAATACACTTTTAAGAAATACCGATTATAGACTGTAATAGTACGAAATTCTTTTATGCATCCCAGAAAAGTAGCCACAGTTATTATATACTCCCATTACAATAGTACACTTAAATAATTATAAAGCATTAATTTTTCAAACTAATTTAACATCATTTGGATGATTACAGTACGTCATCGGAATTCTTTTGTATGGTACAATATATATGTATATAAATATATATTGTGAATGATGAAATATTGATTAAAGGTGGTCGTGAAGTTATTGAGACCACAATTTTTCTGTTATCCTTTATAGGTAAGCGTTTAATTTAGTGATATTTTTTATATTACTATCCGAACACTATAGTGAGAAAAGTATTGTAATTATGTCAAAATTTCAAATATAAGATTTTCATGTTTCTATACGTTTCGAGGTACCCTGAGTCCATTTTCACTATTTTTACGATGATGTATGTATGTGTGTATGTGTGTGTGTGTGTGTGTGTGTGTGTGTCTGTGGGTGAACACGCTTGCGTCTGAACGCTTTGTTCCAATAAGCTGAAAGTTAGTGCGTATATTGTAAGTCACCATACTACGAACTCTATTGATTTTGGTGAATCTAGCACTTATAGTTTTTTTAGAGGGGCACAAGGAAAAATTATTTATCATTATGGCCTACGGGGATACATTTTTAAAAGTGCGATAGCGTCTAAACACTTGATTAATCTGAGCAAAAAAATAGTACACATGTTATAGGTCACAGTTGCACGAACTGTATAGATTTTGGTGAATTTAGCACTTACAGTTTTTTTACAGGGGCACAAAGAAAAATTCTTTATCATTATGACCTATGGGGCCAAATTTTTAAAAGTGTGATAGCGCCTAAACGCCTTATTAATCTGAGCAAAAAATTTTTACACATGTTATAGGTTACAGTTGCACCAACTGTATAGATTTTAGTGAATTTAGCACATACAGTTTTTTTACAGGGACACAAAGAATTATTCTTTATCATTATGGCCTACGGGGCCAAATTTTTTAAAGTGCGATAGCATCTAAATGCCTTATTCAATTGAGCTGAAAATTTATATGAATATTATAAATCACTGTTGCACTAAATATAAGAATTTTAGTGAATCTAGCATTATAAGGTTTTACAGGGAGACAACGAAAAATTCTTTATCATGATGATCTATGGGCTTAAAAATCAGTAGCGTTAAATAAAACATCGTTTAATATATAAAGAAAAATACTCAAACATTCTATTATGGTTTTCTCTCTTTTGTTTGTTTAACAACTCCTCTTTCTTTACTTTATCTACAAAACTGTTAATTACTCAATGTTTGGAAATTCGAGTGGAGTCACTCCAGATTTTTTGCTTTTATATTATATCTTTTTTTTCTTTTTTTTTTTTTTTTTTTAGAAACTGAATTCAGGCTTGGAAATTTCATATCTAAAATAACATTGCTAATGGTTCGGATTACTTATTCTTTTTTTAAATTATGATTATTGTGAGCACTCATAGTACTATTTCGTAGGAATGTCAAACATCGCGAAGTTTTCAGAACGAATTTGTTTTACTAAAGGAATTTTGTACGAAAAATTTATATTAAACTTTTTCTTGATAAAAAGTTTTTAATTCTTAATAATTTTCAAAGAGAAAAATAATTAAATTGAATAATATCTGTATAATTGACTTCTTTTTTTTTCTTTAAAGTGTATACATATTTTTTATTTAAAAACATGTTTTAAAATACTTCGGATTAATTTTGGCATAAAAAAACTTTTAGAATCAAATTCAAACTCATTTATAAATGATATAATCTTCTAATTTCGCATTGACAAGTTTTATAATTACAGAATTAAACATTTCTATCACACATTTCATATTTCGAATTATTAGAAGAAAAAAAATCATCATCTAAAACTCTTATAGAGTACGTTTTGTCCTTCATTATTTTAAGAAGCACGCAGAAAAGAATTAAAAATTGAAGCTGTAGGAGATTTTTTCACATTAAAATAATAATAATAATAGTAATATTTTTTTTTTCTTTTTAGATATTTTCGAATGTTTAAAATTATTACCTAGCTGTAAATTAGAAATATATATAGAGGATTATATATTGTCCTAAATTAACAAAAGAAAAAAACAACAGTAAATAATATAGGCACTTGAAAAAATAAGTAATAGTTAAAAAAAAAAAAAGAAAATCTGGTGTGAAACAATCACACGACTTCCATTACCCGCTATTACACGTATTATACGCATTACATGAATTTTTTGGAGATATTACGTGAATTTTTTGGAATTCTTCAGTAAGAGAAACTTGATACACGTGTAAAGACATATAAAACAGAATTTACATTGCAAGCTAAAGAATAAAAAAAAATATATATATATATTTTTTTAAAGGCAAATTTCCGAGATCTAAAACTGAACTACCTAATCACGATGACCGTTAATTTTCCTGTAATAACCGCATAATATATGAGAAAAGGTATCTAAAATGGATTTAGGTAACAATTTTCAAGAGAATCGTTAGAGCCGCTTTTGAGACACCAATTTTTACCAAAACTTGCATATTCAATTATTCACCGCAAAACAATGATTACTTACAAAAGTATATCTAAAAGCTGGTTAACAATGGCAAGTTTTAAAAAAAAATCCGTACAGCCGTTTTTAAAGGAAAGCATTTTCGAGACATGAAATTGTGGTATTTATTCAGGACAACTGTCCATTTTTCTGAACTAACCGACTATATCATTTGAAAGGACATCTATTAGAGTGTTTATATAGAAACTTTGAAGAAAATCGTTCGAACCGTTTTTGACATACGGACTTATGGTCCCACTTCTGGTTACCGATGACACACTTCCGGTTTTCCAATTTTCACCAAAATTTGGAAAATTCATCTGTACCCCAGACCTGTATCAATTCTGAAGTTTCGTAGTTCTATCTTTATTAGTTCTGAAGATATGATAGACAGAAGATTCCACACATACATACACACACACATGCACACACACTCGCTGATCAATTGCCAAAAACTACTTTTTTGGACTCAGGAGACCATAAAACGTGTAAATCAGGTGAAAATCCGATATCGAATTTTTGGACCAAATACAATACTTTCATTACCTACGGTTGTAGGGTAATAGAAGTAAAAATATAAATAATTATAACAAAAAATTCATCGCCAAATAGTAACAAAAGTTTAAAAGTCGCCAAGGAGGTCATACACTAAAACTATAGTGCAAAATAGTCAAGATATTATGAATTTCTTTCTATCCTTAGAAAAAAGAAGAAGAAAGAATATTATATATTATATATTTCAATTTGAGATTGAGTATGGGGATTTATGTAACATTGTTCTGTTTTTATCTTGTGTTATGCACTATTATTATTCCTATTCAGTAAAGGGTAAAGCAGCGAATAGGCGAGTAGAGCCCAGTAGGGTTAATAAGCAAAGCAAAGCCTTCCTCGGGGGTTGATGGACAGAGCGAGCAGATGCAGAGGGCAGAGCCTCCTAGTAATAATAAAACAGCCCATAGAAGAGCCTGGGTATTTCAATAAAATTTACGATGTCAATTAGATAAAACTAATAACTTCACAACTTTCTCCTTCGTTTCCAATTTAAATAACAAAGAAATAATGTAACCATATTAGAGTACCTTTATAATAAAATAGCTTTAAAAACTAATATAATTGCGCAATTATGGAGGTATTTTTATTTCAAAGGAAATAAGGATTAAATCTCAAATAATAGACATTATTTGACTTTTATTGGTTCGTGGCTAAATATTCCACTACATGTGATTTCTAAACTCCATTTCCCTCTGAATTTCCCCGTAAGATACAATTTTTTAAGCTATATTCTTTATTCTTTAAATTAATTCGTACAAACAAATCTTTTACTCGTACAAGCATTTCCTCATGCAACACAAACAGAAATATTGTAATGTTACAATTTGCCGCAGTGGTCACGTGTGAATCGTTTTATGACGTAACATGGATAAAGCCCATTATGTGATAAATAATCTTCTTTCTACAATTTTATAAAACTTGTAAAACCCGTTTCAAAACAGAGGCTTTCCTCGAATATCGAGGACATATATTTTCTATAGTAAACTAGAGTAAGAATCTCGTCGACGTTAGTGGAGGTATTTTATTATTATTATTATTTTGTCATCGGAGGTTTGTCATTAAAATATATTTTTTATAAACCAACTTTTATTTACCAACTTTTAGATTTTGCTTTTTAACACTTTCCAACAAGCTGTAAAATTGTTAATGACTTCAGTTTGTCTTTCTGTCCGTCTGTCTGTCTGCCCTAGTTTGTGTACTAGTTTGTTCAAAGAATTATGTTCTATAAAAGTTATTTCTATATACCATATTTTAATGCTTCTACTGTACACAAATCTTAATGAAATTGATAAGTGTTATTCAAGCTCACTATCGAATGTTTCATATATAAAATAGAGTAAGTACCACAACTGGTTTGTGTACAGGGATACCTGAAAATATTCCAAAGCATTGTGTTCTATGAGAGGAATTGCTATAAACCATATTTTAATAACTTTACTTTGCACAAAGCTTAATGAAATTGAAATAGGTTATTCATATGCATAAAAGAATGTTTTCTATAGAATATAGTATGATCTGCATTAGATTGACGGGGCCAAACAAAAATATTTAGTTACGTTAAAAGCTATTAATAAAAGTTTGCTGGAATTGCACTTTTGTTTACATTAAGCGTTTTTAACACTTTCTAACAATTTTTAAGCTTGAATATAATTTCAATTTGTGTTTCTGTCTTCAGTCTGTTCATCTATCCGTGCGATAACCCCCGTAAATATATATGGAATATCTTGAAACTGATATATGTTATTTAAGTTCAGTAGCGGATGTTTCTTATTGGAAATGGAGTGAATACCTCTACTGATGTGCGTACAGACACACCAAAAAGTATTCCAAAGTATTGTGCTCTATGAGAGGTATTTCTATAAACGATAATTTAATACCTTTATTACAAATAAATCTTAATGAGCTATTCATGTTCACTATCGCATGCTTTTTTTTTTTTTTTTAAGTAGTAAATACTACCACTGGTTTGTGTACGGGGACGCTTAAAAGTATTTCAAAGCATTGCATTCTATTAGAGGTATATTTCTACAAATCAAACTTTCATAACTTTACTTTGCACAAATTTTAATGAATTTGAAATTTGTTATTCATATGCACAAAAAAAGGCTTTCATAGAATATAGTGTGATTAGTATTAGTCTCATAGGGCCACATAAAAATAGTCAGTTACATTAAGAGATATTAATAAAAATTTGCTGGAATTACATTTTCGTTTACATTAAGCGTTTTTAACACTTTCTAACATTTTTTAAGTGCGAATATGATTTTCATTTGTTTATCTGTCTTTCCAGTTGTCTTTTTTTTCTATCTGTCTGTCTCCCTCCCCCAGCACCCGTAAATATTTTCAGAATTTTTAAAAAAGAAGACATATTAATGAACTTCACTATGGAATTTTATCTATTTAGAATGACATTAATAGGTCCTGTACAACTAGTCTGTGTACAGGGACAACATTAAAAAAAAAAAAAAAAAAAAAAAAAAAAAATGCTATGCGTTGCATAATTTTCTACTGTGAAAATCATAAAGAATTTTACATGTATTGTTAATATTCTAAAATAATGCTTTGTATAGAATATGATATAAATAATCTTCATATTTACAGGGCTATACTAAAATATTCAGATACATTAAGGCTGCAATTATAATCTAAGGGCTAGATTTTCTTTTGCGTTAAGTCTTTTTAACACTTTCCAACGATGTCTAAGATTAGTTTTAAATTCAGTTAGTCATTCTGTATAATTTTCAGCCCTTCTGTCTGTCTGCTTTCTGATCACGTAAGCGAAAAATATTGAAAATTATACAATGCAACAAATACGTACAGTTGGAAAGTGTTAATAATCAATGCGTACTGCATGATTTTTCGTTCTTGTTGATTTTTCATTACAGTTTTCATTCTTTCTTTCCTTTTTTTTTTTTTTTTTTTTCTTAAGCCATTTTTAAGTGGTCGAAAAATTAAAAACTTCGAGATTGAGTTTTCACCTCATTTTCAAGAAATTAAAAAAATTATCTTTTTAAATTATAACTACTGGGTGTAATTTTCGTAACACCTGTACACTTTCATTTTGACTTTTTAACTATTAAGTCGAGTACACTTTTCCTGACAAAAGCATATTTTTGTGTTTTTTTTTTTTTTTTTTTTTACAAAAGCACTTGATTCTACATCATAGGCTTCCATGTATCGCATATACATAAGATTGGAGCTCAAAAATAAATAATAAGTTAAAAAATATATAGAACAGTAAAATTAACAACGTTAAAACAATAAAAATACAACGATTCAAAGAAGACAAAATTGCGTACAAATAAATGAACTATAAAAGAATTCAGTCACTAAATGTTAAATCATCATCTCCCTGTCACGCCAATATCGGTCACAGATGTTTTCTTCATTCAACAAAGAGCATTTGAGAAGATGTTCTTTATCCATCTCTATATTTTCGTTACAAAAAGTGCAGAGGGGCTATCATATATGCCAGTGCGATGCAGGTGTTTAGCGAGGCAATCGTGTCTGGTTTCTGAACGAAATGCTGCATTTGCAATAGATCTGGGAGAATCTGGAATTTTGATCTGGAATTTTGCACTAGTGCTGGGCAGATGAGCAATTCATCATATAAGGATCTATTTATCAAATCGTTTGACAAAAGTGCTTACAAGACGTCATCCTTGAGTTTTCCCAGGTTAAGAGACCGGTCAGGATCAGATAAAGTAAGAGACCGGCCAGAGATGGGAAGACCAAAGACCATCAAAGAAAGAAAATTTGACCCACAAAATGATATGATTCATCATCACACTTATCAGACTACTGTGACCCATTATCGACAGCGATGATGATATTAAGCTCACTATCAACGATGGGAATAACCAGACTCGAGCGATGCAACTTGCATGTTTTATGATGGCAAGTTTTCTGAAGACACTCGCAGAGAAGAGGGGATTAAATATGTTAGGTGCCAAATGTTGGTATAATTGGATTGTGCCGGGTTTGAAAGAGCAAAAGTTACGTTTGCGATTTCTGATTTTTTTTTTTTTTTCCTGCAATAAATAAATCCTCTACCTTTTTGTATTGTTTATCCTTTTTTAAAACGTATTAAACTAATTTTTGTGACATTTTTGGAAAGGGTTCATATTTGTAACCCATTTCTTCTGGTGCATTTCTCAAAACTTTTTATAAATCTTCATTTTCATGTTGAGATAAATAATATTAATCATTGTTTTGACTCCTCTCATTTAATCAACTTGTTATAGTTGTTAATAAAAGTCAAAAACCTGGAATTTTTCAAAACGAAAGTAACTTTGAGTCAAAAAACAAAAGAGGGTGTCCATATTTACAGTTTTCCCTCTATACTCGTTATAAAGATTACTGTAAAGCAACGAAATAAGCGCCGCAAATTCCTAGCTTTTCTCTTTCTAAAATAACATGTATAAAAGCGGACGCCAATACTTATTATTTACACTTTAAAATTAATAACGTAGCATCTCTTGTGCTCATATAACAATTCCCTATAACTTTAAACATAAGAAATTATTCCTAAGGCAAATTATACTTCACTAAAATTAAAAATTCAAACTTTATGAAAAATATGCAACTAACATCGTTGCTCTCTTTTGTTCTATTCTATTTCTTGAATCCAAAAAACAAACTATGGATGCCACACGCATCACATAATCTTTACATTTTACCAAATTTTGAAGATAGCACGCGATCATATTTTACAGAAAAAATTAAAGCATTAAATTCATTTAACTCTTTTTCTTTCTTTGACATATTGTTCAGCACGTGAATTTACAAAAATTAGAGGATAAATAATAAACAAATTTATACACTGAAATTGAAAATGGCTCAGTTATAACATCCTCCCACCTTTTGATTATAGGTTATAATCAAAACCAAATATTGCAGGTGTAGTTCTCATAACATTAGTCTTTCAGGGACTTTAATTCTCCTTCCCGCTTTGCTATATTTGACTGGTTCCTCTTCTGAAGTTACAATGGGTTTAACAGTTTGAGCAGAGGTTTCCTTTGAATGGTATGCTTCTTTCAGTTTTGAACTATTATTTGATGATGTTACTTCTAAAGGATATAATCTTTGAATAGGTCGTAAAAGTTCATGTTGCGAAGTTTGAACCTTTACAAGTCGAACTTTCTTATCTTTTCCAGGAATAAGTTCTGTGACACGACCAAGTGGCCAGTGGATTCGTTTCTTGTTGTCAGATCCAATTAATACAATATCTCCGACAACGATAACCTTCTCTGGCTGTTTTCTATTTGCTCGCTGTATGAGAGCGCCCAAATATTCGGATCTGAATCGATCTCTCAAAGCTCTGAGTACGGACTGCCATTATCTGAGCCTCTTTGATAAAGAATTTTGTTCAACTGCATCAATATCTGGAAGCTGAATTTCGTGAACATCTTGAAGAAACATAGATGGGGAGATAGGCTTTACAGTCGCATCTTCAGAAAGGTATGTTAGAGGCCTTGAATTCACTACACTTTCAACATCAGCTAAAAGAGTTGTCATTTCTTCGTACGTAAGACAGGCGCGTCCTCAGACTCTTTTAAGAAGGTCTTTTATTATCCTAATCAGCCTCACCCAGAAGCCACCCCACCACGCTGCCGTTGGCGGGTTAAACTTCCAGTCTATGGAGTTGACAGACCCATATTTTTGTATACGTTGCCAATCTAAGCTTCTCAACAAATTAGCTGCTCCAACAAAATTTGTTCCGTTATCACAGTAGATAACAGAGCATCTTCCTCTGCGAGCCACAAATCTTCTCAAACCCATCAGAAAGGCATCTGTTGAAGCAGAGGTCACTAGCTCTAGATGAACAGCTCTATATATAGCACATGTGAAAATCAAAATCCAACTCTTCTTATCGTTCTTAAGATACAAGGGACCAGCCATATCTATGCCTGTAATTTGAAATACGGCAGAATCTTTTACTCGGTTTTCAGGTAGAGGAGCACTAGATGTCCATAAAGTCCTTGAATTAAACCTTTTACAAATCACACAGCTGGCTAACACAAGCTTTACACTCTTTCTTCCGTTGAGAATCCAATACCTTTCTCTAAGCAAATTTAAGAGGATTTGTAACCCCGCATGACAGTTCTTTACATGAATATAAAAAGTAAGTCGATTAACAACTTCATGCTTTGAAGGGAGAATTATGGGATGGAGAAAATCTTCACTATCTTTCCTGTAAGTTATTTTAGTTTTCGTATGTTTTTATCTCAGCTTCCCGAAATTCAGTAGCCGTCAATTCGCCTTTTCTCCTCTTATCAGGATTTAAACAATTATGCTTAAAGCGAAGAATCCAAGCAACTAAACGCATGATTTTTTCATAACTTGAAAAGTAGCGGTAATACCAGTTATTGTTGTGTGGAAATTCAGGCTTCGTCAACATAAAAATAGACTTTGACCTTTCTTTCTGAATTTCTTCCTCATTCCAATCTTCATTGGAAGTGTTCATGTGATTTCTAAATTCTGCTGAATCTTTCATCCAATGTGGGCCCTCCCACCATCTGCTGAAAGCTAATTGCTTAGCCTTACAGCCTCTAGACGGCAAGTCTGCTGGATTCTTCTCACTTGGCATATGTTTCCATGATAAAGGTCTGCTTAATTAATGAATCTCTCGAACCCGACTTCGGACAAACACAGACCGGGGGCCCTACAACGAGCACTTCGTAATCTTTTCACTGCCGAGTTCTAGCCGAGAATTCTGTGCTGTGACGTCATTTTTCGACAATCACCAAAAAGTGCTACAACGAACTCATCGTAAGCTTCTCACTGCCGGTATCTATCTTCGTTATCTACATTTGAAATCTCACCCACTGAAAGCTAGTGAAATCGCGATTACGAAGTGGGAACTTAGTCAGTAATTTTTAGTACAAAAAACCGATGAATTAAAAAATAAAAAATATGTACGTATGTCATACTTTTTGAAAAGAACTTTCAAAACTATTAATTTTTTGTGTGAAGTCTGTATACATTTAATGATTAGATGTAAAGATATTTGATTATTAAGATTACGAGTGACAATAAGTCTGTTGCTTTTACCTTGAAACAATAAAACAAAAATAACCCTAAAAATTAAAGAATAAAGAATAAATTTCTGAAAATAATCATTTTTGACATCCTCAGAACTATAAATTCTAATTTAAATCATATGAATTTATCGTTCATAATATAATAATTGTAAAAATGCTCATTTAAGGAAAAAAATCATAAAGAATATAAGGAGATCATCATACGTATCCTAGTGGCTTGGACACAGAGCATTTCGTTTCAAACCGGCAGTACCCGGGTTCAAACCCCATTAACTCTGTTTCAGATTTTTTTTTTTTTTCAATTATTATATATATGAAGAAAAATAAATTAATTTAAAATGAATAATTTGCCAGATGTAAGTTTTAATTTAGCAATTATTTTCTACTTCATTATTAATTGAATTTAACATTTGTTTCAGTATAAATTCAAATAAATATTTCAAAAGTAACCATTAAAAGTAATCCATTCAATAACAAGAAATTAAATAAATAATTTTAAAGAAAAAATATTTCTGTTTAAAGTTTAATTTTTGTTTAATGACTTTTCAAAAGCAGAAAAGAGATCAAACATTTTACTTTTAAACTATTTAATTTGAACTGAAAAAACGAAAAAAAAGGAGGAGGGGAGGATTTTCATTTTTGATAAATAAAATTAATAATTTAAAATATATATATATATTATCAAATTAACTTAAGCATTTTTATTTATTTATTTTGTTACTTGTATACATACTCTAACAAAATATTTGAGAGGATAACTTATGGGGGAAAATTATATTAGTTACAATTTTAACTTCTGGTAAATAATAAATAAAATTAAATGTAGAAAAAAAAAAAAAAAAAAAAAAAGTCGAAATATAAGCATTTTTTAAATTATTTTATTTCAATGAGAAAGATAAAAAAAGATAAAGAAAGAAAAAATAAAGAAAGAAAGATTTTCTTTCTTTCTTTCTTTCTCTCCCTTAACTATTAAATTAAATATTCGTATATTTCTTATTAGTAATAAAGTAAAAAAAAAAAGGAGGGGGGATTTCATTTTTGTTAAATTAAATTAATAATTAAAAAAAAATTATATATTATCAAATTAACTTAAGTTTTATTATATATTTATTTTGTTGCTTGTATACATACTCTAACAAAATATTTGAAAGGATAACTTATGGGGGAAAATTATATTAGTTACAATTTTAACTTCTGGCAAATAATAAATAAAATTAAATGTAGAAAAAAAAAAGTCGAAATATAAGCATTTTTTAAAATTATTTTATTTCGATAAGAAAGAAACAAACAAAAAAAAAAAAAGAAAGAAAGAAAGATTTTCTTTCTTTATTTATTTTTTCTCTCCCCTAACCATTAAATTAAATATTAGTATATTTCTTATTTGTAATAGAATAAATTAAGGAATTGCTAATATGTGGAATATTGTGCATAAAATACATACATATATAAATAAAACTTTTTATTTTTTTAATGCAATAAAATATACGCATGTATATGAACTATTATCCCTTGCCAGGGATTCAATTTGGGAACTCTCGGTTAAATTTTTTTAAGGCAATAAGCAAGTTCTTTAATCAACGCACTTTAATAAGTAAAATTCATGGGGGGGGGGAAGGGAAGGGAAGCTAAAAATCCATAGTAAAAGCACGGGATGAAAAGGAAAAAGAACTCACAAAAGATACAGCAAAGGAGCCACCTTAGTTATCATAATTATATTCTCTTTAAGATAGGATTGCTATGAAACTAGCATTACGAACGATTAATTCACATGATTTAGCTTAAATTTAAAGGTCTGAGAACTACAAAAGTGATTATTTTTAGAAATTTATTCTTCAGTCTTTAATAGACTATTTTTTCTTAATTAATGCTCTTGGTTTTTGTGATAAAAGCACCACAGTTATATATATATATATATATTATACGCAATGTTGCATGTATTAGCAATTCCCTAATATCTCTTATTACTAACAAGGAAAATATGAATATTTAATTTAAATGTTGAACCCCCCCCCCCCCATTTTCTGAATGAAATAAAATAATATATATGTATATATATATATATATATATATATATATATATATATATATATATATATATATATATATTACATTTAAATTTAATTATAGTTATTATATACCAGAAGCTACAATTTGTAACTAATTTAATTTTCCGCCCATAAATTATTATTATCCCTTCAAATATTTCGCTAGAGTAAGAGCACGTACACCAATAATAAAATAAATAAATAAAAATGTTTAAGTTAATTTGATAATGTATAATTTATTATTATTATTATTATTGTTATTGTTATTAATTTAATTTAACAAAAATGGAACTTTCTTCTACTTCTCTCTCTCTCTCTCTCTTTTATTTTTTTTCCCCTTTTCTTTCTGTTAGTTTAAATAAAATAATTAAAAAATAAAATGTTTGCTCATTTTTCTGCTTTTGAAAAGTTATTGAACAGAAATTAAACTTTAAACTGATATATTTTTTCTTTATTATTTATTTCTTTATTCTTAATTTAATCTCTTGTTATTGTGTATATATGTATTATTTAACTCACTAATTTTTTTCTACTTAATTATTCATTAAATTTAACTTTTTTGTTTTAATTAAATTAAAAAAATATTTAAAAAAAAAAAAGCAATTAAATTTTAAAACTAAAATGCTTACTTTTGAAATATTTACTTGATTTTATACTGAAATAAAAGTTAAATTCAACTAATAATGAAGTAAAAATTAATTGCTGAATTAAAACTTACAACTGACAAATTATTTATTTTAAACTTCTTTTTTCCCGACTTATAAATAAAAAATTAAAAAAAACATAAAAAGGACGCAACGGGGTTTGAACCCGGGTACTGCTGATCTGAAATGAGATGCTCTGCGTCCATGCCACTAGGAGACGTACAGAGTTCTACTTATGTTATTTATAACAGAGTCCTTAAATGACCATTTTTACAATTATTTTATTATGAATAATGAATTCACACGATTTAACTTAGAATTTATAGCTCTGAGGACGTCAAAATTGATTATTTTCAGAAAGTTATTCTTTAGCCTTTAATTTTAGGGTTATTTTTGTTTTATTATTTTAAGGTGATAGCAACAGACCTATCGTCACTCGTAAACTTCCTAATCAAATATCTTTAAAGCAAATTATTAAACTTGTATAGTGTTCACACAAAAAATTTATAATTTTGAAAGTTCTTTTCAAAAAAGTATAACTTATGTTCATCATTTTTGTTTTTTAAATCACCAGTTTTTATTAAAAAATGGCTGACAATATCTGAGCGTATTCATTTTCGACCATTCACGCACTGTGATTGGTCAGATAGTATACGAAGCTGAAACTCGCGAAAAGTTTTCGAGTATGGAGGTGAGATTTTACTTCACTGTCATTGGTTAATGCTATCCGATTTCGAATGAATCTCAAACTCACCGTTTAGCTCTCGATAAGCGCTCACGATCAGTTCATTGTAGGGCAAAAAGTTATTGTCGTAAACATTTTGGTGAGATCTTCCAAACTCGGCATCGTGAAGTTCTCACGTCGTGAGCTTTACGAAGTGTTCGTTGTACGCCCCCAGCTCTCATTTCTTGATATCCAAGCTAGCACTGTTGAGGAATCGCTCCAGTAATATCTCTTCATTTCCTGCCAACCCAACGCATCCACAACAGCTTTCACCAAACGAGCGCCAATAGTAGCTGCTAATAGCTCCATTCTTGGTACAGTCGTATTATTTAAAGGCGCAACTCGGGACTTGGCAGCAAGCAGAGTTATTTCCCCTTGATCTTCCCTTTCTATCCTCAAGAATACTACTGCTGCGTAAGCATCTTTACTTCCATCAACGAAAGTATGAATTGTGCATGCATGTAAGTTTTCTGGAGTGATCTGGATATATCTTGGTTGCTTAACATCATTTAAATATTTAAGTTCTTGAAACCATAATAGGAATTCTTTTTGTAAATCACCAGTTATTTCGTCATCCCAATTAATTCCTAATTTCCAAGCTTTCTGTAACATCAATTTAGGAAAAAGCATCACTGGAGCAGTAAAACCAAAAGGATCAAAAATTTTATGAACTGCCGATAACATACTCGCTTGGTAATCCTTTCTGTGTTGAAATCGTTTAGCCATTTCATGTTGACTTTAAATGTATCGGAAGCCTTATCCCAAATCAGACCCAATACTTGAGTTTCCTTCTGGTTCGATGTTTCAACGTGATCACCAGTGTATTCCCACTGTCTTAAATCAAAACCACCATTTGCCATTATTTTCTTTGAGTCCGAGATAAATTTCTTTAGATCTTCTTCACTGTGCACACTAGTGGCGACATTGTCCACATAAAAACTATGCAAAAGCCTTTGCTTTAAATTTTCCTCAAAACTTGCACTATTTTTGATGTGATATTCAATGACTGATGATAAAAGAAAAGGGCTACACTTTACACCGAAAACGACTCGTGCATGCCTAAATACTCTAAGTTTCTTCTCTTTTAGATCTTTCCACCATAGAAATCGTAGGAAATCGCTATCCTTTTCACAAATGCTAATTTGATGAAACGCTTTTCTAATATCAGCGGTTACACCGAATTTTCTTTCTCTAAAACGTCGGAGAATATCTGGAATAAGCTCAATCAAATTTGGGCCACACTGCAGACAGTGATTTAAAGATGGATGGTTAGCCAACTTTGCTGAAGCATCGAAAACCGGACGGATAGGTGTTGTACTACTGGTCTCTTTAATAACTGGGTGATCAGGTAAATAATTACCATAAGAGTTCACTTTGGTAGCAGGAACTTCTTCTATGATCCCCTTATTCAACCAGTCCATAAATATATTTTCATATTTTTCGTACATGTTCTTAGCTAATAACTTAGAAGTTGTATTTTCTAAACGTCTTACAGCCAAACTCAAATTATCTGGTAATGCAGATGTGTCGTCAGCCCAAGGAAGACAAATTTCGTAACGACCATCCTTGTTAATTTTTACGGTCTCTAAGAAATGTTCCTTTGTTTGACGGTCAATCTCACTTTTAGATTTCTTTTCTATAGTATCTGTTATTCCAATCAAGTCCAATCTCCATAAGTTTGAGATATCAGCATCATTTACGAACAAAGACGTCACCATCATTGCTAAATTATCAGTTGGGACTTCGGTGTGAGGTGCCTTGCCCATCAATGTCCAACCAAGGTATGTTTCTATGGCAACAAGACCAGATGTCAATACTTTTCTTTTGCCAGTTAACATCTATCCCATAATATCAGCACCAATCAATGTTTCGATAACTTCACGGCATTGACTTACATCAGATAATTCGATTCCATATTCCTTCAACTCTTCAATCCACGGACCTTTAGTGACCGGTTGAATGTTTTCACATATAGTAATTTGATCCATCACTTCAAAATTGCAGGTGAACCTCTCATTCATATCCTTACCTTTATTCTATAACAATTATGTTGGCATTCCTTTGTTGTAACTCCGCCAAACAATGAATGCATCATTTTTTCTTGACGAATGGGAGTATAATTCATTTCTTCTGCTATACTTTTCAAAATATAAGATTTGTGGGATGCCGAATCTAACAATAAACGAACTGTTTTTTGCTTGTTTTCTGAGATGAGTTTCACTTTTAAGGTTTGAAGGAATACTTTAGCACTCTGCTTATTAAAATTTGTCATGTTTACTTCACTACTGACTGAATTTTCTTCAACCTTTTCTTGTGCAGTTTTACCTTGAGAATCACGCAAATCGCATATCAAAGGCACATGCTTCTTAGAACAGATAATGCATTTTAAAACTGCTCGACATTTCTTGGCTGTATGATTAGGTAACAAACAAGCGAAGCAGCAATTTTTATCCTTTACAATCTTTTGTATCTCAGTTAAACTCAATTTTCGAGCTGAAAAGCATTCAGAGCTCAAATGTTTGCCTTAGCAAAAATTGCATACCCTTTTGAAATCTAAAGCAGAAGACGTTGTCAATAAACCTGCAGCTGTCGATACCTTATTTCGCATATAGTCTGCACTTGCACTGTTTTTATTATCTTCATGCTTTGTCAAACCGAAGCCGGCTACAGCTAAAGATATTCTCTCTCCACCTTCTACTTCCGTCTTCAAAAAATGCATCAGATTATTCAACCTTCCTTTAGCATCCGTATTAGAAGAAGAGAGATTCGAGTGATTCCAGGCCTTCAAAAAGTCTGCTGGGAAACAAGACTCAACCATAGGGTATAAAATGGAGGCATATTTATCAGTGGTAGCACCTAATGTTTCTAGCGCACGTAAATATGACTCAAGCTTATCATATAATGAAGTTAATGCAAATTTACCTTTTGTTTGCACAGATATTATCAACTTCAATAACTCTCGTACATACACTTCTACTAGAATATCTTCCCTGCCAAAACGAGCCTTTAAACTTTCCACTGCCTTAGAATAATTGGCGCCAGTTGGCGGGAAACTTTCAACAACTTCTCTTGCGCGTGAACCAGAGATTGTTGCTTGTACTAAATACTGGAACTTGTCCTCTGGGGCAATATCATCATCTTTATCGATATGTACAAATTGGCTCCAGAAAGGTAACCAATCCTTAATTTCTCCGCCAAATTTCCTGAATTCCAGCTTAGGTAAAGTAAATTTTCGTCTCATAGTACTATTTTCATAATTACTTAAAATAGCATCAGTTTGAATTTGCCCAGATGATTGTATTCTCGCCACTTCTAAATCATGATTCAATCTTAATTTCTCTTTCTCCAGTTCTGCTTCTTTTTCAAGCCTTAACGCCTCAGCTTCTTGTTTTTCTTCTTTCAAAGCTTGTTTTTCTTCTTTCAATTTTCTTTCAGCTATAGCATTCTCTAAGATATCCTGAACAAATTCAGGATCCTTTTCATACTCTTTACTATTTAAAATCAGCTCTTTTAAGCTTGCTACTGTGAACGTCGAAGGCAAAGTCTCTCCAATCTCTTCGGCTACCCACTTCAAATCTTCTTTTTTAAATCCTTTAACGGTTTTAAACATCTTTTTAATCTTAATATAATCAAAATAATTTGACTTCACTTGAAAGGTCCTGTCGCCGGACTCCACTATTTTTATGGAAAGCAACGAAATAAGCACCACAAATTCCTAGCTTTCCTCTTTCTAAAATAAACTGTATAAAAGCGGACGCCAATACTTATTATTTACACTTTAAAATTAATAAAATAGCATCTCTTGTGCTCATATAACAATTCCCTATAACTTTAAACATAAGAAATTATTCCTAAGGCAAATAATACTTCACTAAAATTAAAAAATCAAACTTTATGAAAAATATGCAACTAACATCGTTGCTCTCTTTTGTTCTATTCTATTTCTTGAATCCAAAAAACAAACTATGGATGCCACACGCATCACATAATCTTTACATTTTAACAAATTTTGAAGATAGCACGCGATCATATTTTGCAGAAAAAATTAAAGAATTAAATTCATTTAACTCTTTTTCTTACTTTGACATATTGTTCAGCACGTGAATTTAAAAAAAATAGAGGATAAATAATAAACAAATTTATACACTGAAATTGAAAATGGCTCACTTAAAACAATTACGCTCATATTATCAATTTACGAAACTGTAACTTTCGTCCTGAATATGATAAAGGAAATAATTCATATAAAAAGCATAAACAATATGAATATTTTTCTTTTAATTCTTATTCTTATGAATAATCCCATAACAAATTTGGGAAGAATGCGCTTGTTCGTTTTAGCTGCAGAATTATCTTTATAACAGAAGTTTAATTAGAATATATTTCTCTCTCTCTTTCTCTCTGTATATTTTTTTTTCTCTCTATCTCTGTACTTACATATCTGGCTCCAGCTTTCTATCTATATCTCTATCTACCTATCTATCGATCACTTACTCTGTCTATATAAATAGAAAATCTAAATGTTTATATTTGCTATCCAAATTACAATATAATCAAAATATTTATTCTGGAATAATAAGCACTGTACTCTTTGGTCATTTCATCGTTATAATATCGCTAATGGCTTTTGGGTAGCAAGTTTCATTAGACTAGAATCATTGGGAAAACACCACAATTTCGTAAGAGCCTTCTGAAGTATTTGTTTGGATTACACAAATGAAAACAACTAGATTGATTGATTGCCTAGAAGAATAAATCATAATATACGATATATGGCTCTTAGAGTTTAACCCTCTTGCTTGTGCATTAAGTTCGAATTTCATCATCCTATCTTTAATATTTGCAATTGTAAACTTTGTTGATGTAGTTCTTTCATTAAAAAAATATTTATTTCTTAATGATAAAATTTTTTAATGGCAATTATTTATAAGCAATGCATTTTTGTAAAGTTTAAAAGAGAATTATTCTTATTTATAAATCAAATGTAAATATTCGTTCAGCCTAAACTTTCATTACTTTCTTCCAGATACACAAATAAGACAAAAGTATTCGTAAAACTTCTCGAACCCCAGTTTTTGGTTGATTTACACGTTTTTAGATAACCTTAGCACGATTTGAGTATTTTTAGAAAATGTCTGTCTGCATGTGTGTACAAATACTTGTGGACGCTGTATTTCACGAAGCAATGATCAAAACTTAACCAAACTTAATATTTGGTTGGTCTTTGGTCTAATCTGGTGCTAATTACATTTGTGTATTAATCGCTCAACAGCTGGCGTTCTCATCCTTTTTTATTCATACTTTTTAATATAGGACAAAAATTCCATATAAATGTACAAAATAAGAAATATTGTTAACATTTTAAAGGAAAATTAAATATTTATACTGGGTACGCCAAAAATTCGTGAAAACTTTATAACTTCATTAAAAAAGAACATACGATGATACAAAAGTCTGGTTTGAAAAAATGGCATCAGAAAAAAGGCGGATTTTTTTAAGAAAAAAAGTTTAAAAAAATACGATAGTTGAATATGTTAAGCAAATTAATGCAAATGAGTCATACATTAAAACATAATGAGCAGTTTGTACAATACCAATTCAATTCTACATTTACAAAGATTTATTTAAGCTAAAGTTGATCAACATGACCTCCACCACATTGTATGGAGCAAGTAAAGCAAATTACAACACCTGTGACACTGACAGCTGAGTAGAGCATGTCTGGATGATCCCAGACACGGTCTGCTGAATGGCATCTTTAAGTTCCGCCAGTGTGGAAGGGACGGACCGGTACACCAGCGACTTTAAATAACCTCACAGCCAAAAATCTGTAGGAGTCAAATCTGGTGACCATGGGGGCCATTTGATCATACAGTCTCGATTTATCACTCGGTCTTCACCAAACGTTCTCAAAAGAAATGTCTTTACTGAGGAGGCAGAGTGGGATGGTGCACTATTTTGCATGAAATTTACTGTAGAAAGCACACCTCTTGCCTGTAATGCTGGCAAAACCTTTTCACGCAAAAGACTGAGCTGCCGTTCAGCAGTCATTGTGCATGTTTTCCAGCTAGATATCGGGCAACGCTCTTCAAAAAAGAAAGGGCCGACAGCAAAAGAGGCAGTGAAACCACGCCAAACTGTTACATGTGGAGAAGGGGGTGGTTTCGTCGGGTATTCACGGGGATTCGATGTCGCCCGAATGCGGCTGTTGTACGTATTGACGTCCCCATGTAGCACAAAGTGGGCTTCGTCTGTCAATATGACGTTAAACAACCATTGTGGTTCGTGTTCCATTTTTGTTAGAGCCCATTTAAGCCCTGGTTTTCAAGAATACAAGTCCGACGCCGTGAAGCTCCAATCAGAGTCTCCTTGATACCAGCGCTGGCAGAACAGAGCGTCGAGATGCATCGCAAATTGAAAATCTCGACGCCGAATACATTGACGTTCGCGTTTTGTGTTCTTAAAAACCAAGGCATTAGCAAACGATTCCCTTGCAGCGATATCTGCTGGCATGATCTGAAGCAGTGACTGCAATTTGTATGGATACAAATGCAGTATTCCGTCGAATGATACGTAGAATCGATGAATCAGGCACTCCTCCCAAAACCTTTCCATCCTCACGAGCACTGCTGCTTCCAGTGGATGATTCTGCTGCCATATCCTCCATTACACTCTGTACAGCTGCAACACGCCCTTCTCTCAAGGAAGGTCTACCATCTCGTGGACAATCTTCCAAACGACCCGATTCTTCGAAGCGCTTGACAAATTTTAGTATCCGTGATAGTGAATTTTTTTCTTCTTCAGTCCTTTTGCAGTGCGAAATTTTCTCAGTGCGTCTGTTACCGAATCGACATTTTTATAAAAGAGCTTGATAATCAACGCTTGATCCAGCAATGAATGCATAATACCGGCATCGAATGAAGAGTCCATGTGCATTCAGATGTTTTATTTACAACCCGAAGCTGATTTGCATAAATCAGCTTCATGTGTGCACCACAGCGCCACCTATCGATCATTTTTTTAACTTTTTTTTCTTTTTGTTCTTAAAAAAATCCATCCTTTTTCTGATGTCATTCTTGCAAACTGCACTTTTTTGTCATCATTTGTTCTTTTTCAATGAATTTTTAAAGTTTTCACGAACTTTTGGCGCACATAATATAGATTTGTAAAATAGTAATAGTCAACCAGGAATACATTTTTGCATAGGCAGAGGCAAAGTCCCCCCTTGAGGAAAGTACCCCTATGGTGGGTAAAAGTTTTCGGTATGGGTATTTTTTAATAGAACTCATCAATACGTTTAAAACGAATGTTTAAACTGTAGATTTGTGATAATTTGAAACTAACTTATATTCTAAGATATCTTAGGTACAGCATTTTTTTTTTTTTTTTTTTCGGATATTTCATGTTCTGTAACTTATTGTAAGGAAAACCATCTGCATTTATAGTAACTTTGACAAATAATATTTTTAATAAATAATATGTACTGCGTGAATTTATATTAGAATATGTAGAAAAAAAGTCTTGTGATTGTGGTATGCACAACATAGGAGTTTTTGTAATAATATAAATGTTTCATGTAGTCCAATGATATTTATTTAAGAATATTCAAAAATATGTATTAAAATCTACATTATCTTTATTTGTTATTAGTGCTAGAAATATACTTCAGTTTCTCGAGAACAACAACCAACCACAATTCAAGAGCATTTTTCAAATGTTTCCTATATATGTAATTGAATAATTTGAAAGCGATGTTATAATTTGAAAAAAAAAAAAAAAAAAAAACTAATAGCCCTCCGTACTAAATTAAATTCTGCTTTTGCCAGAAATTCATCAAATTCTTTCTTTTACTTATTTATTTCTTTTTTTTTTTTTTTTTTTTTTTTTGAAAGAAAAAGAAAAGAAAAGAAATTTAACAACAATCAGTTTCGAAGCGGAGAGTATCGAAAAAGACTTTATAATAATTTTGAATTAGGAAATAAACAGTGTTGTGCACGAACGCGTTCATGAGTTTAGCTCAAAAATTTTGAGTTTTGAGTTGAACTTCGCTCGTTTTTTAAATTATGAACTTGAGTTGAGCGTAGTTCGTTTTTTACACGAACTTGAGCGTGAAAAAGCAATTCAAGCTCAAACTCATTTTAAATATTTCTGTCTGAAATAGGAAAAGGAAAGTGGACCACAGATAGAACTTTTTACAATTAATCTTATCCCCTTAGGGCTCACACACATCTCCCAGCCCACCCTACAAGCGAAGCAAATGGCTTTTGGGAATAGCGGAAGTACCATTCTTTTAAAGAAAAAGATGGACTATGGGCAGTTTCAGTGGGGCTTTCAGTTTTCTCACTTCATCCTTTTATCAGTGAAAGGAAATGCTCGGAAAGTTTTATGAGGGTGGTTCAATTCGTCGCGGGTGTATAAGTTTTTTCTTTTTTGTTGTTGTTGTTGTTCTCCTATATTTGTAGAAAACGGTTTCGGTAACAAAATCTCTGCAATCTGCTGCCCTTAGGCTGCACCACCCCCTTGTTGTGTATACATTGCACCCTTTTACGGCGGCTTTGGAAAAAAAGAAGCTTTTAGATTTGGACAATCAGGCACCAAGTCTTTCCAGAATTAATGAGAAGAAAAAAACACACACAAAACACGATGAAATCATTATATTATTTATAATCAGTTTCACTGCATGCGAAAGACGGGTCCCGGACAAAAGCCCCACCGGACAAAATCCCCACGGACAAAATCCCCACGGACAAAAGCCCCGCCGGACAAAAGCCCCACCGGACAAAATCCCCACCGGACAAAATCCCCACCGGACAAAAGCCCCGCCGGACAAAAGCCCCGCCGGACAAAATCCCCACCGGACAAAAGCCCCGCCGGACAAAATCCCCACCGGACAAAAGCCCCACCGGACAAAATCCCCACCGGACAAAAACCCCACTAAAGCTCAAATATACATGGGGGGGGAGGCTAAAGGGGACCACAATGAGTATAGCAAGATAATATATAATATATATATATTAGGATATTAATGGAACTTTGCTTAATTATCATTAGAGTGTTTAGTAATATATACTGAGAGTTACATATATCTGATAGGGAGGGGTTTCTGCTAAAATTTAGCCATCATTACTACTCGTTGTATGTGTAGATGAATGTATATGGATGCTTTTAATTTCTGTCAAAATACTTTGTGTGTGTGTATATATATATATAATATTATGTGAAAGATTATACACAAAAAATTAAAAAATAAAATATATATTAAAAACATCTTTATTTATTAAAAGTGAAAATTTTTAATGTTTAAATTAATTTGTTTAATAGAACTATTTTAGATTTTAAATGGAAAACCTATTTTTAAAAAAATTAATATATATATATTTTTTTTCTATGAATGATTAAAAAGTAAAATAAAATAAATAAATAAATAAATAAAAATAAGTTTAAAAAATTAACTAAAATTTTTAGAAAACTAATTTAACTAATATACATACATATAATATATGCATATAATAAATTAGTCGAGATTATTTAATACTATTGTTTTGGGTTTTAATATTAATTAAAAAAAAACTGTTTTAAAATACTTTTAATAATAAAAGATTATATATATTTATATATATATATATATATGAATGATTATAAGGAAAACCTTGTTATAAAAATATTTAATGAAATATTCTAAGTAAAAAACTAATTTATTAATTAAAAATAAAATTTTTAAGATTTCAATTAAGTGAGATTGTTTAATACTGTTGTCTGGACTTTCAGTTAAAAAGTTTATTTAAACATCCGAGCGGTAATCGATGTTAGTAGAATGGAAATGTTAAGTTCGATCCGAAATCGCGTTCGTCGACCAAGCCGTTGAGAGTTTCCCGTGGTTTTCTTCGAAAGTTTCGCAGCAAGTATAGGCTAAGGCTCCCGCCCCCTATTCCCACCCCGAAGAGCATTTCACGCAGGTGTAGGGCACTCAAGTTATCAACCGGCTTTAACACTACCACAATCACCAAGAAGATTTTTTTTTTTTAATATAAAATGATTCTTTTACTATAAATGATTATATATATATGCATAATTTATAGCAATATATTTTAATTAAAAATTAATTTAATTATTAAAAATATTTTTTTTAAATAATTCAATTAGTTCAGATTGCTTAATACTATTGTTTGGTCGTTTAAATAAAAATACTATTTCAAAATGTTCTTAAACATCGAAAGATTTTTTACTATCCCTTCATCACAGAAATAAGGAGCTGATTAAAATTATTTAATTTAAAAGACCTAATAGAAAAACTAATTTAATTATTAAAAATATACATTTCAAAAAAAAAAAAAATAAATAAAAAAATAAAAAAATAAATAAAGAGAGATTGCTTGAATAATAATGTTTCAGATTTTAATTGTGAATCTTATTGTAAAATATTTTTAATAAAAAAGATTTAAAAGAAAAAAGAATGCTTATATATATATATATATTTTTTTTTTTTTAGGTTAAAATTCATTTAATAAAATATTTTAATTGATAATACGTAATTTAATTATTAAAAATAGATTTTTTTTAAATTATTGAATTATTTAAGATAATTCAATATTGTATTATATATAATATTACTGTTTGGATTTAATAGAAAAAAAAAAATTAAAAAAAATTTTTAATATAAAAATGTTTCCTACTAATAATTATCGAAAAAGGAACTAATTAAAATAATTTGTATATTCTATGCGAGGTACATATTTAAAGCACAATTTGGTACCTTTATACTAAATACGATGTAACAAAATTAATATACATATATTTGATGTATACAAAATAATTTTTCCTGTAAAATAAGGGCCGCTAGCACTCGAGAGGTTCTGTCCTGTAAACTGGTAGACGTAAGATTACGAGTTCGATCCCAGGTCGCTCTCGTCGACCGAGCCGTTCGGTGCTTTCCGTGGTTTTCACCAAAACTTGTGTAAAGGCGCGCTAGGACCCCTTAGAAAGACTCCCACGGAAGGCACTCCCCTTCAGGTCTAGGACCTTAGTGCAATCTTTCGCCTTTACTCCCAATACCAATAGCATTATCTGTGAAATAAGATATGATTAGCGTAATTGATTGACTAGCAGGGTGTCACAAAGTATTTCTGATTCATTGTGAAGTATATAAATGGGAAAAACTACTTAATATTAATTTTCAGTGTTGTACGAATTTTTTTTAGTACATCATATGGTGTGCATGTACAGTTTACACGATATATATTCGACATAAAAAGTAATCTGTTTAATGCTTTCTCTTATATATACATATGTATATATGTATTATGAATGCGTTTTCATACATGCATAAATATACACGTTTCACACACCATGAAAGCCGAAAATTATTTATTATACTTTTTTGCCCCTTCGCCCTCCCTTCCCGCTCCTCTTAATAATTTTACACTCTCAAAAATACTCTCATTCGATCTGTAGACCCCCAAAACCTTTATGTACCTATTTTGAACGAGCTAACTCCAATTCTATTTTTTACCCCTTCGCTCCCCCCTCCCCCCTTTCCGATCTTCCTAATAATTTTAGACTTTCGAAAATATCCTCATCCTATTTATAGGCCCCAAAAATCTACATGTACCAATTTTAAGCGATCTCACGCTAATTTCAATTTTTTTGTCCCCCCCCCCCCTTTTCAAGCACACTAATAATTTTGCACTTTCGAAAATAACCTCATTTGATTTGTAGACCACAAAAACATAGTAAAATTAAGAATAACAGAATATTAAATGTCATCGAAATCCACGTTAACCAAAAAGAATTAATTTGTAATTAAATTAATAATAACCCGTGAAGAATTTAGTATAGATAAGAAAACAATTTACAGTTAATATCTTTAATAAACTATGAACTATCACACCGAGTTTCTAGTGGGAAAAGTAACAGATTTATTGAATAATTTATTTTATAACGAGTTTAATTAATTTTGAAATGTTAATTTTATCCAAAATATCATACGTAGGGCCTTTGTCCGGGCTAAGTGGGGTTTTTGTCCGGTGGGGATTATGTCCGGTGGGGATTTTGTCCGGTGGAGCTTTTGTCCGGTGGGTTTTTGTCCGGTGGGGATTTTGTCCGGTGGGGTTTTTGTCCGGTGGGGATTTTGTCCGGTGGGGTTTTTGTCCGGTGGGGATTTTGTCCGGTGAGGTTTTTGTCCGGTGGGGCTTTTGTCCGGGGGGATTTTGTCCGTGGGGATTTTGTCCGGTGGGGCTTTTGTCCGTATCCCGCGAAAGACGCACCACATCTCATTTTCTGAAATTCGAATATTGATGTACACATTAACAAGACTAAGAGGTAAATACTAATTTTATATTTGAATTATATTATACATTATTATTATTGCCTTGTTTTAAAACTCACTCATGTTTGAAAAGATTTTTAATTTTTTTTTTATCATTGTAATGATAAATATTTACATATTCAATATATTCGGAGAATTAATGCCAATTCTATCACTTTTATTTGTCTTTGCACCCGAGGTTTAACTTCAGTATATATGCTTGAAATGAAATGTCCTGTCATTTTAATGCTTTCATTAAGGTGCAATAGCAAATGACTGTCCCTTTAGTTAAATTTCTAAAAATTAAAAAAATATGTATATATTTAATATTTCAAATATAAATTATTAATATTTAAATTATCAAAGCTGATAAACAGAAGTGTTGGGTTCGATCCCAGGTCGCGCTCGTCGACTTAACTGTTCGGAGCTTTTTGTGGTTTCTCCAAAACTCGCGTAAATACGGACTAAAAACCCTTAGAAAGACGCCCAATGAGGGCATTCCCCCTATAAGCTAGGACCTGGTATAGTCAATCGGTCTTATGCTATACAACCAACCTAATATATAAATTTCAAAACTATCTGAAATAATCGTAATAATAAAAAATAAATTTTGTGCGTGATAACCATAAATATATATATATATATACATACTTACATTAATATCATTATTGCTATTATTATACTTACAAAGCTTAAAATCCAAACTTCCGAAGATTCTAGCCAATCTAAAAATGTCCAGCAAAAAGGAAAATTGAGAATGATTTTTTCAAAATTGTTTTTCAATATTTTAAATACACTTTAACACTTGTTTATTTTAGCTTATTCATTTTCATTTAAGAATTTTTCTTAGTCTGATTTGATTTCTTGTTAACTTATAATATAGTTTAGTTGGAGGATTTAAGGCTGATTGACTCCGCATGTGTCCTAGGCCTATAGGGGAAATGTCCTCCGTGATATTCTTTCTAAGGGGTCCTAGCCCATATTTATGCGAATTTCGGAGGAAACCACGGAAAACTACGAACGGCTAGGCCGATGAGCGCTACCTGGAATCGAACCCGGCACCTCCCATCTACCAGCATTGAGCGCAGAACCATTCAGCCGCTGGTGGGCCCTTATAATATTATAAGAAAATGTATATTTATTAAAAAATATTAAGTTGTTTATCATTAATTTTTAAGAGGGAAAGAGCTGATTATTTTTGATGAATATAGTATTAAAAAATTATCTAATTCTGTAATTTAAATAAGTAGTAGTTAAGAGAAAAATTAATTCGTATTCGGATTAGTATGTCCCGTACAGATTTAGCTTACAGAATACCAAAAATCTGTATTTAGAAAATTAAACTTATTTCTCAATCAAGAATATATTCATCCAACGTTAGTAGTGAGATAATGGGGTTTCACCTGCAGAGGATGTGGAGGATGTGGGATGTGCTGATGTGTTGATGTGCTAACGCGCACATCGATCGCATCATCCCCATTCACTACTACCATTTCAACAAATATAAGCTTGAAATTAACCTTCTATAGTATTAGACATTGGGTTTTAGGTATTGTATTATCCTATTAAAAGTTTTTGAATAATAAAAAAATAATCCTGTTTTCTCAAAACCTTCGTTTAAGTTTAGTTGGAAAAATTTTTAATATTAAAATTAAGTCGTGAAATTACTTTTCATACTTAGAATATGTAATCTTTAGAAAAATTGTAAAACAATTTTCCCTTTAATACATTCCTGTGTTTTTTAATAACATAAATTTATAAAAATATTAATTTTTTTCCTTTTAATAATTTAATTTTTATAATAATCATGCTTTTCTTAAAATGTGTATTTAGTATTAGTTTTAAAGTTAGTAATGTTTAAATTAAATCATCAAATTACTTTATATTATATTTTCTTTTAATAAAACAGTTTTCTTTTTCTTTTCTTCTTCACCTTTTTTCTTTTAACATATTAGTAAAATTCACAAACATTCTAAAAAATAACAATTCTGAAATAAAACAGACACGGTTTACAGTTAATTGAAAACTTTATTGCAACATTATTTCCACATGGTGTTTCCAAAATTCTTTAATCTTGCTTGCATCACAAAATTAGTACACACATATAATTTATCAAATACAACAAAGTTTGTAACATTCATTTTTTACAAGTATTCATCTAGTAAGTTGTCATTATAATAATTAGTATATACAATTTCGTCAACAATAACGAAGGTGAACAATTTTTACACTATTTACAAATATTTTCAAAGTTTCCATGTATTAAGTTAACATCATAATTATTATATACATATAATTACAACACTTATAACGAAGTTTACAGTAGAGTTAATTACAGTATAGTTTACAATATCTTCATCAATTTTTACAATATTTAGGCTTAAAGTTCTACATTTTGATCAATTTCGCAATATCCATAAGCTAAACTTGTTATCCCATCATCTAAGATGAATCTTTTATCATCGAAGGGACTTAAACTTATTTTATTTTGGTGGATTGTGTACAGTTTATGATTTTCTTGGCCTATTTTTATTTGTTTTTCAATACTTGTTTTTTGTTGTTGTAAACATTGTAAATAGTCTTCATGACTAATTTTATGTCGCACAACCTGAGTGGATACGCCTTTCGCTCTCTTTTTTTCATCTTTACATGATTTTATGGAATACATTTTTGCCTTCAATCCGACAAACTCTATAGCTATTTCACCACTCAATTCGTCTTTAAATTTCCCAATGACTTTTTTGTTTTCATTAGAATAAAGAGGATGATCTATAGGATAATCAGAAAAATCAAAGATAGATGAATTATTTTTCATATCTTGATATATGTCATCTGTTGTAATATGATACGTTAGTGAATCAGTATCAGTAAATAAGAGCGTCGCTTGGTTGTTATATAATGGCTTTATGTAATTATAGTGCAAATTATACATTAGTAATTTAGAAAGTTCAAGAATGCAAAACCCAACATAAATAGGACGATTCATTAAAATACTTGTTTTAAGTCTTTCGACAGCAGTTAGATCTTCCTCATAAGTTTTAAATGATTTAAAGGTGGGAGATGCTACTAATTTTACTGCTCTTTTAGAGGTGTTACTACAAAGTTCAATATTACGTCTTTTTCGTAAGTTTTCCATGGTTTTTCCGTAAACGCTGTTATTTAAGAGCTTGAAAAAGTCCTTTTCAAAGGAAGAAGTTGCATTTTTTCGTTTTTCGGTGTTGAATAATATATATTTTTCCAACCAAGGAGCTTGTTTAAATTGAATGGCTTTATGCACTGCTGAAACTTTCAATCCTAATTGAAGATAGAGTTTTAAATTTCTATAATGCACCACATAATTTTTCTTGTTTTGAATGTTAGGTATTAATTTTGGTGTTCCAACATATTTTCTATTGTGAAGTAAACTTTTAGCATAAGGTGACAGCATTTCTTCGGTTAAGGTTAATCTTTCAGGTGCAAGTGGATAATCGTTATGGGTATGATGGAGGTGCTGAGGGTAATCGAGATCAACTTCAAAAATATAACCAATATCAGAATCATCTCGAAGAGATAGAATCCAGTCTTCAGTTATATCACTTATGTCGATCCATTTGAAGTTTCCGTAGGGTAAGTACTGGGACATAGCCCAACCGTAAAGGTTATTAGCATCCCAGTACATTATATAACTATTGGATTCATCTGGATTATAATCATTCATATAAGGGTTGTTTGCTCGGGCCAGTCTTCTACTAATCATGCTAATTCCACCTCGAATCCCTTTTTCTATTAACAACAACATATTAATGTCTGTTAAGAGCTCTAGAGGTGTTTCAGTCATTTTTAGGCATGCTTGCCAGGCAAGTCCAGGAGTGGTAAAAAGGTGCGCACAATCAATTTTATAATAACGCATGCAAAGTTCTCTGAAATTCTGAAATACATCGGCGAGTAATAAAACATCAGTTTTTACATATAAATTATGGTAATCACCAAGATTTCTCATATTGAATGTATTCCAAATTTTTTGAGCATGTTCATAATCATCCTCAGAAATAGGCTCTTCTGTCAAAGAATTATAAAATTCAGAAGGAGGAGGGAGTGATGATTCTTCAAACTTATTGAAAGAGGTAAAGTATTCGTAGGGATAGACTCCTTTTCTCGTTAGCATATTCAGCGGTGTATTAACAGGGAAATTCTCTTTTAAAATAGTAAACTGCGAAGAGTCAAGGTTTTTCACAAGTTTTTCTAGAGATGTTGGAAGAAACTGAAACGAATCTAAGAAAATCAATTGAATAGGATATCCAGGTTTCTTTAATCTAAAGGTAATGTAATTTTCTAGGGTTGCAGCAATAACTTCTATTTGATGATCTTTATATTTTCCAAGTTTTGCCATAATATGATGTCCATCATAATTTTTCAAATTGTGAAATATAACAGGAATTGATTTAGACTGTTTAAAGTTAAGGTTGCAGGAAGCATGTAATGCACCTCTATAAGCTCCCGAAATATGACAATGATCTCTAACACGATCATTATGTAAAGGTTTTTTACACAATGTACAAAGTTTAGCTTCTTGAAAAGCTTTTTCTTCCTCTAAAGTTAATTTCATTGGTTTTATTTTCATTAATTTTTGACCAAGTATCTCTTTTTCATGCATAATTTGGTCTAAAAAGTGCTCAACAGCATTTTCACCACGATAAACTACAATAGGTTTAATAGAATGTCCATCAGGACCGATAATAACATATGCATAACCACAAGGCTCATGGTATGCAATTTTTTCACTGTGTGAAATATCTAAAGAAGGTGAAACTGAAGTAATAGGTACAAGAAGACTTTCAAAATCGGCATATATTGTATAGGCAACAGGATGTTGTAAGTGCGTACCAGAAAATTTTAAAATATTTTTTTCAACAGAAGGCATTTTAATAACTTGCACTTCATGTTCTTGGCAGTACTGGATATGTGACTGCAATAAATCTTCTCTAGTGAAACGATGCAAACATCGAAAACAGTAATATGCAGCAGTCTTATGCTTGGTTAAATCACCAAGAAGGCGTGAAAAGTTTCGGATGAGACAATAATGTTGCCTTTCATCATCAGAAATTAGTAACAAGTTAATTGTATCAGTGTCATTTTTTGGTGAAATGTACAGGGGACACACTTCATTGTCTTCATAACCGAAGATATTAATCCGTAAATCATTCATCTTTTCAATCTGTGATATCTTTGTCAGAGGTACAGGACATGTTATATTACCTAGTTTAATGGTATTTTCATAGGGTGTGTAATGAGATACACGTTCAGGATTCTCACTAAAATGCAAATTCAGTTTATAGGCAATTAAGCACCAAACGAGGCATTTATTATCCGCATTTTGAATGTTTAACACAGCTTTTTTTGCAGCAAGTTTTAAAGGTAGCTTAATATAGCTACTAGCAGCTAAAGGATGATATTTCGCTATTTTTAATTCCAAATAGTGAATTTTCTTAAAAACCCATCCGGATCCTCTCTGGATGAATTCATCTAGTGACTTATTAATTTTCGCATACCCTTCGCTAATATGCTGTTCAACTGAATCTTCAATAAGTCCGATAATGCAAGAACTTCTAAAATACGTATACATCTCTTCCATGTCTTCATCGGGTTTTTTACGTTCTAGCGAAACTTTCATAATCATGTACCACTTCAGGGCATGCTTTTCCTTTAACTCACTTTGGAGTTTTTCATATACTTGAGGCTGAATGTATGTTTGGAACACACTCATGTCACACTCATTATTTTCGTTTGGATAAAAAAGCACTGTATTAAACACGCTAGAAGTGTTAATCTGTTTTTTAACCCTTTTAGACTTTACAGCAGGTGCAGTTATCTTCCGTTTTCCAGTAACAAGTTCGTGCTCTTGGCGCTTGTGAGATATTAATTCAGATTTTAGATCAAACACTTTATTACAGTCACTGCATGGATATCGTGAACTTTCGTGAAATTTTAAATGTCTTTGAAAATTGTCTAGGCGTGAAAAAACTAGATCACATTGTTGACACTTTATCAAAGATACTTCATCTTTACTTTTATGAAGTAGCATGTGACGAATCAAGTTTGACTTTACGCTGAACATCTTTTCACATTCATCACACTTAAACAACTTTTCTTTCAGATGACTTTTCTCATGCCGATTCAGCAACCATCTCTGAGAAAATTCTTTTTCACAAAAAGAACAATTTAAACTTGGCAACGTTTTCAAAACATTCTTGTCAGCAGGTAGAGATTGGTTTTTATGTATCAACGTATGACGAATCAAGTTTGATTTTAGGCTGAATCCTTTTCCACAGTCATCACACTTGAATAACTTTTCATCTGAATGGCTCATCAAATGTCGATTAAGTAACCATGTTCTTGAAAATGTCTTCTTACATATTGGACAACTCTGAAAAAAATTAATAAAAGGTTTGTTTTAGAATTTTTATACTCATAAAAAGTAATTATAAAAAGTTTTCTTAACATAGTTTTATTGTACTTGATTCTATTTTTACTAATGCAATGTAAAAAATACAATTGCATAAAAATATTTACCATCTTAACCAATTTTCCTAACATAGTTTTACATATTTGCACTAATGTAATGTAAAAAATACATTTGCATAAAAATATTTACCATCTTAAGCAATTTTCCTAACATAGTTTTACAAATTTGCACTAATGTAATGTAAAAAATACATTTGCATAAAAATATTTACTATCTTAAGCAATTTCCCTAACATAGTTTTACAAATTTTTACTAATGTAATGTAAAAAAAATACATTTGCATAAAAATACTTGTTACCTTAAACAATTATTCTTAACATAATGTTGTAAATTTTTACTCACGCATTGTTTAATTCTATTTTTAGAAAGGTTTCTTTACAAACGTGAAAAATTTTCCTATCATGAATATGTGCTAACATAAAATATATTGCATTTCTAAGAAAAAATACTGAACTCACCTTATTTTTATCACTCAATGAGCTTAAGAGCAGCGGATTATCAACTGTAGGAGGCTTGTCACTAATCATCTGAAAGGAATAAAAAACTTTGGTTAGAATAAAAGTCTCTAAAAAATCTTTAAAATATAATAAAAAAATCTTTTAAAATGGAAAAATGTAAAAGAATTAAGATTGAATTAATACAAGTTTAAAAATAGATATTGTTTCCTTAAAAAAAAAAAAAAAAAAAAAAAAACTTACAAAGGATGGTTGAGGTTCTTCATGTACATTCTTTGCACACGATTCTTCAATCTTCAACATTTCTTCTCTTGGCAAACCATAGTTGATGAAAAACTAAAAAAGTAAATGGTTTTCATTTAAAATATATTAAAAATTCACTGTTGCAAAATAATTTTTAAGTTATTAGAATCCTTTTAAAGAAAATTAATTCTTTGAATCAATCAAATGCTAACTATTCATCCTACCAAAATACTATTTCTAAAAAAATTCTTCATTACAATGTGTAAACATCAACAAAATGTAAAACCATGTTGAAAGATCTTTATAAAGTTAAAGTGAAATGCATACAAACACACTCGTTAACCATAGATAAAGTATAACATAAAAATTAAAGCATAAGCTTAATAAAAAATTTCTGAAAAATACATTGCCAATTTTAAAACATTCATAAAAGAAAAAATATATTTTTGATTTCAAAAATGCATATATATTATGGAAAAAATTCTTTTAATTGATTAAACAAACATTTTATCAAGATTTTTAATATAACACTGATTAATAATTTTCATATGAATTAAAATGAAACTAGAACAATTTCAAAGAATCACTAAATGATCAACTTACTTTGTCATCAACAGGCAACAAAGATGAGTTCTGGTTAATTTCCATGTCGAAATAAAAAAATCTTAAACTTTCACTCTCAATAAACAAACACGCAAGGTTAATGCAAGGTCGAACCGAACGCAGGTTTAAACAAGTCTGAAAGACGCTACAGCAAAGCCGATGTTGAAACAACAGAGAGAATAAATATACGTCCGTTCAGATCGAATGCAGGTAAGCGAATGACAAATTAGATTCAATTTCTTAATTACTAATGGAGAAAAAATAGGCTATCCCATTTCTAAGCGTAGGGGTGTCAGGTTTAATGGGTTATTCCACTATGTTGAAGAGGGGTGACAGGTTTTGTGAAATAAACTAACAGTGAGATTAAATAATCATTATACATCACATTTTGATTAATTATTATACTATGTCAATCTATTTTTCATACAGAGGGAAAAAATGTATTAAATGAAAACTTTCACAAACACTTGTTATTAATGATACATAAAAATATTTTTTAAATTATAAAAAACTTACAAGTTTTAATCATGTAGAACATAGATTAAAATTTCAGAGTGTAAACACAATCTATACCTGGAGAATTTTCCTTAATTAAACATGAAAACAACACATAGTCACTCTAAAAATACTTAATTAATCATGTTTTAATTAACAATTAACATTCATTGTATACAATTTATTCATTAACGAACTTGTATTGCATTCTAACACACTTATATTTTCATTAAAACTGTAAAATCACTACTTAAACATCCGAAAAACAGTTAATTACTTTAATTAATTACTTTAATCAACAATTATCAATCATTTCATTAAACATTTGACACACTAGAGTTGTATTTAAACAAAATTTTTCATTGAAATATAAAAAAAACTGTAAAAACATCATTTAATTGTCTAAAAACCACTTAATTACTTTAATTAATTACTTTAATCATCAATTATCAATCATTGCATTAAACATTTGATACACTGGAGTTGTATTTAAGCACAATTTTTAATTGAAATATAAAAAAAACTGTAAAAACATCATTTAATTGCCTAAAAACTACTTAATTACTTAATTAATTACTTTAATTAACCATTCGTTAGCTTAAACAGTCATGTCATTAAACATTTTACGTATTTAAATTATATTATAGCACCATTTTTCATAAAAAATACTAATAAAACATCAAAAAGTGTCTTATTTCCCTGAAAATTCATCAATTTCCTTAATTATCATTAATTAAAGCTAATAAACAACACTTAAACACCTGAAAAATACTTAAGTACCTTAATTTAGCATAACTGACATCAAAAAACTCAAAAAACAAAACAACATTTAGTAGGTAAGAAAGGCCAAGGTTCTACTCTAACTTAAAAATCAATAATTAATTTTTTAAATTAATTTTCTT
The DNA here is from genome assembly GCA_963930645.1 of Salticus scenicus. Lineage (NCBI taxonomy): Eukaryota > Metazoa > Arthropoda > Arachnida > Araneae > Salticidae > Salticus > Salticus scenicus. The sequence goes on from OZ005653.1 coordinate 257,525,755, forward strand.
CATTAATACCCTCGTCATCTTTCACGATTAAGTTAGAGGACGTCTCAAGGTCGATGTCAACTCATCTAGACCCCTCAGGGGGTGGTGCGGCACCCGCACGGCTGGCCTTGCACCCTTGCACCCGCCGCCTGATGGTGAACTCTCCTTTTTTACCTACTAAATGTTGTTTTGTTTTTTGAGTTTTTTGATGTCAGTTATGCTAAATTAAGGTACTTAAGTATTTTTCAGGTGTTTAAGTGTTGTTTATTAGCTTTAATTAATGATAATTAAGGAAATTGATGAATTTTCAGGGAAATAAGACACTTTTTGATGTTTTATTAGTATTTTTTATGAAAAATGGTGCTATAATATAATTTAAATACGTAAAATGTTTAATGACATGACTGTTTAAGCTAACGAATGGTTAATTAAAGTAATTAATTAAGTAATTAAGTAGTTTTTAGGCAATTAAATGATGTTTTTACAGTTTTTTTTATATTTCAATTAAAAATTGTGCTTAAATACAACTCCAGTGTATCAAATGTTTAATGCAATGATTGATAATTGATGATTAAAGTAATTAATTAAAGTAATTAAGTGGTTTTTAGACAATTAAATGATGTTTTTACAGTTTTTTTTATATTTCAATGAAAAATTTTGTTTAAATACAACTCTAGTGTGTCAAATGTTTAATGAAATGATTGATAATTGTTGATTAAAGTAATTAATTAAAGTAATTAACTGTTTTTCGGATGTTTAAGTAGTGATTTTACAGTTTTAATGAAAATATAAGTGTGTTAGAATGCAATACAAGTTCGTTAATGAATAAATTGTATACAATGAATGTTAATTGTTAATTAAAACATGATTAATTAAGTATTTTTAGAGTGACTATGTGTTGTTTTCATGTTTAATTAAGGAAAATTCTCCAGGTATAGATTGTGTTTACACTCTGAAATTTTAATCTATGTTCTACATGATTAAAACTTGTAAGTTTTTTATAATTTAAAAAATATTTTTATGTATCATTAATAACAAGTGTTTGTGAAAGTTTTCATTTAATACATTTTTTCCCTCTGTATGAAAAATAGATTGACATAGTATAATAATTAATCAAAATGTGATGTATAATGATTATTTAATCTCACTGTTAGTTTATTTCACAAAACCTGTCACCCCTCTTCAACATAGTGGAATAACCCATTAAACCTGACACCCCTACGCTTAGAAATGGGATAGCCTATTTTTTCTCCATTAGTAATTAAGAAATTGAATCTAATTTGTCATTCGCTTACCTGCATTCGATCTGAACGGACGTATATTTATTCTCTCTGTTGTTTCAACATCGGCTTTGCTGTAGCGTCTTTCAGACTTGTTTAAACCTGCGTTCGGTTCGACCTTGCATTAACCTTGCGTGTTTGTTTATTGAGAGTGAAAGTTTAAGATTTTTTTATTTCGACATGGAAATTAACCAGAACTCATCTTTGTTGCCTGTTGATGACAAAGTAAGTTGATCATTTAGTGATTCTTTGAAATTGTTCTAGTTTCATTTTAATTCATATGAAAATTATTAATCAGTGTTATATTAAAAATCTTGATGATAAAATGTTTGTTTAATCAATTAAAAGAATTTTTTCCATAATATATATGCATTTTTGAAATCAAAAATATATTTTTTCTTTTATGAATGTTTTAAAATTGGCAATGTATTTTTCAGAAATTTTTTATTAAGCTTATGCTTTAATTTTTATGTTATACTTTATCTATGGTTAACGAGTGTGTTTGTATGCATTTCACTTTAACTTTATAAAGATCTTTCAACATGGTTTTACATTTTGTTGATGTTTACACATTGTAATGAAGAATTTTTTAGAAATAGTATTTTGGTAGGATGAATAGTTAGCATTTGATTGATTCAAAGAATTAATTTTCTTTAAAAGGATTCTAATAACTTAAAAATTATTTTGCAACAGTGAATTTTTAATATATTTTAAATGAAAACCATTTACTTTTTTAGTTTTTCATCAACTATGGTTTGCCAAGAGAAGAAATGTTGAAGATTGAAGAATCGTGTGCAAAGAATGTACATGAAGAACCTCAACCATCCTTGGTAAGTTTTTTTTTTTTTTTTTTTTTTAATGAAACAATATCTATTTTTAAACTTGTATTAATTCAATCTTAATTCTTTTACATTTTTCCATTTTAAAAGATTTTTTTATTATATTTTAAAGATTTTTTAGAGACTTTTATTCTAACCAAAGTTTTTTATTCCTTTCAGATGATTAGTGACAAGCCTCCTACAGTTGATAATCCGCTGCTCTTAAGCTCATTGAGTGATAAAAATAAGGTGAGTTGAGTATTTTTTCTTAGAAATGCAATATATTTTATGTTAGCACATATTCATGATAGGAAAATTTTTCACGTTTGTAAAGAAACCTTTCTAAAAATAGAATTAAACAATGCGTGAGTAAAAATTTACAACATTATGTTAAGAATAATTGTTTAAGGTAACAAGTATTTTTATGCAAATGTATTTTTTTTACATTACATTAGTAAAAATTTGTAAAACTATGTTAGGGAAATTGCTTAAGATAGTAAATATTTTTATGCAAATGTATTTTTTACATTACATTAGTGCAAATTTGTAAAACTATGTTAGGAAAATTGCTTAAGATGGTAAATATTTTTATGCAAATGTATTTTTTACATTACATTAGTGCAAATATGTAAAACTATGTTAGGAAAATTGGTTAAGATGGTAAATATTTTTATGCAATTGTATTTTTTACATTGCATTAGTAAAAATAGAATCAAGTACAATAAAACTATGTTAAGAAAACTTTTTATAATTACTTTTTATGAGTATAAAAATTCTAAAACAAACCTTTTATTAATTTTTTTCAGAGTTGTCCAATATGTAAGAAGACATTTTCAAGAACATGGTTACTTAATCGACATTTGATGAGCCATTCAGATGAAAAGTTATTCAAGTGTGATGACTGTGGAAAAGGATTCAGCCTAAAATCAAACTTGATTCGTCATACGTTGATACATAAAAACCAATCTCTACCTGCTGACAAGAATGTTTTGAAAGCGTTGCCAAGTTTAAATTGTTCTTTTTGTGAAAAAGAATTTTCTCAGAGATGGTTGCTGAATCGGCATGAGAAAAGTCATCTGAAAGAAAAGTTGTTTAAGTGTGATGAATGTGAAAAGATGTTCAGCGTAAAGTCAAACTTGATTCGTCACATGCTACTTCATAAAAGTAAAGATGAAGTATCTTTGATAAAGTGTCAACAATGTGATCTAGTTTTTTCACGCCTAGACAATTTTCAAAGACATTTAAAATTTCACGAAAGTTCACGATATCCATGCAGTGACTGTAATAAAGTGTTTGATCTAAAATCTGAATTAATATCTCACAAGCGCCAAGAGCACGAACTTGTTACTGGAAAACGGAAGATAACTGCACCTGCTGTAAAGTCTAAAAGGGTTAAAAAACAGATTAACACTTCTAGCGTGTTTAATACAGTGCTTTTTTATCCAAACGAAAATAATGAGTGTGACATGAGTGTGTTCCAAACATACATTCAGCCTCAAGTATATGAAAAACTCCAAAGTGAGTTAAAGGAAAAGCATGCCCTGAAGTGGTACATGATTATGAAAGTTTCGCTAGAACGTAAAAAACCCGATGAAGACATGGAAGAGATGTATACGTATTTTAGAAGTTCTTGCATTATCGAACTTATTGAAGATTCAGTTGAACAGCATATTAGCGAAGGGTATGCGAAAATTAATAAGTCACTAGATGAATTCATCCAGAGAGGATCCGGATGGGTTTTTAAGAAAATTCACTATTTGGAATTAAAAATAGCGAAATATCATCCTTTAGCTGCTAGTAGCTATATTAAGCTACCTTTAAAACTTGCTGCAAAAAAAGCTGTGTTAAACATTCAAAATGCGGATAATAAATGCCTCGTTTGGTGCTTAATTGCCTATAAACTGAATTTGCATTTTAGTGAGAATCCTGAACGTGTATCTCATTACACACCCTATGAAAATACCATTAAACTAGGTAATATAACATGTCCTGTACCTCTGACAAAGATATCACAGATTGAAAAGATGAATGATTTACGGATTAATATCTTCGGTTATGAAGACAATGAAGTGTGTCCCCTGTACATTTCACCAAAAAATGACACTGATACAATTAACTTGTTACTAATTTCTGATGATGAAAGGCAACATTATTGTCTCATCCGAAACTTTTCACGCCTTCTTGGTGATTTAACCAAGCATAAGACTGCTGCATATTACTGTTTTCGATGTTTGCATCGTTTCACTAGAGAAGATTTATTGCAGTCACATATCCAGTACTGCCAAGAACATGAAGTGCAAGTTATTAAAATGCCTTCTGTTGAAAAAAATATTTTAAAATTTTCTGGTACACACTTACAACATCCTGTTGCCTATACAATATATGCCGATTTTGAAAGTCTTCTTGTACCTATTACTTCAGTTTCACCTTCTTTAGATATTTCACACAGTGAAAAAATTGCATACCATGAGCCTTGTGGTTATGCATATGTTATTATCGGTCCTGATGGACATTCTATTAAACCTATTGTAGTTTATCGTGGTGAAAATGCTGTTGAGCACTTTTTAGACCAAATTATGCATGAAAAAGAGATACTTGGTCAAAAATTAATGAAAATAAAACCAATGAAATTAACTTTAGAGGAAGAAAAAGCTTTTCAAGAAGCTAAACTTTGTACATTGTGTAAAAAACCTTTACATAATGATCGTGTTAGAGATCATTGTCATATTTCGGGAGCTTATAGAGGTGCATTACATGCTTCCTGCAACCTTAACTTTAAACAGTCTAAATCAATTCCTGTTATATTTCACAATTTGAAAAATTATGATGGACATCATATTATGGCAAAACTTGGAAAATATAAAGATCATCAAATAGAAGTTATTGCTGCAACCCTAGAAAATTACATTACCTTTAGATTAAAGAAACCTGGATATCCTATTCAATTGATTTTCTTAGATTCGTTTCAGTTTCTTCCAACATCTCTAGAAAAACTTGTGAAAAACCTTGACTCTTCGCAGTTTACTATTTTAAAAGAGAATTTCCCTGTTAATACACCGCTGAATATGCTAACGAGAAAAGGAGTCTATCCCTACGAATACTTTACCTCTTTCAATAAGTTTGAAGAATCATCACTCCCTCCTCCTTCTGAATTTTATAATTCTTTGACAGAAGAGCCTATTTCTGAGGATGATTATGAACATGCTCAAAAAATTTGGAATACATTCAATATGAGAAATCTTGGTGATTACCATAATTTATATGTAAAAACTGATGTTTTATTACTCGCCGATGTATTTCAGAATTTCAGAGAACTTTGCATGCGTTATTATAAAATTGATTGTGCGCACCTTTTTACCACTCCTGGACTTGCCTGGCAAGCATGCCTAAAAATGACTGAAACACCTCTAGAGCTCTTAACAGACATTAATATGTTGTTGTTAATAGAAAAAGGGATTCGAGGTGGAATTAGCATGATTAGTAGAAGACTGGCCCGAGCAAACAACCCTTATATGAATGATTATAATCCAGATGAATCCAATAGTTATATAATGTACTGGGATGCTAATAACCTTTACGGTTGGGCTATGTCCCAGTACTTACCCTACGGAAACTTCAAATGGATCGACATAAGTGATATAACTGAAGACTGGATTCTATCTCTTCGAGATGATTCTGATATTGGTTATATTTTTGAAGTTGATCTCGATTACCCTCAGCACCTCCATCATACCCATAACGATTATCCACTTGCACCTGAAAGATTAACCTTAACCGAAGAAATGCTGTCACCTTATGCTAAAAGTTTACTTCACAATAGAAAATATGTTGGAACACCAAAATTAATACCTAACCTTCAAAACAAGAAAAATTATGTGGTGCATTATAGAAATTTAAAACTCTATCTTCAATTAGGATTGAAAGTTTCAGCAGTGCATAAAGCCATTCAATTTAAACAAGCTCCTTGGTTGGAAAAATATATATTATTCAACACCGAAAAACGAAAAAATGCAACTTCTTCCTTTGAAAAGGACTTTTTCAAGCTCTTAAATAACAGCGTTTACGGAAAAACCATGGAAAACTTACGAAAAAGACGTAATATTGAACTTTGTAGTAACACCTCTAAAAGAGCAGTAAAATTAGTAGCATCTCCCACCTTTAAATCATTTAAAACTTATGAGGAAGATCTAACTGCTGTCGGAAGACTTAAAACAAGTATTTTAATGAATCGTCCTATTTATGTTGGGTTTTGCATTCTTGAACTTTCTAAATTACTAATGTATAATTTTCACTATAATTACATAAAGCCATTATATAACAACCAAGCGACGCTCTTATTTACTGATACTGATTCACTAACGTATCATATTACAACAGATGACATATATCAAGATATGAAAAATAATTCATCTATCTTTGATTTTTCTGATTATCCTATAGATCATCCTCTTTATTCTAATGAAAACAAAAAAGTCATTGGGAAATTTAAAGACGAATTGAGTGGTGAAATAGCTATAGAGTTTGTCGGATTGAAGGCAAAAATGTATTCCATAAAATCATGTAAAGATGAAAAAAAGAGAGCGAAAGGCGTATCCACTCAGGTTGTGCGACATAAAATTAGTCATGAAGACTATTTACAATGTTTACAACAACAAAAAACAAGTATTGAAAAACAAATAAAAATAGGCCAAGAAAATCATAAACTGTACACAATCCACCAAAATAAAATAAGTTTAAGTCCCTTCGATGATAAAAGATTCATCTTAGATGATGGGATAACAAGTTTAGCTTATGGATATTGCGAAATTGATCAAAATGTAGAACTTTAAGCCTAAATATTGTAAAAATTGATGAAGATATTGTAAACTATACTGTAATTAACTCTACTGTAAACTTCGTTATAAGTGTTGTAATTATATGTATATAATAATTATGATGTTAACTTAATACATGGAAACTTTGAAAATATTTGTAAATAGTGTAAAAATTGTTCACCTTCGTTATTGTTGACGAAATTGTATATACTAATTATTATAATGACAACTTACTAGATGAATACTTGTAAAAAATGAATGTTACAAACTTTGTTGTATTTGATAAATTATATGTGTGTACTAATTTTGTGATGCAAGCAAGATTAAAGAATTTTGGAAACACTATGTGGAAATAATGTTGCAATAAAGTTTTCAATTAACTGTAAACCGTGTCTGTTTTATTTCAGAATTGTTATTTTTTAGAATGTTTGTGAATTTTACTAATATGTTAAAAGAAAAAAGGTGAAGAAGAAAAGAAAAAGAAAACTGTTTTATTAAAAGAAAATATAATATAAAGTAATTTGATGATTTAATTTAAACATTACTAACTTTAAAACTAATACTAAATACACATTTTAAGAAAAGCATGATTATTATAAAAATTAAATTATTAAAAGGAAAAAAATTAATATTTTTATAAATTTATGTTATTAAAAAACACAGGAATGTATTAAAGGGAAAATTGTTTTACAATTTTTCTAAAGATTACATATTCTAAGTATAAAAAGTAATTTCACGACTTAATTTTAATATTAAAAATTTTTCCAACTAAACTTAAACGAAGGTTTTGAGAAAACAGGATTATTTTTTTATTATTCAAAAACTTTTAATAGGATAATACAATACCTAAAACCCAATGTCTAATACTATAGAAGGTTAATTTCAAGCTTATATTTGTTGAAATGGTAGTAGTGAATGGGGATGATGCGATCGATGTGCGCGTTAGCACATCAACACATCAGCACATCCCACATCCTCCACATCCTCTGCAGGTGAAACCCCATTATCTCACTACTAACGTTGGCAATAATTCTCTGTCTTACGGCTTTTTCTGAACATAGAATTTTTCCCTATTTAATCGTAAAAAAATTATTCAAAATCTTGTTAAACGACGTTATATAAAAATTACTGAAGATTAAGATAGGAAACATTCACAGTTTGAACAGCGGGATTTTAGAAGAATTGGACAGAAAAATGTTCTTTTTTTCTAATCCATTTACTAAAGTATTTTATAAGCAATACTAATAAAGGGAAAAGGAGGCTCTTCAGCTGTTGTCGCTGATAGCGAAACCCCGTGATATTATATGGGGAAACCTGTAATGTAAATTACTTATTACCTAATGTATTTTTTAAAATAATGTTTAGATATTTCACAATCGTTAAAATAATTCATCCTTTCAACAAATTGATTTTTTTTTTTTTTTTTCTAATGTTCTGTTCTAAAACTTTAAAATGCGGATAATTAACTAAAATTATTTTTCGCCCTTTACAGCTTCAAAACAAAATGTTAAAAATTTAAGAAATCCGTTTTAGGAAAACAAAAATCAGTTTAATGATATTACGAGTTTGGCGGTCAGCGTCGACTGGTAAAGCATCCCCTTAAAATTAAAAACTGAGCAAAATAATAATTCACGCTAAGACATTGATTGATTTTATGTAATGATGATGTATGTAAATTTGGAAGATAATAAATGAAGCTACGTCGTAATCTCCCCCCCCCCCAAAAAAAAAAAAAAAAAAAAACTTTAAAAATGCTCTGTGTTCATCACTAGCTGTATTCATAATATTTGAAATTTTAAAATAAAATAAGTATTTTGCCAAAATATATATATATAAATTTATTCTGTCGAAATATTATTCTATGGAAGTCAGTTAAGATCTTACTTTTATTTATTTATTTATTTATTTATTGGATATAATTGAGGAAATTGCCAAAATTTACCTTGTCAAAGGAAATTGCTTGAGAATGATAATTATTTTCGCTTACTTATATGTTACACAAAACTTTGTTTAGAGTTCTATACTTCACGTTGCCTTTATAGGATAATTTCGCATTTTGAGTTGCCTTGAATATAGAAATAAAACTTTTAACAGCTCCTCTATGGTTATATTATCGCAATAAATGAAAATAAATAAATGGAAGAAATTTAAATTTAGAATGCTAAAGATTATTTGGAAATGTTACTTGAAATTTTTGTCTAAGATCAGTAAGTTACTGATACAAGTTCTCTAAAGAACTTGAAATGCATATTTTAAAATTTCCTTACAACTTTAAGTTTTTTTTTATGAATATGTAAATAATTGAATGGGGCATTGGGGGGAAGAGGGGGAATCCCGTCACTCAGAAATATAATATATATAAAACAATTTATACGAATTCAGATTTCTATTTTTAATTTCATTAACTTTATATACTAAAGAAAGTATTGCTGTTTGCTGAATTTTCGAAAATAAGATTTCACTACCTTTTCAAGTTTTAAGTCATAAATGATATTTTTACTTTCTTCTATATTCAATAGAAGAAAATATTGGATTCGTAAAAATTTTCGACCTCGGGTTTTTGATGGATTTACACGTTTTGAGAGCTGTAGAACACGATTTGACAATTTTTAGAAAATGTCTTTCTGTCTGTCTGTGTGTGTGTGTGTGACAAAATTTTATGGCAACTGTATCTCAGGAACTACTGCACATAATTTCATACAAATTGGTATGTAGTTGCACCTTGACATAAATTAGTGCCTATCAACTTTTGGTAAAAATTGTCTTACAGGTTGCGTTTCCATCCCACTTTTTCTAAATTTTTAACATGGTGATATAGGACAAAATTTTGTATAAATGTACATAAAGAGAATTATTTTTTAGTAATCATTATGAAATTTACAAGAATTATTTATGATAGAGATAGTCAACTGGAAAAATTTTTTTGTATGTGTAGGAACCTCGCCACCCCCCCCCTGGGGGGGGGAAGTTCCCCCTCGAGGGAAGTAAATTTTCAAGATGGGTATCTTTCGAAAGGTATCGTCAATACCTTTAAAACGAATGGTTGAACTATAAATCTGTGATAATTTAAAACAAAGTTATCGATTCTTTAAAATTTTAATGAAAAAAAAAACTTAGAAAAAAAAATCGTTTTTTTTTTTTTTGCGAAACTTAACCAAACTTGGTATTTATTTGGTCCCTGACATAAACTGGTGCTTATTACATCTGGGGATCAATCGCTCAACAGGTGGCGCTATGATTGCATTTTTTCTAAATTCCTAACATGGCAGTATAGGACAAAATTTCGTATAAATGTACATAATGAGAATTATTCTTAACCTGTGATTGTAAAGTTAATATGACTTATTGATAATAGTGGTAGTTAATTAGGAAAAAAAAGTTTATGCATGTGGGGGCATCGGGAATCTTCCGAAAGGTTTCGTCAATACTTTTAAAACGAATGGTTGAGCTATAAATATGTGATAATTTACAACAAAGTTATCGATTTTTTTTTTTTTTTTTTACCTTTAACGGAAAAAAAACTTGGAAAAAATCGTTTTTTTTTTTTTTTTTTTTTTTTTTTTTTTTTTAATATTCTTACTGAGTGAATTTGTATAGGGAAAATATAGAAGAAACTCTTGTGGTGGCCACAACATACTAGTTTAAAACTGGATTGACCTCTGAGATAATTTGTTCTTGAGACAATTTGTACGCAAACTAACAAGTTGACACACATGCTTATTTCTGTATAGTAAGCTAAATAGCAAGGAAATTTTCTAATGATTTATCCAAGAACACAAAACCAACATTGACTGTGGCGCAATCAAACAAAGATTAATTAAATTAAACCATTACACTATTTTTAAAATAGTATTATACTTCAAAACAACGGAACCTGAACCTGCAAATGATGGAATTTGTCTCCTATTAATAAGTTTTCTCATGTGAATAATCAAACGTATTGGAAATTTGAGAATAAAAACCACGCAAAAACAGTGGGTCCACTATTCAGAAGTGTCCGCTAAATAATTTTTACTACACTTAAATTAATAAGTTATAATTAAGAATTATAAGTTTAAAACTTAATTAAGCATTAAATTAAAAGAAATCTTAATGGTAATTGGTAATTTAAAAAAAAATGTAAATTACCTATGAAGGTGTTCACAGAGGAGATCTACTTAGAAAAGAAAAGACAAAAAAAAAAAAAAAAAAGCACCTAAAAATGAACTTCTAATGAGTTTCGCCCTTTTTTAAAAATGAACTTGAGTTGAGCGCGTTCATTTTTTCAGACATGAGTTTGAACGCGAACTAACTCGTTTTTTGCACGATGAACTTGAGTTTGAACTAGTTCGTTTTTTTTCGTGAACTTGCACAACACTGGAAATAAAAAGCAAGCGTGCAAAATGAAATAAGCAATAAAACAAGATAATTAAATTTGAGTTCTTTTTTTTTTTTTTTTTTTACTTTCCCTTACCCATAAGGTAGAGAAAGTATTGCTTTGGGGTCAAATTTTCGAAAGCGAGTTTTTGTTATATTTACATGTTCTGAGGTCCCCTGAATACGAAAATCATGTTTTTAGCAAATGGTCTGTGTGTATGTCTGTGTGTGTTTCTGTCTGTTATCAGCATATCTCAAAAACAAATTATGGCAGAAAGTTCAAACTTGGTATGCTAAATGTGTATCATATAAGAATGCTACAGCAAAATTTTCGTTTAGATCAAGCAAATGGTTCGTGTACAGGGACACTCAAATATATTCATATACATAATGTCTATGGGAGAAATTGCAGGTAAGTAGAGTTTAACATCTATAGACTGCACTAAACCAAATGAAACGAATATATATTTTTTGTAATAGAGAGAGTAAACAGGAAAAAAATGTGTATGTAGGAGCCTCGCCTCCGCCCTGGGGGGGAAGTCCCCGCTCGAGGGGAGTAAATTTTCATGATGGGTATCTTTCAAAAGAGCTCGCCAATACCTTTAAAACGAATGGTTGAACCATCGATTTGCGATAATTTAAAACAAAGTTATCGATTTTTTTTTTTTTTTACTTTTAACGAAAAAAAAACAGATTTTTTTTTTTTTTTTTTTTTTTTTTTTTTTTTTAATATTGAGAATAAAATGGACATTTTTGGATATTTAGTGTTATACTACTTCTCTAATATGGAAATCGTCTGCATTATCATAAAAGATATTTTTTTAAATAATAACTTTCATAAATTATTTTTTAATAACCGAATTAAATTGTATATAAATGTAGGTGCATTAATGAAACGGGGGGTTGGGGGGGGGGGGCGGTAGCCCCCCTCACACAGAATTAATTATCATATAAAACTCTTCCGAAGCCTAATTTGAATTGTTTAACATAGGTTTACATAACATCGTTATCTTACCTCTTAATCTCCAACCTGTATTTATAGTATTAAATTTCAGCGTAAGAGAAAGTCGTGTGAGTGACACACCAGATTACTTTCTTTTTAAGAAAGAGAAAATTAATAATAATCAATTTCGAAACAAACATAATCGAAAAAGTTTATTTTAATAATTGTGATTTAGGAAATAAAAAGCGCGCGTGCAAAATAAAATAATAATAATAATTAAAAAAAGCAAGATAATTAAGTTTGAATTTAAGTTGGTAATTTAAGAATGCCATTGATATTTTAATTTATTATTATTATTATTATTATTATTATTAAAATTTATTTTCTCCATTTTATTTTTGGAGAAAAAAAAATTGATTGTGTAACGCTGAAATTATAAATTGATCTAAATTTATTTTGTACTTTTTTATGTGTTATTGTTGTTTCTTTTTTTTTTTTTTTTTTTTTTTTTTTTTCTTATACAGATTTATTGCTATTTCTATTATTGACTTCTTACATCGCGTACACTTTTTTATGTACTTCCTTATATTAACCTAAAATTTCTCAAACCTAAAGATGTACTTCTCGTGTTTAATGAAAGTATACACCAAGGAAAAAATATACCGCTTTCATCTAGAACGAATAAGTGGTCATTTTCTAAATCCCTAAACTAGAAATATAGATTTTCGAGCTATACGTATAAGGCACGCCAATAAGCTGAATACACAAAAGAATCGAGAATTTCTAGTCTATATATTTCTAGATAAAATATTATTAATCCTTTGTATTGCGAGAAATTCTCGCTTGATTTCCTAGAATTGGGTCATAAACAAGAATATGGTTGCTGAAACTCGCCTATTGTATTCGCATTTACTTTCAGTGATTTTTAAATAAAATTGGCCTCAATAATATAGGCAAACGCTCTAGAGTTTTAATAATGGTTTCTAGAACTCGCTTTATTCCAAAGGGTGCTAGAATTTAAAAGGAAGACATAGAACTATTTTTACTAGAGCCATAATTTAGAGTATAGATATCAGTTATAAAACATTTTCTCGGTCTAGGAAGCACTTTGTCATTCAGGGTTCAGAAAAAAAAAAAAAAAAAACGTTAAAAAAATTAGTTTAAATTGATAGATTACATGTTTTACCAGTCTTCAGTAATAATAACATACATATAAAAGTTTAACATTACTTTTATGAGAAACAAATTAACATAATAACATACATATAAAAGTTTAACATTACTTTTATGAGAAACAAATTAACATAATAACATACATATAAAAGTTTAACATTACTTTTATGAGAAACAAATTTACTTATCATGAATGCATGTTGTACGAAGTTCTATATTTAAATAGATCAGTCTGTATGTTTTTTTTTTTTATTTTTTTTATTTACTTTTCAGGCACTTTCTGAACTTTAAAAATCAAAATTTTTAATAAGATGAATGCAAAAACAATTACAAAAAGCTAAGTTTTAAAGTTATACAATGAGTGTTTTTTAATACTTATCAATTGTTTAAAATGAAAATAGAAACTATTTCTTCTAATGCAGGCAACTAAAGCTGCCTGATGATATTGGTTCTTAAACATATATCACAATTTTTGTTAGTGTAATTTTTAATATCCTCCTTTTCGTCAATTTGAAGTTAAGTCCTGAAGTTAACATAAATGTTCCTTAAAAATAATAATAATAATAATAATGATAATAATAAAATAATAGTAATAATTATGTACAATAAATTACATTTAACCGACTTTTAATTATTATGTAACACTATTTTTTTTTTTTTTTTTTTTTTTTATGGAAATATACATGGAATCTATTTTGGCCAAGAAATTTCATTTAATTAGTACCAAAAATAAGGTAATTTTAGAAAATAAAGAACATAAAAAATACTTTAAACAAATTAAGTTTTACAAAGAGAAATTGCTACTTAGAAAATAAATGAAAGAAAATAAACAAATTTTTCAAAAGTAAGCACTATTTTGTAAATATTTCTTTTGTTTTAATGTGTGTTTTGTTTCATCATGTATACCTGTAAAAAAAGTAAAAGTGCTGTAGTTATCGTTTATATTTCGAGGATAACTACATTACATCAAAATCACTATCCATGAAAAAGGGTTGCCAGAGATACAGAAGAGGTTGGACTTCTGCCTGTTGGTCCGCGGAGAGTATTTTATTTCCTCTCTACCACCCATTGGAAACCAATGGAGGCGATCCCCTATCCGCCACCCGGGGACGCGCCCTACAGGGGTTACAGGCTCCCACAATCCGTGGGCGGACTTATATGAAGAAAATTGCCTTCAAATCGCAGATGCTGTATATAGGACCTTTGGTCTCATTTAAAAAAATAAATAAATAAAAAATTCTATCCATGACACGACACCAACCAACACCAACCAACCAACTACATTACATTCAGCGTTTAAAATCTATTAAAATACAGGGTGGCCATAATTAAACTGCAAGTGTTCAAGGGGTGCTGGAGAGAAAACTACTGGGAATATTCCAGTGAAATTTCGTATCTACACGTTTCAGAACATGCGCAAATCAAATATGAAAAAAAAAAAAATCGCCATTTTCACCCGATAGATGGCGCTGTACCGTATTTCAACGCTCACCGGTGGTATATACAACTTCCAAGATCGATAGACAGAGCATAATGACATTCTAAGAAGCATATAAACTATATAAAACATCACTTAAAGTTCATCAAAATTCCATACAATTCGCCTCAGTAATTAAATGTTTACAGTATCATGTAATCAAAAATTAAGGTAAATTAAGATCACAAATTAAACAATCCATAAATTTTTATAAACTGTAAGTGATATTTTATATTGTTTATATGCCTCTTAGAATGTCATTATTCTCTGTCTATCGGTTTTGGAAGTTGTATATGCCACCGGTGAGCGTTGAAATACGGTACAGCGCCACCTATCGGGTGAAAAATGGCGATTTTTTTTTTTTCATATTTGATTTGCGCATGTTCTGAAACGTGTAGATACCAAATTTCACTGGAATATTCCCAGTAGTTTTCTCTCCAGCACCCCTTGAACACTTGCAGTTTAATTATGGCCACCCTGTACATTTCACACACGTATGATTTTTCTTTAGTATAAATTAGCTCATGTATATTTAGATTTACCTTTTCAAAATATTCTTTAGCACATAATACATACATATATGGATTTTCTTTTGTATCTGATAGGAATATATTTGATCAAAGTTACCTTTTGAAGAAATCTTTTGCAGCACACTTCACATCACACACATACGTATGGCTCTTCTGTGTGCGTTGTTAATACCATTTTTACAAAATCCTATGTCTTGTCCTCTGTATGGATGCGTAAAAATCCACTTACAAAGTTTTATTTATTTATATTTTTTTCAAATAATCTTTGAGACACAAATGAAATTGGAAAGACTTGCCTTAACTGCACGCAAACACAAAACATTGAATTGAAATAATAGAACTTTTATTACGAAATGTATTACATAATAATAATAATAAATGTTTTTAATCTATAAAATAAGAAAAAATGATCATGCTTTATCATTCAATTAGATTTTATTACATTAGCTTATGTAACAAATGGTCACCAAACACAGTAAAGCTGAAAATCCCGCAGCTATTGAGAATGTACTTCATACACGTATGGCTTTCCTTTTCTATGTTTGCGTAGATGTGTGTTCAGCGTATTCATTACAGAAAATCATTTAGAACATACTTCAAACACGTATGGCTTTTCTCCTGCATATGGATTCGTAGGTGAATATTTAGATCTCCCTTTTGGGAATATCCTTTAGAACATACTTCACACACTATGGCTTTTCTTTTGTGTGGATGCGCTGGTGAAAATTTAGATATCCCTTTCGGGAAAATCCTTTAGAACATACTTCACATACGTATGGCTTTTCTTTTGTATGGGTGCGTAGATGGCGATTTAGATTATTCTTTTCGGAAAATCCTTTAGAACATATTTCACACACGTATGGCTTTTCTTTTGTATGGGTGCGTTGGTGAATATTTAGATCTCCCTTTTGGAAAAATCCTTTAGAACATACTTCACATACGTATGGCTTTTCTTTTGTATGGGTGCGTAGATGATTGTTCAGACTACTCTTTTCAGAAAATCCTTTCAAACATATCTCACACACGTATGGCTTTTCTTTTGTATGGGTGCATAGATGGCGATTCAGATATCCCTTTTGGGAATATCCTTTTGAACATACTTCACATACGTATGGCTTTTCTTTTGTATGGGTGCGAAGATGATTGTTCAGACTACTCTTTACAGAAAATCCTTTAAAACATATCTCACACACGTATGGCTTTTCTTTTGTATGGGTGCGTTGGTGAATATTTAGATCTCCCTTTTGGAAAAATCCTTTAGAACATACTTCACACACATATGGCTTTTCATTTGAATGGGTGCGTAAATGGCGATTTAGATTTTTCTTTTCGGAAAATCCTTTAGAACATACTTCACACACGTATGGCTTTTCTTTTGTATGGATGCGTTGGTGAATATTTAGATATCCCTTTCGGGAAAATCCTTTTGAACATACTTCACATACGTATGGCTTTTCTTTTGTATGGGTGCGTAGATGATTGTTCAGACTACTCTTTACAGAAAATCCTTTAAAACATATCTCACACACGTATGGCTTTTCTTTTGTATGGGTGCGTTGGTGAATATTTAGATCTCCCTTTTGGGAAAATCCTTTAGAACACACTTCACACACATATGGCTTTTCCTCTGTATGGATACGTAGATGTTTTTTCAGATTTCCTTTTAGGAAAAATCCTTTAAAACATATTTGACACACGTACGGCTTTTCCATTTTTATATGGTTGCGTAGATATGTTTACAGTATTTGTTTTTTAGAAAATCCTCTAGAACATATATTTCACAGGTATGTCTTTCCTCCTGAGTGTTTGCGTTGATGCATATTAAGAAATTTTTTCCCTTGAGATTTACTGCGTATTAAGAGATTTAATTCCAAACATGGCTTTTTGAAAATGAATGTTACAAAGTCTCTTTACATTCCTGTTTTAGAAAATCCTTTATAAGAAACTTCCCGCGCGCGTTTCTTTAATGGTGTATTGGAGTTATTCAGATTATATGTGTATCAATGTTACGTTTTTCTTTGGAATTTCTATGAACCTAAGTCTTAAATAAAAGGTGTTTTCTTTAAATAACTGTGTAGATATATTACGAAATTTTTCAGAAAATAATTTATAACCTGCATCTTAATCATCACAGATTTCCCGAATATATTATTGAAGATGAACTTTAGTATCTCTTGTTACAAAAATTAATTATTTTTCTTCCAAAAAAAACTTTTTTTCTTTACATAATATTTTTTTTCGGGGTGCACTATTATAAGAAAATTATTTATTGCACTTTACATACAAATCAGCATAAATCCATAATTGTTTTTAGATCACCTTTCTGGAAAATCTTTGATGATATTCATTACAAACAAAATGAATTTTTCTTTCCATGAACAATATTTATAACTTCTTAGAAAAATATTTAAAATAAGTATCAGAAATAAAGGTTTTTTTTCTCTTTGCACAAACACAGCAATGAGAAGGTCTACACACACGGATAAAAGCTGGTGCTGGGACACTAGAGAAGTGCCGTCATTCGAAATAAATAATCGATTAACTCGATTATTTGAATTCATTCGATTAACTCGATAATCTAAAAATCATTCGTTAATTTCATTTGTTAATTCGATCATTTCACTCGTTAAATTCATTCGTTAATTTCATTCGATCATTTCACTCGTTAATTTCATACCGATTATTTTTTCTCTCGATTGCCATCATATCCTTTATGCGCGTGCGCGAATGATTTTATCGATTATTTTCTTTCGAATGATTTTATAACCTTTATGCGCGTGCGCGAATGATTATCTCGATTATTTTATTTCGAGTGATTTTAACGACAAAAGTTTTCTTTGTCATTCTACACTCATGTCCATAAATTAAGGATAATGCTAGCTGAGGCAAATAAAGGTTCAGAAGCATGACAAATATGACTTATTCATAAAGTCCATTTATTAAACAAAAGATCAAGAACAATAAAAGGCGGCTTATGTAAGATACCATTTATAAAAACTACGGTTTTTGCTCCCTGAAGCAATTACAAAAAATATCTCCCTTACAAAATCTTAACATTACATGGTTGGTATGATGGTTAATACATTGTATGTCTGTCAGATGATGAAATACAGTCCTTACAACGCCTAGGAATGCTGAGTATTAAATTATTGGTGTGATCTCGGGGAAGATTACTCTACTCAGTAAGCAATGCTCTTCGAAGTTCCGGTACACATATAGGAGGTGGTTGACGGATTGCAACTCGTCGGAAAAGCATGTCCTACACATGTTCTATCGGATTTTAGTCAGGTGAGAATGCTGGCCATTCCATGCGGGTGATAGATTCAGATTGTAGGCATCCGTGTACAACGTTTGCACGGTGAGAACGCGCATTGTCATCCATAAACACAAATTCTGAGCTCATGGCACCCCTAAACAAACGTACATGTTGTTACCGAATGATGTCCCGATAAATGTGGTCTATCATTCTTCCGATTTGAACATGCAGATCTGTTCTGGTGCCCAATATGATTCCCCCCCCCCCAAACGAGCACTACTGCCCTACAGTAAAGGTGTCGTTCAGTGATGTTGTTTTGGTGGTAACGGGTTCCTGACGTTCTACATATAAAAGTCTGGCGTGAATCACACTGCAAGGTAAACCTGGACTCGTCGGAAAACATCACACACGTTCACTGTGCCGCTGTTCACATTGCATGTTCTCTACTCCAAGTTAACCGCTGGCACAGTACATTGCCGTGAGTGGAACACATCTAACAGGCCTGCGAGCATATAGACCAATATCACCCAAACGTCTACACACGGTTTGTCTTGAAACTGTGGCACTCGTGGCTGTAGACAGCTGACGAGACAGGTCTGATGCTGCGCTTTATCTGCTTATTTTGGCAGTTACTGCCAAATACCGGTGGTCATTCGGCATTGTAACTCGGGACCGACCAGTACTGTAACGTCGACTGGCATTTCCATCATTTTGGAATCTTTGCCAAAGCCTAGAGATGACACTTTGGGTGATTCAAAGTTCCCCCGATACTTCTATCTGAGTACGCCCATATTCTTGTGGACCGATAATTCTACCACGTAAAAAATGATCTGCATGTGTCCTCTGTGTCATAACCATTCGGTTGTGGCACTGAGCAGCACACAGAATGCTTGTGAAAAATTTTCCTTATTTGCTCCCATTCCTTATCTACCCCCTTCTTACACTTTCGTCGTTGTAACATCATATCGGCGTCATCTGATGGCTTCCTATAATTTGCATATATTCTTAAAGATGTGTGTGGTATTTCTACAGGTGAAATTTTTGCATTAAAGTTCGATTTCAGTGGGAATCTGAATTATCCTTAATTTATGGACATGGGTGTATATTCCGATTATTTGCAGCGATTTCTTTCTTGTTTATAACGAATGTGTAGTTTGTGAACCGTTGTTTTTCAAAATACGCGTTAATTTAGTAATGTTTCTATTCATAAAAATAGTTTAAAAATAATAAACATTTTGTTCTTTTAAAGGAAAAAAAAAAAAGGAGTACTCATAATTTTTACATTATATTAAATTCTTTTTTTTTTTTTTTTTTTCAAATATACATATATGAATTATGGCTATACATACATGAATTTTTCAAGTTTATATGAGAAATTTCAGGGTTCAAATATTTTCAAATAATAAATCTAGTTTTATTAGAATACATAAATAAGAACATCTATATATTAATTTGAAACTTGTTTTTACTTTGTCAACTAAATTGAGAGAACGGCTGGGTGTAAAAATTTGGTTGAGGTGTCTGAAAAAAGGCCTTGGTCTATAGATGAGCCCCCAAAATAGAAAAATAAAAAAAAGTCGAACGGTTGCCCCCCGGGCGGGGGCAGGGAAAGGGGCGAAATTAGTTTGAGAGGGAAATCCTTTCTAGACCCACACATGTAGCCCCTCATATTAAACGTCTTGAAATTTCACGTTGATTGGGGCTGTTTGTATACAATATAGTGCGTCCCCTGGTGGTGAAAAATGGAACTATGTGATTTTGTAATACAGGTGTATCATGTTTAAAATAAATTAACATGATATTTAAAAACATGATATTTAAACATGATATTTAAAATAAGGTGTATCATGTTACACCTTATTTTAAAGGTCTTGGTATTTCCTGACCGTTGGTGATGTTCATACAGAACACAGTGTGCCCCCTTGCGGTTGAAAGTGCAACTAAAGTATTTTGCAGTTGGCACCACCATGTGACACCTTATTTGAAAGGTCTTGGAGATTCAACGAATTCAACGATTTTTGAAACATTACGGTCAATAAAGTGACCGTCGAATTCGACGGGTTCCAGCTAGTTTTATATTAATTTCAATTTATTGTGATATAATAAGACACACACACATATACTCACAAATAAATTAAAAATAAACAAAATTGGGAATTCACTACATAAAATAATAAAATAAATTTAGCTTTATACTAATGACATTAATGCTCAATTTTTAAACTTTCTCATACATATAAATGGTAGAGAATGTATTATTTTGCGGCAAATTTTCGAAAGTGAGTTTTTGCTATATTTACGCGATTTAAGGAGCAATGGATCCAAAAACAAGTTTTTTTTGCAGTTGGTCTGTGTGTTTATTAGCAGTATACCTCAATAAAAAATAGTAGCACGAAGTCAATGTTTTTTTCCTAAATCTGTATTATATAGGGATGCTATCTATACTACACATTTGTTGTGCTCTAACAAATGGTTCGTGTACAGGGACAACCAAGATAATTCAAATTTCAAATACATTTTGCTTATATGGGTAAATTTCTAGTAGTTGCAATTTAACATCTATATTTTGCGATTAACAAAATTACATCAGCATACTTTCTTTTTTCTTTATAAAAATAAAATCCCGTTTGTGCAGAATATGGTATGAAAATCATCGATCATTCGTTTGGAGAGCTACTCAAAATCATTTGGATATATTGGGACTATAATTTGAAATTCTAGAAATTAATACATGTCTTTTCATATAGGACTAAATTTCCCAATGGACTATGTATATACCTTTTCGACAATATGAAAGGCTACTTAAAATAAAGCGAAATTGTTTAATCTGTTGACTGTAATTCATGTAGATGTTTTGCTACATTTTGCAATGTCGACGAAAACTGCTCAGGAATAAAAATTAATTGGTCATACTAATACAATAGACAAAGTATTTTTTAAAATTCAATTTTCGGTTCTGTTTTTGTATAATGTCGCTTTCTGTGGCCTCATGTATATGAAAGTCAAATTTTTTAAATGTTTAATCTGTATCCATGTGTTCAAAAAGCATAACTTAAAAATTAATTAATTGCAAAAAAACCAAATTTGTATCCTGAATTTCATGTAAGGTTGCCATTTAAATAATTTAAAATGAAAAAAAAATGGCAATAACTGTGTTAGGTTGAAAACGAAAAATAATCTATAATAATAAAAGAAGATATTTGTCTGTCTGTCTGTGCATCTAATATACGTTCAGCCCCTATTGAACGCAGAAGTACAAAATTTGACATACGGGTGCTAAGAGGCTTTCCCGAGGGGATAGTGAAAAAATATTTTTTAATTTTTAATCAGTTGTGGAGATATTAATTAATTAATTGAGAATTCACCAAGATTGCATAAAAATAGATATTTTGACGGAGTTAAGAGCTGAAAAAGTGGAAAATAAATTAGAAATATTAGTCCGATTGTTACGAATTCGGTACCAAATGAGAGAGGCTTTTTTTTTTTTTTTTTTTTTTAATCTAACAGTGCAAGCGGCTTATCGATACAACAATTAGGTTTTTTTAAATTAACTAATGTGCTAGCTGGAACCCGTCGAACTCGACGATCATTTTATTGACCGTAATGTTTCAAAAAACATCGCATCATTATTTAAATGTATTTCAAGTTAAAACATCTAATATAATTTACGACATTTCACTTAAAAAAAAAAGAAAGTCAGAAAAATGCTTATAAATAGAAATACTATATATGACATCACTTTCAACAAAGTACAGTCAATGTGACGTCAAACCGACTCCAAATAAACAGTTGCTATCTTTTATTTTCTATTTCGTTTAATACTAAGACTACATGTCAGCTGACCCGTCCGGCGTTTCCCGGGCCCATGGTAATAACCGTAAATGAACCTTAAATTTGTATGGTTTTACATCTTTAACTCAATTTTGTTTGAATTTCTATTTTTAAATAAAAGGATCGTGAAAAAATAATCAGCTGTAACCAAAAAAATTACCTCGAACCGAACGAAACTCTGTCTTGTGACCTTGGTGCTTTCGGTAGCGCATACGCCGGCCGCTAATAACATGAAAATATTCCCAAAAATTAACATTGAACCCAACGAACCCGCTCGGTGTTGCCCGGACCCATGATACCTTAAATGAACCTTAAATTTGTATGATTTTATATCTTTAACTCGATTTTGTTTGAATTTCTATTTTTAAATGAAAGCATCACAAAAAAAAAAAAAAAAAAAAAAAAAAAAAAAAAAATCATGTGTAACAAAAAAAAAAAAAAAAAAAAAAAAAAAACTCAAACAGAACGGAACTCGGGCTCGTGACCCGGTGCCTGCGGCAGCGTATATACAGGCCGCTAATAACATGAAAAATTTCTCAAAAATTAACCTTGAACCGAGCGAACCTCTGACTCGTGTTACATCTGCCTGTGACTGCTGCACTGTAAGGCAGGCATGCATGCTACACACGCGTTGCAAATTCCACTTTCCTCCACCAGGGGGTGCTGTATGATGTATACGAACATCACCAATCGCCTTGAATTTCCAAGACATTTCAAATAAGGTGTCACTGGTGGTGTCAACTGCAAAATCCTTTAGTTGCCCTTTCCACCGCCATGGGGCACAGCGTGTTCTATACGAACAACACCAACGGTAAGGAAATACCAAGACCTTTAAAATAAGGTGTAACATGAGAGGGTCGACTGCAAAATCACCTATTTCTATTTTTAACCACCAGGGGGTGCAGTATATTGTGTACGAACATCCCCAATCAACATGAAATTTCAAGACCTCTATCACCAATCGCTTTGGATTTCAAAGAAATTTCAAATAAGGTGTCACATGGTGGTGTCAACTGCAAAATACTTTAGTTGCACTTTCCACCGCCAGGGGGTGCAGTGTGTTCTGTACGAACATCACCAACGGTCAGGAAATACCAAGACCTTTAAAATAAGATATACATGATAGGGTCTACTACAAAATCACCTAGTTCCATTTTTCACCACCAGGGGCGCACTATATTGTATACAAACATCCCCAATCAACATGAAATTTCAAGACCTCTATCACCAATCGCCTTGGATATCCAAGGCCTTTTAAATAAGGTTTCACATGGTGGTGTCAGCTGCAAAATCATTTAGTCCCACTTTCCACCGCCAGGGGGCGCAGTGTGTTCTGTACGAACATCACCAACGGTCAGGAATTACCAAGACCTTTAAAATAAGATGTAACATGATAGGATCTGCAGAAAAATCACCTAGTTCCATTTTTCACCACCAGGGGTCGCACTATATTGTTTGCAAACATCACCAACGGTCAGAAAATACCAAGACCTTTAAAATAAGATATACCATATGATAGGGTCTACTAGAAAATCACCTAGTTCCATTTTTCACCACCAGGGGGCGCACTATATTGTATGCAAACACCCCAAACAACATGAAATTTCAAGACCTCTATCACAAATCGCCTTGGATTTCCAAGACCTTTTAAATAAGGTGTCACATGGTGGTGTCAGCTGCAAAATCCTTTAGTTGCACTTTCCACCGCCAGGGGGCGCAGTGTGTTCTTTACGAACATCACCAACGGTCAGGAATTACCAAGACCTTTAAAATAAGATGTAACATGATAGGGTCTGCAGCAAAATCACCTAGTTCCATTTTTCACCACCAGGGGGCGCACTATATTGCATGCAAACACCCCAATCAACATGAAATTTCAAGACCTCTATCACCAATCGCCTTGGATTTCCAAGAACTTTTAAATAAGGTGTCACATGGTGGTGTCAGCTGCAAAATCCTTTAGTTCCACTTTCCACCGCCAGGGGGCGCAGTGTGTTCTGTACGAACATCACCAATGGTTAGGAAATACCAAGACCTTTAAAATAAGATGTAACCTGATAGGGTCTGCAGCAAAATCACCTAGTTCCATTTTTCACCACCAGGGGTCGCACTCTATTGTTTGCAAACATCACCAACGGTCAGGAAATACCAAGACCTTTAAAATAAGATATAACATGATAGGGTCTACAACGAAATCACCTAGTTCCATTTTTTCACCACCAGGGGGCGCAGTATGTTGTATGCAAACATCCCCAATCAACATGAAATTTCAAGACGTCTATCACCAATCGCCTTGTATTTCCAAGACCTTTTAAATAAGGTGTCACATGGTGGTGTCAGCTGCAAAATCCTTTAGTTGCACTTTCCCCCGCCAGGGGGCGCAGTGTGTTCTTTACGAACATCACCAACGGTCAGGAATTACCAAGACCTTTAAAATAAGATGTAACATGATAGGGTCTGCAGCAAAATCACCTAGTTCCATTTTTCACCACCAGGGGGCGCACTATATTGTATGCAAACACCCCAAACAACATGAAATTTCAAGACCTCTATCACCAATCGCCTTGGATTTCCAAGACCTTTTAAATAAGGTGTCACATGGTGGTGTCAGCTGCAAAATCCTTTAGTTGCACTTTCCACCGCCAGGGGGCGCAGTGTGTTCTTTACGAACATCACCAACGGTCAGGAAATACCAAGACCTTTAAAATAAGATGTAACATGATAGGGTCTGCAGCAAAATCACCTAGTTCCATTTTTCACCACCAGGGGGCGCACTATATTGCATGCAAACACCCCAATCAACATGAAATTTCAAGACCTCTATCACCAATCGCCTTGGATTTCCAAGAACTTTTAAATAAGGTGTCACATGGTGGTGTCAGCTGCAAAATCCTTTAGTTGCACTTTCCACCGCCAGGGGGCGCAGTGTTTTCTATACGAACATCACCAACGGTCAGGAAATACCAAGACCTTTAAAATAAAATGTAACATGATAGGGTCTGCAGCAAAATCACCTAGTTCCGTTTTTCACCACCAAGGGTCGCACTATATTGTATGCAAACATCCCCAGTCGACATGAAATTTCAAGACCTTTAAAATGAGGTGCTACATGCGTGGGTCTAGAACGGATTTCCCTCTCAAACTAATTTCCTCCCTCCCCCCCCCCTCCAAATCTACTTTACCCCTTTTCCCCCCTTTAAAATCGAAAATTCCAAATTTGCAGAAAGTGATTTTTTAGTATTTGACTCTAGTCCCCATATGTACAATTTCTTCACCGTGAAGTAATTTGAAGCTTAGTTAAGCTCGTAAACGTGTTTTTAACCCAACCGTTCGACTCTTTTTTATTTTTCTCTTCTCATAGCACATCTACAGACCAAGACCTTTTTTTAGACACGGGGGGGAAACGTTTCCCACCCGTTTCCCACGGAGGGAAAACGGTTTCCCCCCAACCGTTCGCCTTTTTTTTATTTTTCTCTTTTCATAGGACATCTACAGACCAAGACCTTTTTTTAGACACCTCAACCAAATTTTTACACCAAGTAGTTTTCTCAATATTGTGGAGACAGACAAAAACATGTTTCAAATTAATATATAGATGAATTTTAGGTGTGAACATCATTTCAACTGCCAGACAAATGTCTGCGATGAAAAAGGAAATTTTGAAGTATTTTAAATTGAGATAAAATGAAATTTCGTAATATTTGGTTTTAACGCCCGATAATTCGACTGTGAATATTTTTGAAAGTGTAGAATTATTAGGAAGGGCTTAAAGAGGGGTTTGGGGGCGAAGAAAAAATAAAGAGAGAGAGTGTTACAGCCTTTGAAACTGGTATTATTAAGTTTTAAGGCAGGATAAATCTATTTCGGATATTTTCAAGCGTAAATTTATTAGGAGGGACTTAAAGGTGGGGGACAAAGGGACAAAAATGTAGAAAAGGAACGGCAGTTTCGGAGAAAACAACGGAAAACCCAGAACGCTCTTATTCTTTTATATTTTGCAGAGTTTCAAATTTCAATGTCCGCTCACATTTCGTTGTAAGGATTTTTAGCATTATGTAGCCCGGAATTACGCAAGTTTCGGCGAAAACCATGAATAAGTCAGTTGGTTGGTTGGTTGTAGGATTTAAGGCCGATTGACTCCTGATGTGTCCTAGGCCTAGAGGGGGAATGCCCTCCGTGGGGGTCTTTCTAAGGGGTCCTAGCCCGTATTTACGCAAGTTTCGGAGAAAACCACGGAAAACTCCGAACGGCTAGGTCGATGAGCGCGACCTGGAATCGAACCCGGCACCTCCCATCTACCAGCTTTGAGCGCAGAACCGCTCGGCCGCTGGTGGGCCATGAATAAGTCAGACACAAATCTTTTAATAAAAATTTTTATATTACCTTTGTATCTCAGCTTCTAAATGACGGAATTTCATAAGTAATATATCATTTTAAAAGTCATTTGAATTGGAATTGAACAGTATATGTTGCAAATCTCTGTCGCCAGAGGTCGCATTGATATTTTAATAATTCAATATGTAGAATTCTAATTAAGATTAAATAACATATAACACATCATTTAAAATATTGCGAACTTTTAAACTGATATACGTCGTTAAATTCCGTACGGAAGTTTCAGAAAAAACCACAGACTAGCCAGAACACCTTTATTACAATATCTCCAATTCTAATTATGATGCAGGTTTTCGAATTCCGATACTCCATTCACATTTGATATTAAGGGTTTTTAACACTATTTAGAGCGCAGTTACCGAAGTTTCAGAGAAAATCACCAAAAAAATCAGGCACAATTTTTTTTTATAACAATGGTTATATAACTTTTGTATCTCAGCTTCTAATTAACATAATTTCATAGGTAAAATATCGTTTTAAAAGTCATTTAAATTGTAATTGAAGAGTACATATTGCAAATCTCTCTCGCTAGAGGGCGCATTGACATTTTAATAATTCAATATCTCCAAATCTGATTATGAGTAAGTTAGTTACATTTTAGAAGATTGGGAGACCGTAGGCCCCACCGGGTTGCACATTTGCCATGATCAGAATTTTCAGAGGTGCTTTACATGATAAGCGAACAGGCTGTTTCAAATAATGAAACGTAAAGCGGCGCCTTAATCTCCGCTCGACTTTGCTAAAGTCAGAATTTTGAAAGATCGTAACACGGTGAGCGAACAGGCTGTTTCCGATATTAAAACGGGAAAAGGGCGCCGCAGGCGCTACCGGGTGGGAGTTTACTGTGATTAAATTTTTCAATAAAGCTATTTTCCCTATATGTCAATAAGCTGCTAAAAAGACCTGAAACGTTAAAGAGGCGCCGCAGGCGACAAGGAGTCGGGGTTTCATAAAATCAGATTTTTCAGGGATCGCGAACCAGCTGGTCGCCGAAGGCGGTTAGTAAATAATAAAAACCTCGACCCTTTGTTAGTCGAACAAAGCAGGCACGAGTTCTGCAAACAAGTAGTAAAACGTTTTCTGCTAATTCAAGTACTGTATTAATACCACTACTTTTATGCTTTTCTTTGATAGCAGCCCAGCAAAATTAAACAGCGCGAATAAATGCTTATAATTCAATCTGATTTCTTTGTTCTTTTGAAGTAGCTGCCATTTAGAAAAAAAAAATGGTACATAGAGCTTATCAATAAACTTAGGTTATGTACATAATGATTTTCAGACAAATTGGTTCATAAATAAATTTTTTAACTGAGTTTGAAATGTTGAAGAAATTGCAATTTTGAAACAAGTTTAGGGATCGAGTTGACTAAAAAAACTAGTTGGCATAGGTGGACTCTGCTCAGTTCCCCATCATATTTATGTTCTCAGAAATTTCTAGTGCGAGACATATTATAATCATGTTAAAAGAAATGAATTTGACCAAAGCTTGATACAGTGACAGAATGAAATCCCCGCCTAATAGGCTATCCACCATTCACTTCGATATATTTATCTTATTCTAATCTATTAATTTATTTTATCAGGGTCGATTCCGTTGTTTAGTTTTCATGCTACTATTTCCAATGCAATAATCCTCAAAATTCATATTTATATGAAAAATTTACAATTTCGCTATGTTGATAAAATCGTAAATTACGAATAATTTACGAAATTTTCCTATTAGAATATTTTTAGTCAATCATGTTCAAACAAATATCATAAATGTAATTTTGAAGTTGTCTAATGTATTTATGATCCTCAAAATGGAAGTTTATGCTCAATTTTGCCTTATTCTGACATGTTAAGTAAATCGTAAATTCCAAATAATTTACGATTTTTTTTTTAATTGTAAAAATCATAGTCTATGATATTCATGCCAGTATCCAAAATAATATTTAAAAAGTGGTTTGACATCTTTACGATGAAAATATCCCTCAAGATTTACGTTTATGTGAAATTTTGCTCTAGTCTGATATGTTAAGAAATTCGCAATTTTCAAATAACTTACGAAATTTTTATATTGGAAAATTCATAGTCATTAATATTCATTCCAGTGTTCTAAATAATATTTCAAAAGTAGTCTGACATCTTTACGATGAAAATATCTCTCAAAATTGACGTTTATGTGAAATTTTGCTCTATTCAGCCATGTTAAGTAATTCGTAAATTTCCAATAACTTAAGAAATCTTTATATTGGAAATTTCATAGTCATTAATATTCATGCCAGTGTCCTAAATAATATTTCAAAAGTAGTCTGACACCTTTACGATGAAAATATCTCTCAAAATTGACGTTTATGTGAAATTTTGCCCTATACTGCCATGTTAAGAAATTCGTAAATTTCCAATAATTTGGAAAATTTTCAAAGTAGCATATTTATAGTTACTGATGTTCATTCCGGCACCAAAACTGATATTTTAAATCTGGCCTGACATTTTTAAAGTAAAAAGTTTCCATTTAATGCACGTTTAAGTGAAATTTTATCTTATTCTCCCATGTTAAGAAAAATCGCAAATTTCTAATAACTTACGAAGTTTTTTAAATCGAATGTTGTAAATGAATAGGGTTCTTGCCAATGTCGAAAGTAATATTTTAAAACTGATCTGACCTCTCTGCGATCATTTGTTCGTGAGATATCGTGTTAACAGACTAACAAACTAACGGACTAACACACTGACACACTAACGGACTGACACACTAACAGACACCCTACAGACAGACACCATAGAAATTTTGTCATTTTCGGATTCCTCACACCTGAAAACGTGTAGAAAAGTCAAAAAACCGAGGTCGAAAATTTTCACGATTGCCTAAGTTCCCCATACCTATAGTATGATGGGGAACTAAAAATTGGTTGAGTCGGGATCATCATATGAATTATGCATATATCAAGCTTCAGACAAATCTGTTCGTAAATACGTTTTTTATGTGAGTTTGAAAATTTTAAGGGGCCGTTATTTTTAAACAGGAACACTCGATCGAGTTGATTAATAAGCTTGGTTGAAACCTTGATATGAACTATGTACATACCGAATTATAAGCAAAACTATTAAAAAATGCATTTCTTATCCGAACTTGAAATTTTCAAATGGCCACCATATTTTAACTTTATTGTTGATCAACCAACAAAATAACTTCAGCTATTACTATGGTGGATGCATTGTCAAATTTGTGTTTCAATTGATTCAGTTATACATACATACTACACACACACACACTATATGTATACACACAGAGAAAGAGGGGGGAGAAAACAAAGTCATTATTACAAATAATTACTTTGAATTTTGAAAAAAGTCTACGTAAAAAAATAAATAAATCTCAATTATTAAAGGTTAGACTTAAAATTTCATAGCAATGAGTGAAAAAAAAAAAAAAAGTATAAACAGAGAGCAACCTGATAGCTACGAAAAAACCGAAACTAATTACAAAACGCTTATTCTACGCTTACGTCATCGATAATTGATAGTAAAATCATTCGATTATTCCCATCTCTAGCTGGGACATGTTTACCTCTACCATCTCACTCATGACCAAGCATAGAATAACAATAAAGGAAGAAGGAGCGTACATGTTTTGGTTTCGGTTTGTAAAATCCAGGAATGCCGGGTATAGGGTTGTAACAGTGCTTCCATCTGATTGGTTGGCGACTTGTTGGCGAGATTTTTGAATTGTCTCGTCTCTCTCTCAATCAGTCTGCGAGGCAGCACCCACAACAAACAGCGATAAATGTGCTGAGGATGGGTGCCCTACTTCAAGTTTGAGAGGAGCAAAAGTAGCTTTCGCTGGCATTTCACTAGAAGGGGTTTGTAAGCATTAGAGTATTGGCATGCTCCTTCTTCCTTTATTATTATTCTATGTGACCAAGACCTTTTCATGACACAAGACCTTGTAGCCTCAAAGATCGAGAAATATTCTTGACATTTGTTCTGCGCATCTCGTCACGATTTGTTTACGTCATGGAATAGTTACACCACGGAACCAATAAACGAACACGAACCCTACTTGGACTTGCTGATGTAAACACAAGGATAGTTTGTTTTGTTTGTGTTAACAGTAATAGAAAATTTTTTAATAATTAAAGTTCATTGGATTTTTAAAGTATCAACATTAGTTATAGAATTGCTGCAGCCTCATTATTGTACCTTTATGGCTACATTTATTTATTTGTATTTTAACTATTTTATAATATAATACTTACCAAAATTTATTGCAAACGTATATTAAATTCATTACTTTTAAAATGAAAAATCTGCCTAAAAGTAATTCTGAATAAGTAGAATGCATATCTTTTTCTTTCATATGTAATCTTAAATATGCCTGACTTATTAATTTTATTTAACTATGTAGCTGTTTAGTCGTAATAGGGCAATCCCACGAAAATGTCAACCTGAGCATCAATATTTCAAAGTTAACAAAATATTGAGTGTGATACCTACATCTTTTTAAAGCTTGGAATATGTATTTCAGTAGTGTAAAGTTTAATTTTAAATTATATAAATTGTTTTATGAAAAGTGGTTATTATAGATGTCCATGTGTTTTCAGATTAGGACATTGAAGCATATCAGTAAGAATTACAAACTTGTTTTTTTCAGAAAAACCTAACAATAAAATACTTATTTTAATCATATAGCTTCGATTTTATAATAAGCTTTTAAGTAAAATGGTAAAGGGTTTAGTTTAAACCAGAGAGTAAAACGTGCTGTTATTTTCAAACAAATATATATTTTTAAATAGACTTTTATTTTTTTTCATAATTTTTACATTAAATTACTTTGTAATCTAATGATACATATCTTATTAATCCCTATATCATTTTACATTATTTTTAGGCCTAGCTAAATAACATTGAATAAAAATAATTATAATAAATGGCAATGTTAAAAGAAAAATAATTAATAGTTCAATTAAAATTAATAATTATTAAAAGTTAGATTTTACTCACTTTGTTTGAAAATGTCATGCACAGATTATGGAAAATAACTTTATTAAAATGCTTGAGTATGTTGTTGGTTACTTGTAGTACATACATGTGTAATTAATTCTAAATATTTAACTGTTTAATTTTGTATATATACTTTGTTAATTAAAAAAGAAAGATGTTTTATAATTGATTTTATAATTTTTTTTTTTTTTGGAAAAGGCAAAAATAATAATAATGTAAATGTAACAATTTTGCTGAAAAGTTTTCTCTTTAATAATATTTTTGTAAATATGACTTTTACATATCTGTGTAGCATATTTGAAGCTGGTTGCTTTTAAATTAAATTAAAAAAGAAACAGATTATGTTTAGATTATGAATTCTCATTGTTTTATTGAGATACAGTTTGAACAAATAAAAGTAAGCTTAATCACAAATTTATTATCTACCACTTGTATTTTATTTATTTTATTTTTGCAGAAAATTATGCATTAAAAAGTTTAAAAGTACTGTGCAAAGCCCTGTTAAAAATATTATCTATAATATTTATTGAATTACTTAAAGGTTAATGGAAGACTATTTTGTGCTACACATGCTTTAAAAACTTTTTATATTTGTAAATTCAACCCGTGCCAAATCAACCAGATTTTTTAGTTTTCAATCCACACACTTCAGATTTCAATTAAACATTCAGAAATCATTCATTCTTCTTTTTGAAATAAATGATAAAATGCTCTTAAAAATGTTTTATTTTTTTTATTATTATTTTTATTTTTTTTTATTATTATTTTTATTTTTTATTTTTATTTTTGAAAAATCAGCATTTTTAGCTTAAATAAACACATTTTTATGTTTTATAAGAGATAGAGTAGTTTTTGACTCCTTATTTTAAAGAGAATTTCATAAGATTTAATTTGATGTGTACCTTGTTTATGTTAGGTAAAAATATATTTTTATTTATTTATAAAGGTATTGTTTTGTAAACTTTTTGGAAAAAAAAAAAAAAAAAGTTTTTTGTAATAATAACTTGAACTTTTTAATAAGGATTTATGACAAGTTACTGTACATGTAAGAATATAATTATCATACATTTTGCTTACATGGTAAAAGACCTAATTTTTAAAGTCAATAATCTATAAAAGATGAATATACTTATGCATTTTATTATGGTCGAAGAAATCATAGCCTAGTGTAGGGAAGGGGCCAGCACCTGGAAAACAACTAAACCCCTACACAATGAAGCTATGAATGAGACTCCAGGTGTCAGATTGAAATTCAACCGTCAAAGGCCTATTTTTTTTTTTTCTTTACAATTTTTTGTTATTATTGTTCTTAAACTTTAAAGAAAATTATCTGTTGAGTTGTAAAACAAACAATAACTGTTAAGCTTATATTTTAATTATATTCTGACCAATGGTTAATAATACTTAACGTAACCCCCAATCTTTGCAATGGTATGACAAATACTGCACCATTTGGAAAGGGGAAAATCTGATCCCTCATGCACCTTATCTTGAAAAATTATGGTCCGAATTTTACGAAATTTTTAATTTGGGGCTGGTTGGGATGATAAACACAGCAATGTTAAAAAGAGGGAGGGTCTTACCCCTATGACGCGTTATCTAAAAACATTATTGTCCAAACTTTACGAAATTTTATATATAGGGTAGGTTAGGTGTATGACAAAGACAACACTGTTGAAAGAGGGAGGATCTGACCTCCCATGGTGCTTTAACTCAAAAGGTTTCAGTCTGAATTTTATAAAACTTAAAATTTGGTCTTTTTGGGTTGTTGACATGAGGAAAACCGCATTATTTAATGGGGGTGAGGGGGTGGGGGGGGGTGAATTGTTTAAACTAAGAAGAGGTAAATGCTTAAAATGAAAAACGTGGTGCATTGCAGATGATGGATGAATGCATAGTTCACATAAGTTATTAACAACTTTATTGCTGTGCAAATGATATAAACTGTTGTGTGAGTTTTTTTATTGACAGATACTTTTTAAACTCATTACTGTCATCTATTCCAACGCCTCGTACTTTTCATTTCATATATAACAAGTATTTTCATAATAACAGGAGACTTGGCGTTGGAATATTAAAACCCGAATAAACTACTACGTCAGAAACACCAAAAGAAAAATATCTGCGATGCATACAGCTGTTTCGGCAGCCTTAAGCGTACCCTCTTCAGTGCAAAAAGAATTCTGAATCTGGAGAAGTGCTCGTATATATAGGAGAGGGACCGAATTTAGTTCAACCAATAGGATTACGGAAAAGGCGGAGTGTGTGGCCAATAAGAATTTAGGAATGTTAGCTGTGTAAACAGTAGAAAAATTAAGAAAATGCGGACTGAATGTAAAATTTCCAACAATTAGACAAATAGGGAACAGCGAAATCACAATTTACAAGGTTTTTAAAAATTCTATAAATATGAAAAGCTTCAAAGAAATCGAGTTCATGAATGGATTTAGGTTTGCGAATTATTTTAGCTGAATTAAATTTAAAATTATGATTTTCCTCCCAACAATGTTTAGAAATAGCCGATTTATTGGTTTCTTGTTTGCGGACGTAATTCATATGTTTTTTTAGACGAAATTTAAGACTGCGTTTAGTTTGGCCAATATATGATAAACCACACTGACAGGAAATACTATAAAAGGAGATGCCCCAAGAATTATGCATATCAATGGGATCTTTTAACTGAGAAATGGTGAGTTCATTGGAAGGCGAAAATATAATTTTAAAATTATATTGTTTGAGAATTTTAGCTATGGTTTGGCTGGATTTAGGAAAATAGGATAAAACAATACTGATATTAGAAGAGATTGATTTAGTAGACGAAGTACGAGGGAGCTATAATTTTTGGATGGCTTTGTCTGTAAGGGAAGGGTCATAACCTCTGTCAATTGCAATGGCTTTCAGGTATTTAATTTCAGATTTTAATGAAATAGGATTTGAACAAATATTAAGGGCACGGTTTACAAAAGTATAGAAAGCAGCCATTTTCTGGTTAGATGGGTGACATCAACGTGCATGGGGAAGAAGGGAGACTGCAAAGTTTTTACGATAGACGGTGGTTGAAAATCCATTTACAGTGCGAGAGGCGAGGGTATCAAGAATTGCGAGGGAGCCATTATTTTCTATTTCATATGTAAACTGGATATTATTGTCAATTGA
Organism: Salticus scenicus; assembly: GCA_963930645.1. Taxonomy (NCBI): domain Eukaryota; kingdom Metazoa; phylum Arthropoda; class Arachnida; order Araneae; family Salticidae; genus Salticus; species Salticus scenicus. The sequence goes on from OZ005653.1 coordinate 257,560,749, forward strand.
ATTTAAAGTTTCTAAGACATTGTTAATATTGTGACGAGATATGTCGATAAGCGTGAAGGTGTCGTCAAAGTAACGGGTCCAAAAAGGAAAAGATATTTTCTTAAAAAGCTTGCTTTCGAAATAGTGCATGTAAATATCTGCGAGAATTGGGGAGAGAGGTGAGCCCATGGCTAAACCTTCAGACTGACGATAGAATTTATTTTGGAAAGAAAAAGTGGTTTGTGATAAACAAATACGGGTAAGAGAAATTAATTCTTGTATTTCAAAAGATGTAAAATGAAACTCTTTTAACCTATTTTCGAGACAGCAGAGGACGCCACTTATTGGAATATTAGTGAAATGAGATTTTACATCAAAAGAAACCATAGTGAGATTAGTGTAAGGGCAGTTTTGAATCTTTTTTGCAAATTTTATGGAATGCTTAACAGCATAACAATTAGCAGCAAGAAGGGCAGCAAAAATTGTGGTGAGAAATTTAGCTAAATTATAGGAAGCAGTACCGATATTAGAGACTATGGGACGAAGTGGAATATTGGGATTGTGAACTTTTGGTAAAGCATAAAATCTGGCACAATTAGCAATAGAAGTGATAAGGTGAGATTTAGTCGAGTCCAATAACAAGGGGCAAGATTTTATAGCAGATTTAATTTTATTTAATTCTTGAGGACAGGGGTCACGGGGCAGAGGAATATACGGGCCATCATTAATTAGTTCGGTAACACTTTCTATAGTATTTTTGCTGGGCAGGGAGAAGATTTATAAGTAATTGATAAGTATATTGATATGAAGAGGCGTCTACATTTTAAACACATAAAATTTAATAGATGACTACGACAATTACACATGAAATACACAAGTTACACAAACGACTACATATTGAAGACTGATCTGTTTTAGCAGAGATAAAAGTAAAGAGGAATGAACAGATCATTGATTGGACAATGCAGTTTACAGGTACATGTACATTTACGTGACGTCACTAACCACAAGACCAATAGATTGAATCAGGAATACAATGGCGAAATACACCACACTTTCGATGTATTGTTTACCGAAGTAGTCACATTATCACATATGAGACATAGGCTTCAATTTCTTGTTCAGTCAGTATATCTTTGCGATCAGATATTTCGTCTACAGGACATCTTGAGAGAGTATCAGCAGTAGCTATTTTATCTTCAGGCACATACAAGATTTCATAACTAAATCGCATCAGCCTGATTTTGAATCTTTGGATCCGAGGAGGAAAAGATTTTCAATGCACATTTTCCCAAGTAGTGGTACTAGAGGTCTATGATCTGTTTTTAGCGCGAATTTCAACCCAAACAGATATTGTTGGAATCTTTCAGCAGCCCAAGTCGCTGCAAGAGATTCTTTTTCAATTCGTGAGCAACGAGTTTTTGTTGGAGTAAGTGATCGGAAAGAATAGGCTATTGCACGGATTTCACCTGTTGGCTGATTTTGCATCAGAACAGCCCCTAATCCGAACGAAGAAGCATCTTCAGACAAGACAGTATCATACTTGGCATTGTACAGTCGGGGAAAAAAAAAACGCAACACTCAACGTAACTCAGTTGCTAATCGATGTAGAAAAATGTAATAGGTATCATTCGACGGGGAATTGTGAGTAGTTTCAGAAAATGAACTGAAATTTTGAATTGGGGGTCGTCTACATATTAAAACGTGCTCCAACTTTGATTTTTTCTATGGTAATGCCCCATTTTTCTTTTATATTTGAATTCCTGGGATCGCGAGAACGCGAAAAAGTATATTGGTTGTATATTTTACTTATTTTTTCACAGAGTTATAAGCGTTCAAAGTTTGAATGTGCTAATGTTAAATTCATATTTCAAACTTTTATTAATATCTTCACAAAAAATAACTTGATCGATATAATTTTTTTTTTACGAGATATAGTGAAGAAACCCAAACATAATCCATCATTACTTTTGATTCTAAAAAATATTTTTAATTTTGAAAAATATTAATAAATTCATATTCATAAAAATTATGAATTATGACCTATATTAATTTTTACATAAAATGAATCCTAATGCGGAAAAATGTGTGTGCAAATTTGCAGCTCATTCCAGTTATTAGTTTTCGAGATATAAATAAATCTTTCTTTTGGAGCGGTTTAGGGGGCCGTCTCTTATAAAGTTTTGCATGAGATAATGAATCAAATCTTGAAAAATAACAAAGAAAACGAAACAAAATAGTTTTATTTTTTATTTACAGGTCAAATTATATAACAACAACGTCAAACGTAAAGAAATGAAACAAAAATGATGATTTTTAGACATTAGTGTTAGCATCAAGAATTCCGGTTTTCTAAAAAAGACAAACCCCGCTTTCATCGTTCTTCAAAACAAAACAATACTGAAAAGAAAAGTAAGTGTGACATTGAGTTGTGAAATCGTGTTAAACCCCTTATTTTATGTTGACAAAAATATCCACAAGTGGTATTTACTTCATCGATTACTGGTGATAAATTTTGAATCTTTTAACCGAACACTAGAAAAAAACTAAATAGGCGGGGTTTACTGTTTTAAATAGAAAAATAGGTTTAATGTAAAAATTGTCTATTAGAAAAAAACGAATGGAATTGGAATACAAGACAGACTTGTAAAATCGTTTCTTAACTACCGTCATAGTTAAAGTCATTTGCTTCATATATTGCTTTATTTTTATTTATTTATTTATTTATTTTGTAGGTGGGAGGATTATTATTTTAAAGATACTTTAGTCTTTAAAATTTTATTAATATATTTTAACTTTATATATTTTAAAAATATACTTTAACTTTTATAAATATATTTTAACACTTTTTGCCACCGCAGGATTTTGTCTTTTTGACTGTAAGATCCGCCTACAGGCGTTATTCTCTCAAAATAAAATATTTCAGAACAACTTTTAAGAATTCCCAATTATTTTACAAATAGATATATTTTTTTATTATATTCTTTCTAATGAATATATTTCTATCCATAGTATATTTTATTGCAAAAATATGAACACTGAGTACACATCTAAGAAATACGTAACACACAAATTACGAAAGAAACGCCCACAGACAGAGTTACAGATTTTCAAATGACGTGAATCTACGTCAACAGTCGCGAAAGGGTTAATTAAGAAATTATATTTTCATAGAAATTATAAAACGAATCGTACAGTCCCAAAGAGTTCCACTGACCCAAAACTGGTAGTGCGATTAAAATTGTTTAATATTTACTTCATGAACCCTTACAATAATTTATCCGAAAAGATCTAGTTTATGTGTTGTATCTATATTATTTCATTTCGTATATTATGTTACACCTACGAAAGAAAATTTAAGCTTTATTGGTGATCAGTACAGCCATAATAGACACTTTTACTTGAAAAATATTGCACTTTTTTCAGAGAATACTGTCTGGACCAATCGCAAGTGTAATGTATTTAAATAGACCTAAAATTATCTAAAAAAGTACTGAAGTATATACAAATCTAAAAAGCTGAATTCTGGATAATTAAGAAACTGGAGAATGTAAATGGTTTTATTAATTTTTATAATTCTTTCTTTCCTGAAAGATTTCCGGTGTGAAACATTAAAATTTTGTATTTTTCTTATAGGTTCTTAATTTTATTTTTCTACCTTTACAGATAACCCCCTAACACATTTTTGATTATAACTCTATAAATACTAAAGTTAAAGTATACAAATAGTATACTTTTCCGCACTGCCAGACTCTCAGAAATTCAAATATGAAGTTAAAATTGGTGTTGCTATTGAAAAATTCAAAGTTGGCGCTCATTTTAATATGTACATGACCCCTAATTCAAAAATTGAAGACATTTTCAGAAAGTGCATTTAATTTCCTGCTGAATTATGTCTATTAGATGTTTCTGCGTCAATTAATAACGAAATTACGGCGGGTGTTGCGTTTTTTTTTTTTCCCCGACTGTACTTAGCCAGACAAATGTCAGAAAAAAGTATGTTCTTTATTTCTTTTAAGACTGTAACATGCACACTAGAACTAGTCCACTGAAACACAACATTTAGTTTAAAAGAGCTCTCAGCGGTTCTGTTTTGGAAGAGAGATTCGGGAGAAATCTTGCTACATGATTCACCATACCAAGTATGCGTCTAACACCAGAGACATTATTTGGAGGAGAGAGATTTTTAATTGCACGGACTTTGGCAGGATCAAGTCTAATACCGTCTTTGTCAATGACATGACCAAGAAATTTCCCTTGAGGAACAGAGAATATACGTTTTCCGGAGTTAAGAGTGACGCCTGATTTAGCGAGCTTTTCAAGTACTATAGTTAGCTTTTTGTCATGTTTTTCTTGATTTTTACCAAATACAAGAGTGTCATTTATCTGATTCACGACACCTGGTAAGCCTTCCAAAATCTTACTCATCCTGTGCTGAAAGTGTTCTGGAGCAGAAGTGATTCGAAACAGCAGCCTCGTAAAGCAGTAGCGACCAAAGGGAGTGATGAACGTGGTTATTTCCTGCGAATCAGATCTGGAAGAATTGATCTGGAAGAATCAGATGTTAGCGTCAAGTTTGGAGAATACGCTTGCTTCACCGAGCAAACCAAGAGATTCTTCGACGGATAGCATGACAGTTCTTTCACTAACAACAAATTTGTTTAACTTTGTGACATCAACACAATTTCTGATATCACCATTAGGGTTTTCCATCGAAACGAGTCCTGCGCACCACTTGGTAGGCCTGTCGATCCTTCTGATAACGCCCATTCGTTCTATGCGATGCAGTTCAGCTATCACACGGCCACACAGGGGAATAGGAACATGCCTGGCAACGCTTACGCTATAAGGAAGGGCGTCAGATTCCAAAACAATTTTGTATTCCTCCTTCATTTTTCCCAGACCAGTGAATAACGACAGGAATTTTTTTGCGATATGTTGATTTCTGTCGTTTTGTTCCACAGAATTGACTATCTTAATGACTTTGAGCTCTGTGAGAGCCGTGTATCCTAGGAGAAGTCCGCACACATTTTCAACGACAGAGTTTGTTTTGAAGTATTATCCTTATACTTCATTAGGATTTTAAACTTGCCGCGTACTTTTAATCTCGAACCATCTGGTCCTTTAAGAATTTGATTAGCTTTCGACAGAGTCCTAGGAACACCTGGTGTTTTCGGAGGAACGACGGACACAGCAGCACCTGAATCAACTTTAATTGTACACAAGAGTAATTCAGTGTTTATGTGCAAGGAGTTTTTTGACACCGAGGTAACACCACCGACAGTGTACACTGAGGACGAATTTTCCTCATGCACTGAGGAAACGAATTTTTTTTTCTTTTTGACAAGCAAACCGTAATAAAATGACCACGCTTATTACAGAAAGCATTTTTTGCCGGAAAAGCATTTATACCTTTACAAAATTACATTCATACCTTTACAAAAAGCATTTTTTACCGGACATTGAGTTCGAGGATGTGAATTACTACTACAAAAATGACAATTTACCTTACTTTTGGAATTATGAGTTACTTTTGAAGCGTTGTAAGTAGCTGTGTTTTGTTTTAAATTCAGGTCCCGTTTCAGATTTTTTTTTTCCCTGTAAAAGAGCTGGTAGCACTTTCAAAATGTCCATCAAGATGCAGGAGGTCCCGTTGTTGTTGCTGGACGGCTTCCTTTTGACGCGCCTTCTCAATGGCCGTTTCTCGGGTTAAATTTGAATCTAACTGTAGAGTTTCTAATAGTGATTTATCACTTAGTCCGACGACGAATCTATCTCGTATTAAACAAGTTTTTAAGAGCGCCGAAGTTGCAGTGTTCTGCCAAAGAAAAAAGAGCAGTAGCAAACTGATCCACAGTTTCGCCAACTTGTTGTTTACGGATATTGAATTTCACTGACTCACATACTTTATTATGCCGGATGAAAAAATGAGAATCAAACTTGGATTTCACAATATCATATTTGTTTTCGTCATCTGTTGACAATTCAAAAAAGGACAGTATTTTTCTAGCTTCGCGTCCCATAGTGTAGAGAAGGGTTCGTACCTGTGTTATCTTAGGTTTTGCTTTGAGTCCGGAAGCATATCGGAAATCTTCATATTCTTGTATCCATTCGCGCCAATCCACTGAGTTTTGAAAATTAAATGGAGAAGGGACCTTTAGAGGTATTTGAGTAGAATCTGCAGCCATAATGAAGCTGTTCTGAGAGAAGATACCAACTTCTAACAGCAACAGAGTCCTTTTTTCGATCCGCATTTAATTTCCGTACGAAGAGTTTACAAGCCGAAAATATTTAAGAAAATTTTACCAACCACACTTTAAAAACTACCTGACACCATGCCGTGTTATGTGAAGTAGTTTAAGACAGAACTACACATCTATGGGACACCAATAATACGTTTATTTTAAGATTACATATAAGACATAAGAATAAGTTTAGAACAATAAATAAAACTAAATATCTGACTGACAGTGCTCGCGATATATGCGATTGATAGGGATTCAGCTGATGAGCTGTAGTCACACTTTTGTTTAATGGAAAATAAAAGCAATCGTTATCGAATTCAAACTTTAAGAATAACTATATTCGATATCTATATACTAAATTTTAAATAAATTAGTATTCAACAAAATTGATTCTACAAATTTTCTTCTAATCGCAAATTTGGTAATAAAAACAAATAGAATCATTTATGTTTCATTTCAATAATAAAAGGTAAGAAAAACTTACCTTCCTTCATCTATATTGTTCGAGGGATAAAATATTCGTTCTTAATTTAATAATAAGTGGAAACTTTCACTCATTAAGTAGTCATTTTCTTTAAATAAACGCATTTTATCTGGAGAAATACACAATCACAAATTATTAAAGACATAATACTGATAAAATTACATAAATACTTAACACGCGCTAACAATACACAATATTTACATTTTGAACTTAGAACATTCTTTTTCTTGCTATCGAACGCACAATTCCTCTCGTGCGCGCAGGCGCAGACGATCGGATTACAAAAAGTTGAAGTGGAAGTAGCGATTTTCGCAACACACTCCCACCTTTGAGTTTCGCAGATTTTTAGAGAAACTCAAACTTCACTTTTGGCTTTAACAAACGTCCATATTTGGATCGTTTTTCAAGTGGAACAGTCTCTATAGGAATGTCCTTTACAGAACTTTTGTCAACTGGCTCAGTAGGTTCAGTCACTGGAACAGACTCAGTTGCAGGAGTTACTGGAACAGATTCAGTTGGAACAGTCATTGGAACAAAGTTCTTTTCAGGAGGTTGGATATTCGACTTAAGAAATTCGTGATGAAAAAGGTAAATCTGCACAACTTTTAGGAGTTACTTCTAGAGGAATTAATCTAAGCACTGGACGGGAAAATTCACCACCTTTCATTTTCACTTTTACTAGTTGAATATGGCCATCTTTAGATGGACAGAGTTCAATAACTTTACCGAGAGGCCAGTCAATTTTCTTCATGTTTTCACTGGATACTATAACGATATCACCAATTCGGATGGGTCGTTGATTTTTAGTAAATTTCGAAGATTGCCTTAAATACCCCAAATATTGAATTCTAAATCTTTTTCGTAAATCTTCTTTTATTCGTTGTCTATAGGCATATCTTTTATTGAGAGATGATGAATATAAGACATCAAGATCGGGAATGCCTGATTCTTTAATACCTCGTAAAAACATAGCAGGAGTAAGTGGAGTTAGATCATTAACATCTTCGGAGAGGTAAGTTAAAGGACGTTGGTTAACAATGCCTTCAGTATCACAAATAACAGTATTCATTTCTTCTAAATTCAACGAAATTCTTCCTAAGACTTTTCGAAGAATTCCTTTGATTATACCAATGAAACGTTCCCACCACCCACCCCACCACGGTGCAGATGTTGAACTTCCAAATGATCTTCTGAGCTTCACTGTATTGAGAAATGGTATCCCAATTGATTTTCTTAAGTAAATTTTCCGCACCAATGAAATTCGAGCCATTATCACAGTAAATTATTGTGGGTCTTCCTCTTCGAGCTATGAATCTTCGGAGAGCCTGTAGAAAATTTTCAATTGACATGGATGTAGCTATCTCTAAATGCAAGGCTCGGTAGACGGCACAAGTGAAGATGACTATCCAGACTTTTTGACCTCCTCGAAGAATTAGAGGACCGGCATAATCAATTTCTATGACCTCAAACACTGCTGCTTCCTTTATTCTATCAACTGGGAGAGGTGCTTCTATGATAGGCTTTGGTCTAGCATTATATCTTTTGCAGCGTACACAATTTCTGATAACTTTTCTTACTGTCTTCCGATACTTTAAAATCCAAAAATCTTCTCTTAAATTATTCATGAGGATCTGGACACCAGCATGATTCAAATTTAAATATCTGGTTCGGATGAGTTTTTCTACCACTGGATGATTGGATGGCAATATTATCGGATATCGGAAACTTTGTGTATCTTCTCTCATGATGATTCTAGTCTTCATTTTCATAAGTTCATTCGTATCCATAAAACAGTTAAGGGATTTCAGGCGTTTATCTTCAGGACCCGAGAATGATTCTTTTTGTACATTTTTCAACAAAACAGTTTCAGCGTCATTTATATCTTCTGAAGTTAAGAATCCAAAAATTCGATGTGAAGGTTCAACTTTACAATTATTAAAAAATCTGTAAATCCAAGCAGTGATTCTTAACAATTTATTGTATGACGAAATACGGTTATAAAGCTTCTCGCTTGAATCTTCATGATTTGTAGCACTAATTACTGTTTTCTTCTTCTCGGAGTACACTATATCGAAGTCAGGAAGGGCATTAGATCTCGGCCATTCTTGTCTTGGCTTCCTCAACCATTGCACACCTTCCCACCACTTGGATTTAATCAATGTTTGAACACTGCAGCCGCGAGATGGTAAATCTGCTGCATTGAAAGACCCTGGTACGTGGTGCCAATTTTCAGGCTCTGTCAGAGATCTAATTTCTTTAACTCTGTTAAAAACGAAAGGCGCCCAGTTTTCACTTCCCTTTATCCAATATAGTGCATTTGCGGAGTCGGACCAGAAAAATTTTGAGATATCCTTTATTCGGAGATCATTCACCATAGTCTCAGCTAATCCCGTTCCTATGCAGCAGGCAAGGAGTTCCAATCTTGGAATAGAAGTAGTTTTAATAGGAGCAACTCTGCTTCTAGCCTGTACAAGTTGACAAGACACTGAACTTCCAGTTTCACTTCTTAAGAATATGCAGGTAGCGTATGCACTCTTGCTTGCATCGCAGAAAATACGTAAAACTTAAATTTTCTGGTGCCTCATGATTCAGAGTGAGGCATCTTGGGATTTCGACTTCTTTCAATTTAGGAACTTCTTTTTGCCACTGCTCAAACTTCTTGGTAATTTTTTCAGGCAATTCTGCATCTCATGATACTTTCAATTTCCAGCACTCTTGCAGGAGAATCTTCGGCCCCAAGGTAACCGGACATGTGAAGCCATGGGGATCAAATATTCTATGTACCGCACTCAGTATTTTCCTTTTCGTTGCAGGGGTACTATCTTCTAAAGTATCTCGTAAATCTACAGACAAGGTATCATTCTTTAAGTTCCATGACAATCCCAGGACTGGAATACACCTTTCTTCTGATGGACTGGGGAAATTGTGCTCCCACCCTTGAAGCTCAAATTTAGCATCAGTGAGAATTAACTTGGATTCTTCTACAAATTTCACGAGGTCTTCATAGTCTTCAACGCTGGTGATACAGTTGTCCACATAAAATGATTCTAACAACTTGGTAGCTGTTTCTTCAAAATGAGCAGAAACATTTTTCAGATGATATAGAAGAGTAGCACCAAGTAGGTATGGCGAACAAGAAAGTCCAAAAACAACTCTACGATGTTGAAAAACTTTAGGTTTCGTGGGATCACCTTCCTCCCACCATAAGAATTTCAGAAATGGCCTATCACGTTTACTAAGTCCAATTTGTAAGAAAGCTCTTCGGATATCAGCAATTACTCCTATTTTCTTTAATCGAAACATATTCAAGATTGCTGGAATCAGTTCGACGGTGTTAGGTCCTTTCTCTAAACAATCATTGATTGAAGGTGAATTTTTCTCTTTGGCAGAACCATCAAAAACAGGCCTAACTCTGGTAGTAGAATTTTCTTTTATTACAGCCCTGTAGGGCAAATAATGTTCACTTTCATCATTATCCAGAATTTTAACTTCTTCTATAACACCTTCTTGAATCCATTCTGTTAATACTGTTTCATAAGCTTCTAATGTCCCTTTTTTCTTGAGCAAATCTATACAATCTATCTTTGTTCTGCAATGTTTTTACAAGTGGGTAAAGGAGGACGGCCTTGGATCCATGGGAGATTCACTTCATATCTCCCTTCAGTGTCACGTTTGATACTTCTATTAAAATGCTCTTCGTCTGCTATTTCAAGTTCCTTTCGACTATTCTTCTCTTCTGGATCAAGAATCCCAAGCACATCAAGTAGCCATAAATCAGAAATTTTCGTGTCATTTACATGTAATGACATAACGCTACTTGTACTATCTGAAACTTTCTGTCCGATTTTTCCCCTTAGCGTCCACCCAAGGCGGGTTTCTATTAAGACTAAACCAGATTTTAATGGTTTTATATTTCCAGTGTATAGTTTTCCAATGACATCAGCTCCAATTAAACCATGGATTTCATTCGGGGAAAATTCGTACAATAAATCAACATGACAAATCAGGTCAGACAAATGAATTTTATGCTTAATTTCATTTAGAAATGAACCATAGGGAATTTTGGGTATTTCAGAACAAATTTTGTCTTGATTTATCACTTCAAGACTGCAACGATAATTATCATTATAGTCACTCAGACCGATTAAATATTTCTTATGGGGTATCACAGCTTCTACTCCACCAAATAAGCTATGTGTCGAATCTTCTTTACCTATGCATTCATATCTCATTTCATTTAATGCAAAAGTTGACAAATAGGACTTGCTGCTGCCAGAATCAAATAATATCCTGATGTATTTCATTTAACTGTGCATATAAAACCTCAATTTCTTCTATATTCTTATCTTCCTCTATTAAATTATTCTCTAATAAATTAGCGATACGTATAAACGCATTTCTTAAAGGTGTTCTTTCTTTAGCTAATTTTTCCATTTTAATCCTAGGTAAACAGATCCCGGCAGTCGGATGCCAATAAATATCGAATTCAAACTTTAATAATAACTATATTCGATATCTATAGACTAAATTTTAAATAAATTAGTATTCAACAAAATTGATTCTACAAATCTTCTTCTAATCGAAAATTTCGTAATAAAAACAAATAGAATCATTTATGTTTCATTTCAATAATAAAAGGTAAGAAAAACTTACCTTCCTTCATCTATATTGTTCGAGGGATGAAATATTCGTTCTTAATTCAATAATAAGTGGAAACTTTCACTCATTAAGTAGTCCTTTTCTTGAAATAAACGCATTTTATCTGGAGAAATACACAATCACAAATTATTAAAGACATAATACTGATAAAATTACATAAATACTTAACGCGCGCTAACAATACACAATATTTACAATTTGAACTTAGAACCATCGAGCAGATATACTAGTAGAGGGCGAATCCCTATTCTTTTCTACGGAAGAAAACGTGCCCAACATGTTATTTCGTTGAGCTAACTTTTTTCGCTACTTATCGCTTTCTTGGCAATAGTTTTTTTCCCATAAAAAACATTTTTTTAGGTTGTAAATACCAAAGATTCTTTACATCATTAGATATTATTTGACAAATATATTATAAGAGATATGTATTTATTATTATTATTTCTAGCGTCTCTTTGTAGCGGCAGACCTCTACGGAGCTAAGTGAGTTTGGCGAGAATTCACGCTTGGCGCCCACTGTGGCTTGACGCTATGCGCTTACGCACTACGAGGAAAGTTCTCAAACCACGCGGGCACAATACCTCTATGATTCGGCTTTCGGCTAACACAATGAGCCGTATTCTCCCTAAACCGGAAAATGGAACGTAATCGGAATGGACACTAGCCGGAATCTAGTCTAAATCCCGATCCGTATGGAAACTTCTATTCTCCCTTCATTGAATTCCGTATGCGAAATCATTCCGAAGCATTCGAGAGGAAGTGACGTTTTTGAGACGCTCAAACCAATCAGCAGTTAGAGAAAAATCACGCTTGTTTGTAAACAAGCTATCGCTGGATGATGGTTGTATTTTCTCATAGAAATTTAAAATAGCTCATATTTAGTTCTGCGTAAACATATATTTCAGAGTGTGTTTGAAAAGAAAGATACATCTAAAAATTAAAAAAGTGATCGGTCAAAAAATCACCGTTCCATAAATCGTATGATTAATGTAGTAAAATTGTCATAAAATTTATTCATGACATCACATAATTTATGCCTAATACTTAAGGATTCGATTGCTTTATAACTAAAACATGAATATCATCCGAATACAGTATTTGCTGTATAGCATTACATTTTGCATGTATTATATTACGAGGTTTTATCACACCTAACAATACTTTATCTAATTTTTTCCATTGTTGAATTATTCATTTATTAATGGTTATTTCATTTTTATTGTGTACTTAATTTGTGACTTTTACCAAATATTTACCTTAAAATTAAAAAAATTAACAGGAAATTTTTATAATTTTAAAATTATTGTTTATTGATTTAATGGAATTCTTTTCCTTTTTTAATTATTTAGTTAATTTGTTGAATAATTTGAAATTTATACTCATTTAAATATGGTGACTGGTTAAATTATTAACATAACAGTTAGCTTACTTGTTATATAATTTTATATTCGAGTAATTTCTTCATCAGAGGTTTTAGTTAATTTGTCATGAAGAAATTTGAAAGAATTTTTTAAAACATATAAGCTGAATTTTTTCAATGTCTTAATTATTCATAGGAAACAGAGTTATTGCTATAGTATGTCATGATTTGTGGAAAAATATTTTTTATTTTTAATTGTAATTTTTCCAGTCGCAAGTCAAACCTTATACATCCTAAATTTAAAAATTTTCTAGCAGTTTTTACAAGAACCTATAAAAATATATGAAAGTCTATAAGAGATATTCTTTTAAAACATATTTTTACATTCTGCAATATTCATAAAAGAAAGTATTGGATTCGTAAAATTTTTTAACTTCTAGTCTTTGATGGATTTTACATGTTTAAAGATGTTTCACACGTGATTAAATTGGCTGTCTGTGTGTTAGACGTCTGCTGAAGCTTCGTACCTGTGAGAAGAAAAAAAATATACCCCCCACACCATATATACACTCTACCTCAATTTACTATTAATTTCACCTCTAATATGTTACAAAATAACATTTATTTAGACTACCTATAAAATTTATGCTGTTAGGATTGCCAGAAAAAAAATGTTAAATTGTCTTGTATTTTTAACTTAAAAAAAAAAAAAAAAAAAAAAGCAGCCCAGCTATTAGTTATTATTATTTTTTTTCTCTTTAAGGCTATCAGTGAAATGTACTAATGGTTTTTAAAAGATTCGAGATCAGCGGGTCATCAATATTTTAGACTATTTTTTGTAAAAATTGATCATTCTGTGTGTTCAATAAAAAAGCTGAATGAAATGTCGCTCACTTGATATGTTCATAAGAAAGAAGAAGGTGCTGGGTTCAATCCTAGGTCAAATTTATCCAAGCAGTTTGGAGTTTTACATGGTTTTCTCTGAAACGCATAAATATGGCTTAGAACCCTTGCATAGTCAATCAGTTCCAAACCACACAACACAATCCAGTTTTGCCCTTTACCGTTATTGGATATTACACTGATTGATCATATCAATTTAAACATCACAATTTTCTGAATTACCTGTATTTGTACAATCGATTTCATTTAAGAAAATTCTTCTCTAAAGATCACCCCCCCCCCCACACACACACACAACATCACATATAATGGAGGGTGTTGTGTTGTTTAAGGTAAACTTACTATGCAAGGACCCTAGGCCTGGGTGGCGTTCCTTCTGTGGGTCTCTTTCTAAAGAGTCCTGGCTCAAATTCATGCAAGTTTCAGAAAAATCTCTGAACTGCTAGGCTGAAATGCTAGTGCTGAGTTTGAACCCCACATTTAATGGATTCAAAATTATTAACTACGATAGATCAAATTATGAATCACTCCCAAGTTATAATAGATCATGAATGAAAAACAAAAATTAACCAACATATTATTAAAAAACAATCTCAAATGCCATATTCCTCACTGTACGATTCATTTTTGGCTCTTTGTAATATGTAAGAATCTGTTAAAGTAAAATGTAATGAAAAATTCACAACTTGCAACAACATAAGTGTGACTTTTTTTTTTTTTTTTTTAATAAGCTGCTACTTTATAATAAGCTAATTTTTTAAAAGCTTATTTTTTTATTTATATATTTTTTATAAGCAGCTACTTGATATTAAGCTAATCTTTTAAAAGCCTTTTTTTTTTTAAATTAATAATCCTAATAAACCAAACGTCCAATTTTCTGAAAAGTAACACTGTAAACTGTTGTCATTACTAAAACAATTTAAAAAAAAAAGTCACAAATTTGGCCAAGGGTGTCTCATACTAAAGCTGTGCTCTATTTTCAGCAAATCAAAGCCATGGTTAACTGCTATCATATACAGCTATTAAGAAAATATAAATGATATTCAATTATTTGAAGTTCATTATGTTGATTAGAAACACGGTTATTTCAAAATAAACTAAAAGTGCATTGACATTAAGAAACAGCTTTAGTATAAGATCTCTTGATGAAGTTTGAAAACTGGCTCCTAAGTAGCTCGAGTGATTTTCGGAAGTCTTTTATTATGCAATTGCAATAGTCATTTTAATTCATCACCAAAGTGGCAAAAAATAATAAAAGTCGCGAAGGGGATTCTATACTAAAACTGCACCCATTTTAGTTTGTGGATGATAAAATCAAGGGGAAAAAACCTATAAGACAATTCGATTAATTTAAATGAACATTTAAAAAATAAATAAATCTAAATAAAATTTTAAATTATCTATTATGACATCAATTTTATCAGCTATTTTTGTTTAAACAGGAATAATTTTTAAATTTAACATTCATGTGTAAAGAAGTGTTTCATTTTTATATTAAAAAAAAAAAAAAAAAAAAATGAAAAAAAAGTTGTAAACATGTTATATTGTTGGTCTGTGCTTGAAATTACAGCTCAAAGAAGAATGTTGGGGAAAAACACAAAAAATCATACTTTTAAAAATATTGAAAATTTAAAGTGCATTGTGAATCTGCACATATTCCTCTATCTAGAGGGCCCACCAGCGGCCAAGCGGTTCTGCACCAAAAAGCTGGTATACACAAGGTGCCGGGTTCAATCCCAGGTCGCGCTTGCTGGCTTAGCCGTTCAGAGTTTTCCGTGGTTTTCTCCAAAACTTGTGTAAATATGGGCCTTAGAAGTCCCCTTAGAAAAACCCCCACGGAGGGTATCCCCCCTCAGGCCCAGGACCTACAGCAGTCATTCGGCCTTATTCCCAAATTCAATCCTCTATCTAGAAGGGAAAAAAAAAAGAATGTGCCATATATATATATTTTTTTTAATCTACATCGCACACAGGCAAATATACAAATATCTTCTTTTAATAGTATAAAAGCAGGCTTTGCCTGCCTCACGGGAAAAACGAAAAGAAAGAACATATAAGCCAACTTGATTGATTGAAATCAATATTTCAAAAATAAATAAATAATTAAAATAAAATATTATGATGTCAGTTTAAAATATATATGTATATCTTTTATTAAATAATTTAAACATTTAAATAAACAAATAATTAAAGTAAACCTTGCTTTTACTCCTCGTGTGTTACGCCTGAGTACTTGCGGGAGCCTCTCCCCCCCCCCCCTTTTTTTGTCAGTGACAAAAGGGAAGGGGGGGGCTCCCGCAAGTACTCAGGTGTAACACACGAAGAGTAGAAGTAATGTTTACTTTAATTATTTGTAATAGTATGCTTCTCACTTTAATGTTTTGAATGAATTTAAATAAACGTTAATGATTATTGGTGACTATTTTCAGCACAGCTTTAATATGGAACACGCTTGATATTTTCAAACATTTTGTTTGCCATTTTAGCAGTAAATTGAAATGGTTATTGCAATTGCATAAGTAAAGACCATGACATCAATCATCACATAGCAAAAAAATAATAATAAAGGTCACCAAAGAGGTTATAGCTGTCTCAATATTACTTTTGTGAATAACAAAATCAAGGTCGAAAAAATTGATTATTTGAAATTAATATTTAAAAAAAAAAATGCATTATTATGTCAGTTTTATCAGATATTTTTTTTTATGATACAGATTTACATAAAAAAAAAATTATTATTATTTTTTAATCAAAGGGTGGGGGGAGGGGGGGACAACATTGTTATGGGGTTTTTATTTAATATATTTTGAACAAATTATCCTATTGAATCAAAAGTTACAGCGCTAGATAGATTTATAAATTTGAAATTAATAAATGTACCAATTTTTGTTGTGATTGGTGGAACTGTTTAAACAAAGGAAATTTGTTTTACTTTGTAAAACAAATTGAAATCTGATATAACACAACATACAATTTATTAAAATAAAATCGCGGTCTAGAAATTTTTTTTGGAGTGGTTGTACCTAACACCATTCTAGAAACTTTTTACTTGCTAGTTTTTGAAGCTTTTTAGTTACTAGTTAGCATCTATTTTCAGAAGGCTTAAAAATGAAATTCTTATACCTACTCGGTATTCACAGAGTACATACTTAATTCTTGGTGCAGCTCTTGTACAATGTAAAATAATTCTGAAAAAAAAAAAAAAAAAAAATCACAGTTGTTTCGGATAAAAATAATAGTACAACATTTCATCAGGCAAAAAAGTAGACATAAATGGCATTTTCATACACTTTTTTACTTTCTTCTATATGTAATATAGAGAAAGTATTGGATTCGCGAAAATTTTCGACCTCCGTTTTTTGACGGATCTACACGTTTTGGGATGTCCTGAACACGAATTGATAGTTTTTAAAAAATGTCTGTCTGTGTGTCTGTCTGTCTGTGTGTCTGTCTGTCTGTCTGTCTGTCTGTCTGTATCATTTTTTTGTGGACGCTGTATCTCACGAACCAATGAATGAAATTTAACCAAACTTGGTATTTAGTTGCACCCTGACATGAACTGGTGCCCATTAGATTTGGGGATCAATAGCTCAACAGGTGGCGTTGTGATCGCATTTTATGCAAATTTTTAACATGGCAGCATAGGACAAAATTCCGTATAAATGAGCATAAAGAGAGTTAATTTAAACTTGTGATTGTAAAATTAATATGAATTATTGATAATAGTAGTAGTTAACTAGGAAAAAAAAATTGTGCATGGGGGGGCATCGGTTCCCCCCCTGGGGGGTAAGTACCCCCCCGGGAGGGTTAAATTTTGAAGATGGGTATCATTCGAAAGATCTCGTCAATACCTTTAAAACGAATGGTTGAACCATAAATCTGTGATAATTTAAAACAAAGTTATCGAATTTTTTTACTTTTAACAAAAAAAAAACTTAGAAAAAAATCATATTTTTTTTTTTTTTTTTTTTTTTTTTTTTTAACGAAATTTTACCAAACTTGGTATTTAGTTGGTCCCCGACATAAACTGGTGCTGATTATATTTGGGGATGAATAGCTCAACAGGAGGCGCTGTGATAGCATTTTATCTAAATTTTTAACATGGCAGAATAGGACAAAAATTCGTATAAATGTGCATAATAAGAGTTATTTTACACTTGTGATTGTAAAATTAATATGAATTATTGATAATAGTAGTACGTAACTAGGAAAACAATTTTGTGCATGGGGGGGCATCGCTTCCCCCCCTGGGGGGTAAATTTTGAAGATGGATATCATTCGAAAGATCTCGTCAATACCTTTAAAACGAATTGTTGAACTATAAATCTGTGATAATTTAAAACAAAGTTATCGATTTTTTTTACTTTTAACCAAAAAAAAAAACAGAAAAAAATTCGCATTTTTTTTTTTTTTTTATATTGTTACTGATTGAATATGTATAGGAAAATATAGAAGAAAGTCTTGTGGTGGCCACAACATACTAGTTTTTTTTTTTTTCAATTTATGGTATTTGCTGACAAAGTTTATTTATTGAATTTGAACGACAGATCTTTAGCATATTGAACTGTTAGAATATGTAACCAGACTTGAACAAAAATATAAATTTAACAAATGCCAATGTATGTAGTGCAGTATGCTATACGGTACAAAAACAAAATATGCAGTTTGCTCTTAATATTTTTTACATTGACATTTTTAACATTATGTAAATATTCATACATTGAACTGTTTTTTAAATTTATAATTAACATAAATTGAGAATCTAAGACTTTTTTTTTTTTTTTTTTTACTACTGTTTGAATACAATTTATTTATAGTCGAACTATCTAATTACAAGTACAGTTGTATTCAAATAGTAATGGAAAAAACAAAAAGATTGCTTTTACTTTGGTGTGTCACTGTACTGTTGTAATATAATCATCTTAATTGAACTTTGCGAGTTATAACAAAACTATCTTTTAATTAGGGATGTGATTAGCAAAAAGATAAAGATGAAACTGTTATATGTAAAGACAAGACATCAAAATTAAATATTAGAATTTTGACAAAATAATTTGAGCAATAAATATATTTTATAATCTTCAATTTATGAAAAAAGAAATTATTTTATGCTTTAGTATTCAATTAAGTTTTATTTGATTTACCGATTGAACAAATTCACATCTGAAAGACAAAAAAAGTTAAATTTTAATCATCATAAAAATATGTTATTTTATTAATAGAAGTAATTTAAAGCAAGGACATAAAGTAAAAATTAATATCAGTAAATAAAAAAAGAAATCAATTTAAACTTAAGATAAAAAGAAAATATAAAATTATTACCTGCACAGCAATTCATACTTAGATGTGATGTCGACTTGTTTCCAAACATTACCAGGGAGATGTGCCTCAATCGTGCAGCTTTTTAATAAACACTGCACAATTTAGACACTCACCAGGCTTTAGTTACAATCACTTTTCAATTTCTTCTACAAAATTTACATTGTCCTCTTCAGGAGAGGTGCAT
This sequence comes from Salticus scenicus, assembly GCA_963930645.1. Lineage (NCBI taxonomy): Eukaryota > Metazoa > Arthropoda > Arachnida > Araneae > Salticidae > Salticus > Salticus scenicus. The sequence goes on from OZ005653.1 coordinate 257,579,885, forward strand.
TAAAGGGTGGACTGTCAGAGTTCTTCTCTAGGAGGGCTGTCTCAGCTCTCAGCGTTGTCTTAATGAGAAATCTTTTCTTTTGCTCTTTTGTATGAAAGTAATGAATATTAAAGAATTAAGAGATCTAGTACACATTGAAAAATGAGTAAATATTAAATATAAATAAGAAAGCAGGAGGAAATTAATAATAATAATAAATAGAAAAGTTGTGAGGAAATAAGATTGGGTCAATTGCAGGTCACCACAGGTCAGCTTTGGTAAAATATTGTGAGAAATCATTGGAAATTAATTATAATACTTTTATTTTTACTGCTAAAAGTGTTACTATTAAATGTGTTTTCATTAGGTGGTGCTTTGTTAACTAAGAGTCAGCAACAAATCATTTGCACCTGGCTAATGGAAAAGTACAACATTATCTTTGCTCACTTAAGTTACCTATGAACTATTATAAAATAATAATAATAATAATCTACAAATTCTTGAATAGGTTTGCCACTACTGATCTGATTTTATAATAAATGAATTTGGATTGTCTTGCAACTTTTCTTCATCCTTTTCTTTTATTGCAAGAAATATTTTTAACACTAATTACTCCATAAATGACCAAAATAAATATGGTACTTGCTAGATTTTGTGCATAATTTATTATTAATAATTTACTTTTTTCTGATTAAAGAAAAAATCATTCATTACATGTTACTTTTATCACTGTAATTAACACAATATTTTATTTTCTACACTTAGAAAAGGGTGCAAAACATTTAAAATAATGAACTACTTAATGGGATAATTGAATTTTCAACTACAACTTATTATTTCATTAAATGTAATAAGTGAGTCGTTGAAGGCATAATTCATTTGGCATGTAAAAATAAATATATTAAATAAATTTACATTGTGTAGAGCAGAAATATAGTACACAACTAAAAAATCAAAGTTATATTTTAAAAAAGCATTTCCAAAGCCTGTAATTCAATTTAATACATATTTTTTAACAAATTAAGAAAAAGTTGTTTGTACTTAAAAGTAATTATCAGTTCAAAAATCTTCAACATTTAGAATAAGTAATAACTACGAAATACATACATATTACTTTATAAGCAAGTGGAAAGTTCCTTAAATTATTTAAGCTTTCAAATATAATAAAGCATGACTTTAAAATGAATTATGTCATTTTAATGGAGAAAAGTGCCCAGATTAACATAATGAATGCAACAGAAAAAGGTAATATGAATACAGTGCATCACATGGAGTAAGTTATGTCTCAAAAGTTATGGAATAAAAGGTAAAAAATGAACGAAATTTTAACGAATGTATAAAGCACTTATGAAATCAAAAACATAAAAATTATTACTTAAATATTCCACCATATAAAACATGGGATATAAGTCACATTATTGTACTTGTACAAACCATTGACTATAAACAACTTAACAGACAATATAAAGAAAAAATTTCATTAAATATTACCTTCATTTAGGAAACAAAGATTTTACATAAGACATGCAAAAATCCCGGCAAACTTTCAATTAAAAAGAAAGGTGCTTTTTTCGATAATATAAAATGTTCAATTCACTTACTTTCTGAAATGCCGAATGCAATTGTTCGATCCACCACAACAATTCAGTCATACACTTCTAATAACAACAAACTGTCCGCCATTTTATCTTTCCATTCCACACACATTCCGCACCCGAATGCTATTCCGGCTGCTCTGAGCTGTCGGAACAAGATAGACGCATATTCCGTATATTCGAAAAGCCTGGATTCCGGTTTTTGCTGGGAGAATAACTCTTCTTCGGATTTCCCTTCGAAATCTCTCCATTCCGCACGAAATTCCGGTTCCGAAGGAGGGGAGAATACGGCCCAATACCGTAGTAGCTCACGCGCACAGGAGAAAGGAGAAATCTCAAAGTTATTGTCACGTGACACTTCTCGATGATGTTGGGCACGCAAAGGGGTTGCCATTTCGCTCTCTACCTAAATTAAAGCTCGATGCTTAGAACATTCTTTTTCTTGCTATCGAACGCACAATTCCTCTCGTGCGCGCAGGCGCAGACGATCGGATTACAAAGAGTTGAAGTGGAAGTAGCGATTTTCGCAACAATCGTATGTTGTAGTATACAGACTTTCTGCTTTAGTACTTGATTTTTGAAAGTATAGAAATATTTTTAATTTATATTAGTAACTGTTTGTTATTGCTTATTTATCATGGCTCATTGTTGTGTGCCATACTACAAATCTAAATTTGTAAAAGGTAGTAATATTTCATTTCACGAGATTCTGGTTGAAGAAATGATTCTGTTGATTTAAAATGTAAGAAAAAGCAAAGTCAAAATAAAGTTTTGCATCAATAAACAAATTGCATTATTGCATTACAAATAAGAGTACTCAGCAATATATAAATGAATAAATAAAATATTGATTACATCCGAAACCAATGCCTTTTAAAGCTTTATAATTCTTATAGTTCTTTAAATTACTCTATTAAAATAAATAAATGAATAAATAAAGCAGATTAATTACATTTTTGTTATTAGTCATCTGAAAATACCAATTATTATTTTTTTTTTTTCTTATTGTTGTTGTTGTTCATTTTGGTTAATATGAATTCCAGCTAATTAAATATTACAATAAATGTCAATGAATGTGGTTCATATTTTGAAACATTTTTTTTTTTTACTTCTGTGTGTAATGCCCTCTGTTGAGGTCTTTCTAACGGGTCTTAGCTTGTCTTTACGCAATTTTGTAAATAACTACAGTAAACTATAGACATCTAAGTTAGTGAGTGGGACTTGGGATCGTATCCATCACTTTGCATTTAGAAGCTTAAAATAATAATAATTTGATAGTTTATAATTATTAATGTTTGATGATATATCTAATTTCTTTGATTCTGATATCCTTTGGAATTTTTTTCCTCCCTGATGTATTGCCTTGCCTTATGGGATTTTCTGAGGGGTCCTAGAACTTATTTCACGAGTTTCGGAAAAAAATAGAAAATGCCGAATATGTAAGTCAACGAGTGCAACGTGGGCTCGAACCCAGTTTGCTCAGAGACTGTCAGACGTTTAAACTTCGATTATAGTACTTAACTTTGTTTAATATATCTGATTTCTAAATTATTTAATTTACAAACAGCATCATTATAATATTTTAAAATAATTACAAATGTAAAATATTTAAAATCTGCCGTTTCTTAAAAAGAAAAATTAAACTTAAAATATATAGATAAAACGAAGTATAAGCATTAATTTAAGACATTAGATAAAAAACCTTAAACTTTACTTCGTGCGTCGTTGTTTAAATTTTTCAACCGGGTACCCGGTCTTCTTCAGAACGACATCTTCTGTGGAAGACTTGAGCTTGAGTGATCTTATATAGGAGTTACCAAGAGGAAAATTAAAACTAGAATTAAGGAACATAAAAATGATATAAAAACAGGAAAATATAATACAGCCTTTAGCTAAAACGTTCAATGATCTTATATAGGAATTACCAAGAGAAAAATTAAAACTAGAATTAATGAACATAAAAATGACATAAAAACAGGAAAATATAATACAGCCTTAGCTAAAACTTTCAATAAACAAAACATTAAAATCGATTTTGATAAAGCTACTAAAATAGCCAATTATAACGATAATGCGATGTTTAGAGAATCCATTGAAATTTCCACCAATAATGATGTATGCAAGGACAGCGGCGCAGTAGCCCCAGACCGCGCATGGTGCAAAACAAGCTCAAGATCACTCACAGGTTTCATGTGTACCTTGATGTGTACCTTGAAAACCATATTCAAGTCTTCCACAGAAGATGTCGTTCTGAAGAGGACCGGGTACCCGGTTGAAAAATTTAAACAACGACGCACGAAGTAAAGTTTATGGGTTTTTATCCAATGTTTTTACAAAAATTAAAGTTTAAAATAATGTTTGATGATATACATGATTTTTTTATTTCTGATATAATATATATATATATATATATTTAAGTTTTCTACCTCTTGGGTGTAATGCCTTCTGAGATGCGTCTTTTTAAGGCGTGGGGGTGGGGCATCAGCGGCTGAGACGTTCTGCGCTCAAAGCTGGTAGATGGAAAGTGCCGAGTTCGATCCCAATCGCATTCCTCGTCCTAGCCGTATGAAGTTTTCCATGGCTTTCTCAAAAACTCGCGTAAACAGAGGCTAGGAACCCTTAGAAAGAACCCACAGAGGGTTTTCCGCCTGTAGGACTATGGCCTACTGTTTTCAGTTGGCCCTACAACCAAAAACCAACCAACCTTTCTAAGGGGTCCTAAACCGTATTCAAATTTCAGTTATGCTACTCTATTTCATATGATAAATCTGATTTCTTCATGCAATACAAACAACACACATCTTCATATATGCATATATATATATATATATATATATACATTTATTAATAATGTAATAATATATATATATATACATTTAATAATAATGTCTTTTTTACTTTCTTCCTTTTTTTTTTTTTTTTTTTTTTTTTTTTTTTCAAGATAATTTGAAATTTTGGAATAATTAATATTGGATATTATATAGATTTCTTTGATTCTGATATTTTTTAAGTTTATTTAATAAGTGTAATGCCTTCCGCGAAGGCATTACACTTATTAAATTCTCTATGGGGTCCTAACCGTTTAGGGTTTTCGTGGTTTCCTCCGAAACTCGCGTGAATACTGGCTAGGACCCTGCAGAAAGACCCCCATAGGGAGCATTCTACCTATAGGCCTATAACCCCAGCGTAGTCAATCGGCCTTAATGGCTACATCCAATCAACAACTAACCTTTTTAGATGTAATGTCTTCCGCGAAAGGTCTTTCTAAGGGATCCGACAGCGTATTTATGAAAGTTTCTGAGAAAACAACAAACGGCTTGGTTAACGGGCATGACTTGGGATCGAAACCGAAACTTCACGTCTACCAGTTTAGAGATTAACACATGTTTAAATTTCGATTATGCAACTTCATATGATATGTCTGATTTCTTCATGTAATCATTTCATAAGTTATTCACTTTATCGATAATATAATTATAATATTCTTAAATTAATTAAACGTGTAAAACGTTTAAAATCCACTGCTTCCTCAAAAAAAAAAAAAAAAGAAACACAGATAATTTGAATTTTTAAATTAATTAGTGTCTTTCATTCTGATATTTTTTGGGAGTTTCCTTCTTTCTGGATGTAATGCCTTCCGCGAAGTTTTTTTTTTTTTTTTTTTTAAAGTAGTCCTAGCTCATATTAACGTGAGTTTTGAAGAAAAACGCAGAAGATTGCGAACGGCTGACCGCGACTTGGGGTCGAACCCGGCACTGTGTATAAGCTTATAGATTATATCTAAATTTCAATCATGTTACTTCATATGATATATTTGGTTTCTTCCTGTAACCATTTCATAAATTATTCAGCTTATAAATAATATCATTGTAACATTTTAAAAATAATTAAAAATGTAAAATATTTAAAATCCACTACTTCTTAAAAAATCTAGTATGTTGTAGTCAATACAAGATTTTCTTCCATATTTTCCTATAGATATTCATTAAGTGCAAATAATTTATTAACACTATTATTTATAAAAATTATCGTCCAAGATAAATGCAAATGAATTTCATTGTAAGGTGCATTATCAGCTTGAAATGCTGATTATGGAAGAATCTGAAATACCCCCAAAATAGTCGGTCAGGTATCATTTTTTAATAGCCAAGTTTTATTTCGGGTTAATTAATCCTTTGAACATGAAAATTTGCCAGACTCACCGAAAAATTATTCATTTTCGTATCCAATGTACGGGGAATATGTCGTTGTTTTAAAAGTGCGATTTTCATTAAGTCAGTCACATTTTCGTGATCAGATCTGCTTGTTTCGGTCAGTTCGATATAAGTTAAACTTCACTCATCAGAGAGAACAGCTTCAGCACAGTAATTAATTGGTCATTTTTTAATTTTTTTTTTTAACTCTCTAATGTCTTGGTTTTCTAATTCTTTCCGTTAAGAATGAATATTTTTCAGATTTTCTGGCAATTAAACCTGCTTTGTTTAATTGTTATTTTACTGTATTTAGATAAATTATGTTACTAAACACTTTTTCTGAGTCCCTGCTAAGTTCTAAATGTAATACAAACTGATTTTTTAAGCGCTGGCTTTTTAACTTGCGGTCATCTCGATTGGATGAGTAACGTGGCCGCCTAAAGACAAATGTGCAGTTTAAACAGACAAAAAATATTATATCTTGCTAAAAAACAGATCAATAATATTTTGTTGACATTTAATCATTTTGACATTCCACATACTAAAATATTTTTTTTATTTTTATTTTCGCTCTAAAATTAATATTTTTTGTGGTATCGTTAATTGCTTTATTCTTGACATTTTTGAAATGCTTTCTAAAATTACAGTTTTCCGAACAATTGCATCTTGTTTTTAATACTTGGCTCAATCCTAAATTGCACGCGGAGCACAACGTAATAAAATCTGTTCAAAAATTTATTTTTGAAAAAATAAAATTAGCGATTACAGAAAGAAAAATGGAAAATGCGGCTTTTTTTTTTTTTTTTTTTTTTTTTGTCACTTAGTGTATATATAAATAATCTGGTGTGTCACTCACACGACTTTCTCTTACCCTGAAATTTAATACTATAAATACAGGTTAGAAATTAAGAGATAGCATAAAGAGTACTGTTATGTAAGCCTATGTTAAAACAATTCAAATTAGGCTTCGGTAGAGTTTTATATGATAATTAGTTCTGTGGGGAAGAGAGGGCTACCGCCCACCTCAACCCCCCGTTTCATTACTGCACCTATATTTATATAGCATTTAAATCTGTTATTAAAATTAAAAGTTCACTTAATTCACTTAAATCAAAAAACTTTCACACGCAACATTCCTTGAAACTTACCAACCTCGATCAAACTTTTCCAGCAACAAATTTATATTAATTTGAAAATACAACTTTCAGACCTCCTAAAATTATTCGTTTTTAAGTTACTCTAGGAAACACAGACAAAGATCAAACTTTAAAAAGCTTGACTTCGGTAATCAGGAATCCTGAAAACGTATAAACACACAAAAACAAGCGATGAATATTTAGCTTAAAAACATACATTATTTATCATATGTCTATGAGGATTTCATTTCCATTTCTAAGTAGCTTTCCAGGACATGGAATATATTTTGGAATACCCTGTATATCTTTTGAAGAATATATACAAGTGCATCTAAATATAATCCTATAGTGATAATATATGGCACAGCATGAAATGCATCTCTATTAATTTTCAGCTAATGTCGCACTGTAATCTAGTTCTTTTATGTAGCCCTTTAAATGAACAGTGAAAGTTTTCCCTGCCATATTCTACATGAGGCATACTTTTATGCATATAAAAAATGTATATTCTTTTCATTTGGTTTAGTGCAGTCTACAGATTTTAAACTCTACTTAGCTGCAATTTCCCCTATAGACGTAATGTATTTGAATACTCTTGAGTGTCCCTGTACATGAACGATTTGCTTCATCTCAACGAAAAACTGTCTGTGTAGCATCTCTATATTATACACATTTAGAATACTAAGTTTGGAATATCTGCTGCTTTTTGTTTTTGAGATATGCTGATGACAGATACACACACACACATACACAGACCTACCGCTAAAAACAAGATTTTCGTATTCAAGGAACCTCAAAAAGTGTAAATATAACAAAACATCACGTTTGAAAATTTGATTCTAAAACAATACTTTCTCTACCTTATGTGTAAAAAAGTAATAAATGCAATTTCCCCCACAGATGTAATAAATTTGAATACTCTTGAGTATCCCTGTACACGAATGATTTGCTTCATCTCAACGAAAAATTTAATGTAGCATCTCTATATGATACACATTTCGAATACTAAGTTTGGAATATCTGCTGCTATTTGTTCTAGAGATATGCTGATAAAAGATAGAAATAACTGCAATTTCCCCAATAGACGTAACGTATTTGAATATTCTTGAGTGTCCTTGTACACGAACGATTTGCTTCATCTCAACGAAAAGCTTAATGTAGCATCTCTATCTGATACACATTTAGAATGCCAAGTTTGGAATCTCTGCTCCTATTTGTTTTTGAGATATGCTGATAACCGAAAGACATACACCCAGACCAATCGCTAAAAACACGATTTTCGTATTCAGGGGATCTCAAAAGGTGTAACTATAACAAAAACTTACTTTCGAAAATTTGACCCTAAAAAAATACTTTTTCTGCCTTGTGGGTAAGAGAAAGTAAAAAAAAAAGTTACTGACTCCGCTGTCTGATTTTGTTGTCTGCGACTGCATCTCCTCGAGAACGGGAGGGTCCTTAGTGTCATAAAAAATATCAATGTTTGCCGAAAACTCCAAGGAAAACATTTCTGTTGTTTAGAAATTTCTATCGCTTTAATCAAGGAAGTTATTAGTAAAAAACCTCGCGTTAACAAAAGTATTCAGTTTACCAACATGTAAATAGTTTCTATTATTGCGTTGATTTTTTCTGTCTTTGGCGTCAGTTTCCCCATGGAAATTAAATTGCAATCAATGGTGTAAAAAAAAAAAAAAAATGTCAATACTGCTATTGGTAACAAAGAAATTTACCGTTTGGAAATAAATAAAAAACGTTATCTTAGATGTTTTCAATAAAAAAAAAATTAAAAAAAAAAAAAAAAAAAAAAAAAAATTAGGATTATAATTAATCATCTGCAGATACTTTATTTTCTACTTTTAAAGAATTGAATTTCTTACTTTCAATTCCTTACGTAGTTTATCAATGTTTTCATGTTTTTTTTTTTTCTTTCTTTCTTTAGGACTGAAAGAAATTTTTATTCACGAATTCTTTTAGAAATTCTTTTAGAAATTTTTATTCATGAATTCATCAACCGTGAATTTTTATTTAAGTCAAATTGGAGTGTAAAGGTTGATTTTTTTTATTTATTGCGAACTATGTGCAAAAAAAAAAAAAAAAAAAAAAAAAAAAAAAAAAAATGAAATTTCGTGGTCTATGGAGTTGTGCTACGATTATTATTGTCTCACTAGATATATCTGCGTTTGCAGACTCGGTGACTTTGTCAACGAATATTATGTGAGAAGTTCCTAGCTGGTTATCAACCAGGGTAGCTCAGTGGTAGAGCATCCGTGCGTTATGCGGAGGTGCCCGGGTTCGATTCCCGGGTCTGGTGTTTTTCACATAGTTCGCAATAAATAAAAATATCAACCTTTACACTCCAATTTGACTTAAATAAATATTCACGGTTGATGAATTCATGAATAAAAATTTCTAAAAAAAATATAATTGAATAATTTGAAACCAATGTTATAATTTGGCAAAAAAAAAAAAAAAGCTAATAGTTTTCAAAACTAAACTAAATTCTGCTTTTGCCAGAATTTCATCAAAATCTTTTTTTCTTTTTCTTTTCTTTTTTTTTTTTTTTTTTTTTTTTGAAAGAAAAAGAAAAGAAAAGAAAATTAATAATAATCAGTGTCGAAACAAGCACTATCGAAAAAGTTTTCTTTTAATAATTTTGAATTAGGAAATAAAAAGCGCGCGTGCAAAATGAAATTTAAAAAAAAAAAAAAAAGAAACAAGATGATTACGTTTGAATTTGATTTGGTAATTTAAGGATGCCATTGATATAGTAACTTTTCTGTTGTAAATTGTTTTTAATAAATTAAAGTGCGCATATCTGTAATTGCGCTAGTAAAGACCTTTGCGCGAAACGTCCGAGTTACTTCGGTGCCAAATTTCAAATTTCGCCAAAGGAGTCTTACACTAAAGCTTTTTTTTTTTTTTTTTTTTTTTAATTTAGTTGAAAATTTTATTTTATTTTATTTATTTATTTATTTTATTTTATTTTATTTTATTTTTTTTTTTGTTATGTTTATCTTGACAAGGGGAACAAACCCTAAAAAGATTGAAATCTGATCCGCGTTTGTAATGATCGATAGATGGCGCTTTCTCAACTGAAGTTGTTAGTAAATATAATAGCCACGTGTATTTATTTTTGTTCTTTCTCCACCAATACATCATGGAAAATCGATTGCATAATAGGATGCAATGAAAATTATTGCGTTTTATTATTTAATAATTCCACTGTATTTTAACTGCATCTATATGTTATCTTACAACAAAGGCACGTTTAAAATAAATAAATAAAAATAAAGGTACAACTATAGAGTTGGTCATAACTGGATTTGGCGATTTTTCTTTGGCACCGTTTTGAACGATAACGATGCCTTTCTGGATTCTTGCAATACAATGCGCTTTTGTGTACGCTTGGAATCCATCGCAACCATTTGCAAAAACGGCATTTCGACATAATCACCAAAGAAAAATCACCAAATGCACTTGTGGACCAATACTACAGTTGTTCCATGACATCCATGGAATGTGATCGTTTTGCTTTTGCTTGTTAGCGAAGGAAACAATCAGCTTTATCTAAAATATTTTATAATTAAAACAAAATTAAACGTATTATTACTTGTGAAATCCTCAGGTGCGAAATGTTTCGAAAAACAGTCATTCTTGACGATACTTCCTTCCCAATTCGTAAACGTCTAATCCATTCAGACTTTCTACTAACTAAAGCTTTATTTCCATTAGCGGAGGCAACTGGAATTTTAAATTTGTCATTTGGAAACAAATGGAAGCCTATTTCTGGATTTCTTGATCCACTGGAGTCACACTGTGGCACGCAGCAGCATGTGCTATCTTTTTTGCCGGATTTATTCATCCTATCGAATATACAGCAGCAGCAAGCAATGGCGTATCGACACGAAAGCGTGAAAGCTATCCGTTCAGTGGTACTGTTAATTTCGCCTTACCCCACCAGGGGGTACATTGTTTCATTACAATCGCGGATTGCAAAAATTTAGCGAGTTATGAATTTTTTTATAAAACGCGCATGTGGATTTTCCGAAAGTCTTATTTTGAGCCCGTTCTTTAAAAGGTTTGATTACGCGCAAATGAATAGAAATACAGGAAACTACTCAAAAGCATGTTTTGTAATAATTCAAGTGAAGCATTTGTTTTTGAAAAATATAGATATTTAATATCTTTTAACTTTTTTTTTTTAACTTAAAAAACTTTTAAGATGAGTTGTGAAAGTTGGAGGTCGACAGCTCGGAAACTATAAAATAAATTTATTTATCAAATTTTTGCACTTTATTACTTTATTATTCTATATGTAATATAGAGAAATAATTGGATTCGAAAAAATTTTCGAACTCCAGTTTTCGATGAATTTACACGTTTTGGAATGTCCTGAACACGATTTGATAGTTTTTAGAAAATGCCTGTGTGTGTATGTGCATCACGAATTTTCTGGACGCTCTATCTCACAAAACAATGAACGGAATTGAACCAAACTTGGTATTTAGTTGAACCCTGACATAAACTGGCGCTGAATACATTTGGGGATCAATCGCTCAACAGGTGGCGCTGTGAGCGCATTTTTTTCTAAATTTTTAACATGGCAGTATAGGACAAAATTTCGTATACATGTACATAATGAGAGTTATTTTTAATTTGTGATTGTAAAATTAATATGCATTATTGGTAATAGTAGTAGCTACCTAGGAAAAAAAAATTATGCATGTGGGGGCATCGTTTCCCGTATATTTTCAAGATGGGTATCTTTCGAAAGGTCTCGTCAATACCTTTAAAACGAATGTTTTTTTACTTTATTCTATATTCAATAGAAGAAAGTATTAGATACGTAAAAATTTCCGACCTCGGGTTTTTGATGGATTTGCATGTTTTGAGAGCTGCAGAACACGATTTCACCATATTTAGAAAATGTGTGTGTGTGTCTGTGCGCGTGACAAAATTTTGTGGCAACTGTATTTCACATACTAATGCACAGAATTTCTCACAAATGTACTTACACACTGACATAAATTAGTGCCTATCAACTTTTGGTAAAAATTGTCCAACAAGCATGTGTTGCCATCCCGCTTTTTCTCAATTTTTAACATGGTGGTATAGGACAAAATTTTGTACAAATGTGTATAAAGAGAATTATTTTTTAATAACCATTATGAAATTTAAAAGCATTATTTGTAATAGCGATAGTCAACTGAGAAAAAAAAAATTGTGTATCTAGGAGCCTCACCTTCTCCACCCTGGGGAAGTCCCCCATCGAGAGGAATAAATTTTCATGATGGGTATCTTTCAAAAGAGCTCGCAAATACCTTTAAAACGAATGGTTGAAACATCAATCTGCGATAATTTAAAATTAAGTTATCGATTTTTTTCATTTTTAACAAAAAAAAAAAATTGACTTTTTTTGGTAATTTAGTGTTATACAACTTCTCTAATAAGGAAATCGTCTGCATTACCGTGGAAGATAATTTTTTTAAATAATAATTTTAATAAATTATTTTTACTGAGTGAATTTGTATTGGAAAATATAGAAGACATTCATGTGGGGGTCACAACATACTATTTTTTTTTTCTTTTTCGCAATTATGAAGAGCAAAGTATTAGCAAGCCATGGTTTCTTATAGTTAATATTGCAAGCTTTAAATACAAGGGAATAAGCAATGCTTTTTGATTATCTACATTTTACTAACGGAAACAAGTTTTAATCAATTTTTGCCAAAACTATTCGCAAGTGAAAAGCAAATATTTTACATGTTTAATAGATAGAGGCAGAAATAAAATGTATATACTGTTACTTTTTTATGCATTATTAAACTAAGAAATAATAACATATACACCAATAATCAAATTTTTATTGTTGTTGTTTTTTTTAGGACTGAGGACTATTAGTCTCAATCTATGGATTTTTACGATCAGTTTTACGATAGTTGGGCATTTATCGAAATCAAAAATTTATCGAAAATATAATTGAATAATCTGAAAAAGATATTATAATATGATTTTGAATTATGAAATAAAAAACGCGCGTGCAAAATGAAATAAAAATTAAAACAATATAATTAAGTTTGAGTTTGAGTTGGCATTTTTTACGTTCTCTTACCCATAAGTTAGAGAAAGTATTGTTTTTGGGTCAAATTTTCAAAATTGAATTTTTGTTTTATTTCTTTTTATTTTTTATTTTATTTTATCTTTTTTTTTTTTTTTTTTTTTACTGTTTATGATGTGCATCGACAAATTTTAGTCATTTAGCAAGACAGAGGTAGAGAGACTCAAATGCTCATCAGATGTCTCTATTGCCTGCGGCAACGCCCACGGGCAGAGCATTGCCACAAGCAATACGTACCCAATATTTTAGCCCGAGAATGACGCTGCCATAGGCAGCGGCGACCCGAGGCGGCTTTTCGGAAACTTCAATTGATTTTTTTTCTTTTATTTATAAAGCAATATAAAAAAAGAATGATTATTTTTTCTTTAAGTAAAAAATATTAAATATGTGTGATTCTGTTTAAGGTTGCAGGCAAAGCCTGCTAGTTCTTAATAACTGACAGTTTTGTAATATTTCCCTGAAATTAATAAACCCAACTTTCATACAAAAATATTTCATAGCATATCGGAATTATTTTGTGTAACCCTGTAATTTCATTACAAATTCTATTACCACACTTTTCAACAGAAAAACAAGCCTTTAAAATTCTAATAAAATTACATTATATTTAATGGGGTGTAACCATGTTAAAATACACTTTTAAGAAATACCGATTATAGAATGTAATAGTACGAAATTCTTTAATGTATCCCAGAAAAGTAGCCATAGTTATTATATACTCCCATTTTAAGAGTACACTTATGTAAATAATTATAACGCAGTAATTTTTAAAACTAATTTGACATCATTTGGATGATTACAGTACGTCATCGGAATTCTTTTGCGTGGTCCAATATATATATATATATCAGTGGCGTATCGTGAGTGACGTTTTGGGTATGCTCTAGAGTCCTGCGCGGGTCGGGTTTTACCCGACCCGAACCCGACAGATGAATTTTAAATCAACCCGAAACCCGACCCGAACCCGATAAAAAAAATTTCATCAACCCGAAACCCGACCCGAACCCGACAAAAAAATTTTCATCAACCCGAAAACCGACCCGAACCCGCAACAGAGAATTTTTTGCGACCCGAACCCGACCCGAAACCCGACTGATCTAACCCGAACCCGACCCGAAACCCGAAAAATAAATCAACATTACTTATTCATCTAAAAATCATTCAAAACAAGGTAAAATGATATAACATGATATAAAATAAAGTAAATTTTCATTGACACACAGTTGGTAAATTATAAAAAAAACTTGTATGTTGTGGGCACCACAAGACATTCTTCTACATTTTTCTGTCAAATTCACTAAGTGCGAATAATTTATTAAAACTATTATTAAAAAGTTTAAGTGATGAATGCAAATAATTTTCATCTTAGGGAAATCTAACACTAAATATCCAAAGAGAGACAGTTTTATCGTCTATAAATAACTTCTTAAACAATGCGTTTTTATAATGGTTATCTCCCATATCATGGTTCGTACAGTTATATGGCATAGAAATTGAGATATAGCCATCCTGTTAGCGAGGAAATTTGCAATATAAAAACGCCACCTATTGGCCGACAAGCATTCAGACTGAGTCAGCATGATGTCTCATAATCTCACCTTCTCACATATTAAGTTTTGTCTGATGGTACACAATAGAACATGAGATATAGCTTTCCTTGTAATCGTAGAAATCGCTGTGTAGCAGCGCCACCTGTTGAGCGGTTTACATCAAAAGATGACAGGCGCTAACATATATTAAATGGCACCTACATACAAATTTATATGAAGTTATGTGCAGTAGTTCTTGAGATACAGCCTTTTCTTAAATTGCGAAAATCGCTGTGTAGCAGCGCCACCTGTTGGCTGATAGGCATTCAAATTGAATCAGCATAATATCTCATATTGGTCTTCTCACATATCAAGTTTTTTGGATTATACGCAACAGAACCTGAGATATAGCCTCCCCTGAAATTGCAGAAATCGCTGTATAGCAGTGCCACCCGTCGAGCGGTTGACACCAAAAGTTGATAGAATCTAATACTTTCTTCTACTAAATATATAAGAAAGAAAAAAAAACTTCCAAACTGCGAAATCTTTTCTATTTCCAGAATGCAAATGCGAGGTTATACTGTATTTGTATTTCTTTAATTTATATATTAACAACTGTCGAGAAAGATTTATAATACTTTTCTAATTTTCATACAATGTCTACAAAAGATACATAATTAGTTCCGTTGAAGAAAAGAAAACAGATCCAGATACAAATACGGATGAATTTTTCTGGCGGATATCCGCGGATACGAATAGGGAGCTCCGGTACATGTCTGCCAACCAGTGGCCGAGCGGTTCTGCGCTCGAAGCTGGTAGATGGGAGATGTCGGGTTCGATCCCAGGTCGCGCTCATCGACCTAGACGTTCGGAGTTTTCCGTAGTTTCCTCCGAAACACGCGTAAATACGGGCTAGGAGAAGAAAGACTCAAACCCTTAGAAAGACTCAAACGGAGGGCAATCCCCCTATAAGCCTAGGACACATCTGGAGTCACTCGGCCTTAAATCCTCCAACCAACCAACCAACCAACCGATATATGTCTAGTATGTGCAGAATGTTTAAACAAGGGTGAAACTACCTAACATGCAACAACCCTGAAAACTGCTACTTGCATGTAGGTAAGGGGGATTTATTAATGCTATGATATGGCTGCCTATAATAAATTATATTAGAAGACTTCTTAGTACATTATAAAGCAAATTAAACATTCAAGATAAGAAATTTCTATAAAAGCAAATGAATTTAACATGAAATTCAGAGACAGCAAAATGTTCAAAAACCCTGAATTCAGGGGTAGCCCCTGAAAAGTTTCACCCCTGTTTAAATTAGTTACATAGTTGTAAACATGCCTATAAATTTATGTTTATAATTGTAAAAAATATTTTGAAAGGTGTTCTCAAGTCGACCCGACTTGTTGAAAACCAAACCCGACCCGAACCCGAACCCGACCCGCAAGAAAAAAAATTCAGTCAACCCGACCCGAACCCGACCCGCACGAAAAAAAGATCAGTCAACCCGACCCGAACCCGACCCGCAAGAGAAAAAATTCTGTCAACCCGACTCGAACCCGACCCGCGGGTCGGGTCGGGTTCGGGTAAAATCGGGTTACCCGACCCGATGCAGGACCGATGTTGGACCCGATGCTCCATACTGGTGGCTAGGAACAGCTCGTTATCATGGAAAGCTCGTTCATTTGATTGGCTGTTTAAATGTCGTAATATCTACGTTGTTTCTCGAAACAAGCGAATTAGCCAATAAGATGCTTAAATATCAGTTTTAATGTACTGATTCTAACTACTCATGTGGAGCATGCCCTAAACGTCATTCACGATACGCCACTGATATATATATATATTGTGAATAATGAAATATTGGTTAAAGGTGGTCGTGATGTTATTGAGACCAGAATTTTTCTGTTATCCTTTATAGGTAAGCGTTTAATTTGGTGATATTTTTTATATTACTTTCCGAACACTATAATGAGGAAAGTGTTGTAATCATGTCAAAAATCCGAATTTGAGATTTTGATGTTTCTATAAATTTCGAGGTCTCCTGAGTCCATTTTCACTATTTTTACGATGATGTATATATGTGTGTGTGTGTGTATGTATGTATGTGTGTGTGAATCTCTGTGAGTGAACAGGCTAGCATCTAAACGCTTTGTTCGAATAAGCTGAAAGTTGGTACGTATATTGTAAGTCACCATAGTACGAACATTACTGATTTTGGTGAATTCACTTATAGTTTTTTTAGAGGGACACCAGGAAAAATTATTTATCATTATGGCCTAAGGAGCCAAATTTTTAAAACTGCGATAGCGTCTAAACGCTTTATTAATCTGAGCAAAAAATTTGTACACATGTTATATGTCACAGTTGCACCAACTGTATAGACTTTTATGAATTTAGCACTAACAGTTTTTTTACAGTTGTGGAGAATTAGACTTCGTCATCCTCATTTAACTTTAAGCTGGAACTTACTTAATTACTTAATGAAGTTATGAAATAACACAAAGTCAGATTTATAAAATCAATGGAGCTTTTATTTGAGCTTAAATAAAAAGGCGGGCGTTGGACTTTATATTTAATATCTTTATAACTTAAGATGGACAGCCATACTAACTATTCTAACTTCAAATGATTAACCACAAATAATTTCCACTACTACATTTAACTTCAATCACCCTCGCGGCTCAGTAACCTTTCAATAGCAGGAAGATTCCCTGACACCGCTATCTACTCGACTTACATACAATTAACCTTCAACTGATTCCCCACCAACTCACTCTCTTACTCTCCTTCCAACTAACTCACTATCATCCTCTCCAACTAACTCCTAAAAGCAATCTTCCTACTACTATATCTTCACTATGAAATACATCGCCTTTTATCCATCTCACTTCCCAAACTTATTAGCATATGACAAGTTACGATTTTAATTTAGGATGAGAACTAACTCTACTGGTCGACTGAATTCTAAAACCTTCGTATTCATGTGTTACTCTTAAAGTGTGAATTTTAATTGTAGCATTACGCTAATATACCTCACAGTTCCTCCCCAAAAGAAAACATTTCGCGGAAAAAATCCCCAACGGGTTTTTACCCGTGCAAATTTTAAATTATTGCAATACTATGCAAAGAAAATCTAGCTGCAGTGACTTACTGTTTAAAATTCAATTACATAATATTTAAGAAAAAGAAAAAAAAGAGGGGGGAAACTTAAATTAGACTGCCCAAGAATAACTAATGGCTTTTTTTTTTTTTTTTTTTTTTTTTTTTTTTATCTAATAGTGAAAAAAAGTAAGGCCGAGCTTAAAACTGCCCACTCAGGAAAGATTTATGAAAAAATACTTCAGCTCCATCTGAGGTGCTTTATGACAGAAACTCCATGCCCTAACTTAGTTTAAACTTATTTAAAGTCCAACGTATTTACAGCGGAGCTTACATTCATCTTTCCTTAAAACAAATGGAAAGGAAAAAAATTTCATTAATTTAAAATAAATTTTAGTACAAAAAGGATCGCTTAAAAAAATTAATGCGATCGTTATTCAATTTAAACGTGGTAACATTAAAAAGTCTTTATTGACAAAAAACTTGGTATATCTTTATCCATCTGCAGGTCAGTCTTGACCCAGATCATCAGCTAGGAAAAATACTTGAAAAGGCATCAGAGAAAAAAAAGAAAAAAATTCCAGTTGTCCACTATCTGCTTGAATCTTGAAGGAAATCAGCTGTTGGCAAGCGTCCAGAAAAAACATCTTTTACTGCAGACAAGAAAAACGCTGGCTCCTTCTAATTCAGAGATCCAAAGTCTTTGGCAAACGTCCAAAAATTACCTCCTTTAGCATCAAAAGTAACAAGTAAAGGAATCGTCTTGGATTTTCAGATCAACGACTGTACGGAAAGTTTGAATCGGAGGACTTCTAAAATACAAAATTCTTTTGAACGTATAAATCAAAAGAGAAGATACACTACACTTTTACATAGATAAATGACATAATTTTATACAAAGTCTTTGGCAAACGTCCAAAAATTACCTCCTTTAGCATCAAAAGTAACAAGTAAAGGAATCGTCTTGGATTTTCAGATCAACGACTGTACGGAAAGTTTGAATCGGAGGACTTCTAAAATACAAAATTCTTTTGAACGTATAAATCAAAAGAGAAGATACACTACACTTTTACATAGATAAATGACATAATTTTATACATAAGCAATATTTTCACCTAGCTATTTGCGTACGGAAAAAAACTAAATTGTTAGTGGATTAATAAGATTAGTCGTTAAACGCGAATTTACTTGCAAAATAGCTTAAAAAAAATTCTTTTAACCCCATATTAATACATACATAAAAACTTTTAGTAAAAAATTCAAAAGTTTACAACAAGAAAATCCATTTTTTACACTTTATACAACATTTAGAAAAACATAGATAAGGATACAAAATATTTCAAAACTGCAGTTGATCGCTGAGAAAGAAAAAAAGATTCACGTACATACAGATAGATCATTTACAAAACTATTGAGAAAAATGTTTATACACTTATAAAAGTTCATTTTATACAATTAATAAGACATTTAGAGAAATATAGATAATGAATAGATATATATACAAATTGTGGAAAAAGTTTTTTCAAAACTGCCGGCGTTGGCTAGGAAATAGAAAAGCATGAGAGTATATGCATATTGATCATGTAAAAAACTAGAGAGAAAATGTATATACAAAGGTAAGAAAATTTATCGTACTAATTACTGCAGGTGATGGCTAAAACAGAAAACATCTAAGTGCATACATATAGATCATTCAAAAACTGAAGAGGGGGAAAAGTTTATACAAAAGAAAAAAAAATTTTCGCGCTAGTCACTGCTGGAGATGGCTAAAGGAACAGAAAACATTAACGTACATACATGAATATATTATATAACAGAAAAAAAAAATTACGACATGTAATCCAAAACATGAAATTTCGGTTGTTGAAAGTTCATGCAGCAAGTTTAAATTTAGATTTTTGATATTTTAAAAAGTTCATCTCTTTGAGATCATGGCTGAAAGTCCAAATGAAAGTTCTACATGTCGAAAATTTCATAACTGCTGTGATAGAACTACAGTTTACAATGGAAAAAATATAAAACCATAGCACCTGACAGATTGATTCCTTTATAGCAGCAAAATAAGAGATGCAGGTCAGACTGGCCTGTAGAGTTGCAGCGTTGGTGGCTTGCAGATTTAGGTGAGACGTTGCAGGATCGCTGGTGTCCTGAGGAGGGTTCGAACATGGTGCCTGGTCACTTTCAGGAGGGGTGTTGCACCCGGAACTTTGTCGCAGTTCTGAGGAGGTTGCTTTCGCTCCATACTGTCGAATGCAGGGCTGGTAGACGGTGTTGAAACCTCACAAGAGGTCAATTGCCCTTTTGAAATTACTTTCTTTAAACTAACATCTTTTTCGTTTACTTTAGGCGGCGTGTCAGTTTGACAATTTAAGTGCAATTTCTCATTGAAAATATCTGACTGTGTCGGCTGTATAGATTTAAGACTGCTATCTAAAGGTGGGTTACCAAGATTAACCGTATCATTTACCGATTTTACACTTTCACTTTCTTTTACCACAGTTTCTGAGAAAATAAAAGAGTCCGTCGACTTGACTGTTTTGGAACTTAATTTATCAGGAGGTGAATTTAAATCACTAGAAAAGTTAGCCGCAACATTTATTAATTTGTCACTGTCAGTCCGTTTTTCGTTTTCAGCGGCCGCAGTTATTTTAGTTGTATTAATTTCCATTTCTGTTACCCGAGCTTCAGTTACGTTTGATATTTCGGCTTGAACCGGTTTAGCATTTAAATGCGAATGAGGGATATGCGAGGTTCGAACAGTAGAATTTAGATGAACATTCATTTCATTTAAAGCAAGGGATTCATTTACAGAGTTAGGTTCAATCGTATTTTCCTTTTCAATCGCCGTCGCTACGCTAGATATTTTATCGGATTTTTCCTCCGTAGCTAAATTCTAAATAACAGACGTAAGTTGGTCTGTATCGCTGTTTGCAAGCGAAGTTTGTTCATTTGGTTTAACTTGTGTTTGACTTTTGTCACAAGGATTAACGTTTTCATTGCCAGTTTTAGGTTGGTTTAAACTAATAGAGCTTGCTTCCAGCGACTTAATAACTTCTTGTGGTTTTTCCACTGGGTTTACTATTGCTTCCCACTGACGTTCGTGAGGGGGGAGGGAGCGGTCATGCTCTAATCGTAATCTATCATCCCGATTGGCAAAGAGGTCGATTACTCTACTTTTTAGATCCTGATAAGATGGATTTGGCCCAAGTGAATGGCAGGCGATTAACCTATGCCACTGTCTCGGTTCTCCTTCTAAGGAATAGGCTAACCAAGAATATTTTTTTTCAACCTCGATTTTATGAAAATGGAAAAAATATTCAATCTGCTCAAAAAATTGCAGCACGCTAGTGGTGCCATCAAAAAAGACTTGCTCGGGGGGGGGGGGGGATTCGAGCAAAGTTGGGCGCCAATGTGGAGAATTAGACTTCGTCATCCTTATTTAACTTTAACTTGAAGCTGGAACTTACTTAATTACTTAATGAAGTTATGAAATAACACAAAGTCAGATTTATAAAATCAATGGAGCTTTTATTTGAGCTTAAATAAAAAGGCGGGCGTTGGACTTTATATTTAATATCTTTATAACTTAAGATGGACAGCCATACTAACTATTCTAACTTCAAATGATTAACCACAAATAATTTCCACTACTACATTTAACTTCAATCACCCTCGCGGCTCAGTAACCTTTCAATAGCAGGAGGATTCCCTGACACCGCTATCTACTCGACTTACTTCCAATTAACCTTCAACTGATTCCCCACCAACTCACTCTCTTACTCTCCTTCCAACTAACTCACTATCATCCTCTCCAACTAACTCCTAAAAGCAATCTTCCTACTACTATATCTTCACTATGAAATACATCGCCTTTTATCCATCTCACTTCCCAAACTTATTAGCATATGACAAGTTACGATTTTAATTTAGGATGAGAACTAACTCTACTGGTCGACTGAATCCTAAAACTTTCGTATTCATGTGTTACTCTTAAAGTGTGAATTTTAATTGTAGCATTACGCTAATATACCTCACACAGTGACACAAAGAAAAATTCTATGGGACCAAATTTTTAAAAGTGCGATAGCATCTAACTGCCTTATTCAGTTGAGCTGAAAATTTATATGAGTATTATAAATCACTTTTAATAAAGAAGCATCACAAAACTGGCGTTGTAAAAATTATTACTTACAAACTTTGAATAAACACCATAAAATGCAATAAACTCGCAACAATTGTTTCGGGTCGAAAAAACACACGACCCTTCATCAGGCGAACAAAGTAAGCACGAGTGCTGCAGTCAAAGCGGCAACGCACAAAATCGTTTAAAATGAAAAGAAAAAGTTTATAAAGTAGAAACTAAATATAGCTGCTGGTGTGAGTAGAATTGTACAAAAAACAAGAAAATAAATAAGTGAGTGAGATTAAACATATAACAATCTAAGGATAACAAAAATTAAACTAAAATCTAAGTTACGTGAGTAATTTCCAAGCATCAGAGAAGAAAGGAGTGGAAGAAATATCATTAACAAGATTTTTCGAATTTTTAAATATGTAAAATGCTTCATGAATATCCAAATGGGAGGAGCAGACAGGAGATGAAATTATGTTAGTTTTGGAAAAATCAAAACGATGACCTTGAGACCAGCAGTGGGAAGCAATAGAAGATTTGGTAATCTCTTCATTACGAACATTCCGACGGTGCTCATTTATTCTGTATTTCAAACGCCTCCTAGTTTGACCAATATAACCTAAGTTGCAGGATGAACACGGAATTAAATAAATTCCAGAACGGTTTTCGGTGGGAATGGGATCCTTAATCACGTAACTTAGATTTTAGTTTAATTTTTGTTATCCTTAGATTGTTATATGTTTAATCTCACTCACTTATTTATTTTCTTGTTTTTTGTACAATTCTACTCACACCAGTAGCTATATTTAGTTTCTACTTTATAAACTTTTTCTTTTCATTTTAAACGATTTTGTGCGTTGCCGCTTTGACTGCAGCACTCGTGCTTACTTTGTTCGCCTGATGAAGGGTCGTGTGTTTTTTCGACCCGAAACAATTGTTGCGAGTTTATTGCATTTTATGGCGTTTATTCAAAGTTTGTAAGTAATAATTATAAATCACTGTTACACTAACCATAAGCATTTTGGTGAATCTAGCATTTATAGGTTTTTACAGGGACACAACGAAAAATTCTTTATCATTATGATCTATGGGCTCAAAGTTCAGTAGCGTTAAATAAAACATCGTGTACTATATGGTTACGTAATGTGATGCATCAAATTCTGTTCAATTCTGATAGATTCTAGATGCATTGGGTTGTAAGGTTTCAATAGTTTTTCTCTAGGTAAATTCGGGAGAAGGTATTCTAATTTCATTTTTTAGACCTTCTGTAAAACCTTCCTGTGTTTTCAGTCTTCTAGGTTCTGTGATGTAATTTCTCCATAGATCAGTTGATGGTAGCCTGATCAGTTTTTCATACATTATTAAAGCTCTCTCCTTAATAATTATCTCTATTGGCTTGTTACCTGTTAGGCAGGCATTGCCTGAATTCGAGTGGTTTTTACTGTTCCAGTAATGAGCCTCAGGGCTTCATTTTGAAAGACCTCTAGTTTAGATATATACGTATTACTGTATGTGATCAGGGCCTCTCAACAATAACTTATTAGTGGTTTAACGTATAAATTGTATGTTTGATATAAAGTATCTCTTCCACATCCCCATTTTACTCCAGCTAGCCTTTTAAGTATCGTTAAACTTTTAGCTCTTTCAATCACATCAGCAATATGTTTTTTCCAAGAGAGCTTTTTATCAAACTTAACTCCTAAATAAATCGCTTCATCTGTCTCGTTTATATTATTACCATTGTATTTCAAATTCATGTCTGTTGGTTGATGACTTAAGCTTAAAGTCGGGTACATGGTCTTTTCCAAGTTGACTTCCATTTCATCATCTGTAGACCATTCATATAAAGCATTTAGTACTTTATTGATTCTATTTGCTACTATGTTCTTATTTTTTTAGGGAGCTGACGTCCATATTTCAAGATCATCAGCATATGGAGCACATTCTATGCCCTCAATGCATTTTATTTTTTCAGGGAGATCATTTATATATACATTAAACAGACTTGTACTTGTCACACCTCCCTGCTGTAGACCACAATGAGTCTGTTTAAATATAGATATCTCCAATCCATACCAAACAGCACAAAATCTCTGAGTAATGGTATTTTTTAATCACTTGAGCATATTACTCCCTATTCTGAGATTTTTTAGTTTATAAATCAATTTTATTCTCCAAATACGATCACATGCAGCTTTAAAGTCTACAAAAACAGCGATTAAAATATTTTTATGTATTGTCGTGCACAGGAGATTGCTGAAAAATAGGCACTGGTCTAAATATGGACAATTCTCCCCAAGTGGCTATGGGATGTGCTGAAGAATGGTGGAAAGATCTGTAGATGACGTCACTTGTTGATACAGGATAGTAGAGAACAGCTGGAACTTTCCTTTCAAGTAATATGGATTATGCGAACTGGTGTTTCTTTTCGATTTTAACCTTTTGAAAGACATCTGAAATCATTTTCTTTTCATGCTTTTATTATTAGATTAAAATAATTTCACAGTGATATTCAGAAAGTGGAGATTCTAAGCTTATTTTTAGAAGCTCACTATTAATCATGCACGCCTTTAGGTTACATGTGATAAAGACCATTTTTCTTAGATCTAGTAATGCGTGTATAAGCACCCTCTCTTAGTGTAAATATGGCATTGGGAACTTCAAATGCAGTTTTTCTATTCGTTATATCTCTCGTTCCCGACATTAAGAAGAGCACCAAAACACTGTTCTTACATAGAAAACAGCAAGATAACCCTCATCGCTGGATCATCATATAAGGATCTGTTTATCGTATCGTTTGACAAAAGTGCTCGCAAAAAGTCATCCTTGAGTTTTCCCAGGTTAAGAGACCGGTCAGGATCAGATAAAGTAAAAGACCGGCCAGAGATGGGAAGACCAAAGACCTTCAAAGAAAGAAAATTTGACCCACAAAATCATATGATTCATCATCACACTTATCAGACTACTGTGACCCCTTATTGACAGCGATGATGATATTAAGCTCACTATCAACGATGGTAATAACCAGACTCGAGCGATGCATGTTTTATGATGATAAGTTTTCTGAAGACACTCGCAGAGAAGAGGGGATTAAATGTGTTAGGTGCCTATATGTAGGCATAATTGGATTGTGCCGGGTTTGAAAGAGCAAAAGTTACGCTTGCGATTTCTGAAAATATATATATATTTTTTCTCTTTAATAAATAAATTTTCATACCTTATTGTATTGTTTATCCTTTTTTAAAACATATTAAACTAATTTTTGTGACTTTTTTTGGAAAAGGTCCACATTTGTAACCCATTTCTTCTGGTGCTTTTTCTCAAAGCTTTTTATAAGTCTTCATTTTCAAGTTGAGATAAATAATATTAATCATTGTTTTGACTCCTCTCATTTAATAAACTTGTTATAGTTGTTAATAAGCGGTCAAAAACCTGGAATTTTTCAAAATGAAAGTAACTTTGAGTCAAAAAACAAAAGAGGGTGTCCATATTTACAGTATTTCCTCTATACACGTCATAAAGATTACGCTCATATTATCAATTAACGAAATTGTAACTTTCGCCCTGAGTATGATAAAGGAAATGGTTCATATAAAAAGCATAAACAATATGAATATTTTTCTTTTAATTCTTATTCTTATGAATAATCCCCATAACAAATTTGGGAAGAATGCGCTTGTTCGTTTTAGCTGCAGAATTATCTTTATAACAGAAGTTTAATTAGAATATATTTCTCTCTCTCTGTATATATTTTTTTCTCTCTATCTCTATCTCTACTTACATATCTAGCTCCAGCTTTCTATCTATATCTCTATCTACCTATCTATCAATCTATCTATCACTTACTCTGTCTATATAAATAGAAAATCCAAATGTTTATATTTGCTATCCAAATTGCAATATAATCAAAATATTTATTCTGGAATAGAAAGCTCTGTACTCTTTGGTCATTTCATCGTTATAATATCTCTAATGGCTTTTGGCGTAGCAAGTTTCATTAGACTAGAATCATTGGGAAAACACTACAATTTCGTAAGAGCCTTCTGAAGTATTTGTTTGGATTACACAAATGAAAACAACTAGATTGATTGATTACCTAGAAGAATAAATCATAATATACGATATATGGCTCTTAGATTTTAACCTTCTTGCATGTGCATTAAGTTCGAATTTCATCATCCTATCTTTAATATTTGCAATTGTAAACTTTGTTGATATAGTTCTTTCATAAAAAAAAAATAAATAAATAAATAAAAATATTTCTTAATGATAAAATTATGTAATGGCAATTATTTATAAGCAATGCATTTTTTAAAAGTTTAAAAGAGAATTATTCTTATTTATAAATCAGATGTAAATATTCGTTCAGTCTATTCAGTTATTACTTTCTTCCAGATATATAAATAAGACTATTGGATAATATTGGATTCGTAAAACTTTTCGAACCCCGGTTCTCGGTTGATTTACACGTTTTTAGATAACCTTAGCACGATTTGACTATTTTTAGAAAATGTTTGTCTGCATGTGTGTGTCAAATACTTGTGGACGCTGTATTTCCCGAACCAATGATCAAAACTTAACCAAACTTGGTATTTGGTTGGTCTTTGGTCTAATCTGGTGCTAATTACATTTGTGGATTAATCGCTCAACAGCTGGCGTTGTCATCCTTTTTTCTTCATACTTTTTAATATAGGACAAAATTCCGTATAAATGTACAAAATGAGAAATATTTTTAACTCTTTAAAGGAAAAATAAATATATATACTGAGTGCGCCAAAAATTCGTGAAAACTTTATAGCTTCATTAAAAAAGAACAAATGATGATAAAAAAAAGTCTGGTTTGCACGAATGGCATCAGAAAAAAGGCGGATATTTTTAAGAAAAAGAAAAGTTTAAAAAAATCCGACAGGTGGCGCTGATGTTGAATATGTTAATCGAATTAATGCAAATGAGTCATACATTAAAATATAATGAGCAGAAACACAATACCAATACAATTCTACATTTTCAAAGATTTATTTAAGCTAAAATTGCTAAACATGACTTCCACCACATTGTATGAAGCAAGTAAAGCAAATCACAACACCTGTGACAGCTGAGTAGAGCATGTCCTGATGAATCTCCATCCCAGACACGGTCTGCTGAATGGCATCTTCAAGTTCCGTCAGTGTGGAAGGGACGGACCGGTACACCAGCGACTTTAAATAACCCCACAGCCAAAAATCTGCAGGAGTCAAGTCTGGTGACCGTGGCGGCCATTTGATCTTTCAGCCTCGACTTATCACTCGGTCTTCACCAAACGTTCTCAAAAGAAATGTCTTTACTGAGGAGGCAGCGTGGGATTGTGCACTATTTTGCATGAATTTTACTGTAGAAAGCACACCTCTTGCCTGTAATATACTGGCAAACTCTTTTCACGCAAAAGACTGGGGTGCCGTTCAGCAGTCACTGTGCATGTTTTCCAGCTAGATTTCGGGCAACGCTCTTCAAAAAAGAAAGAGCCGACAACAAAAGAGGCAGTGAAACCACACCAAACTGTTACATGTGGAGAAGGAAGCAGTTTCGTCGCGTATTCACGGAGATTCGATGTCGCCCCCATTTAGCAAACGATTCCCTTGCAGCGATATCTACTAGCATGATCTGATGCAGTGACTGCAATTTGTATGGATACAAATGCAGTATTCCGTCGAAGGATACGTCGAATCGATGAATCAGGCTCTCCTCCCAAAACCTCCCCATCCTCACGAGCACTGCAGCTTCCAGTGGATGATTCTGCTGCCAATCCTCCATTACACTCTGTACAGCTGCAACACGCCCTTCTCTCAAGGAAGGTCTACCACCTCGTGGCCGATCTTCCAAACGACCCGTTTCTTTGAAGCGCTTGACAAATTTTAGTATCCGTGATAGTGAATTTTTTTCTTCTTCAGTCCTTTTGTAGTGCGAAATTTTCTCAGTGCGTCTGTTACCGAATCGACATTTTTATAAAAGAGCTTGATAATCAACGCTTGATCCAGCAACGAATGCATAATACCGGCATCGAATGAAGAGTCCATGTGCATTCAGATGTTTTATTGACAACCGGAAGCTGATTTGCAAAAATCAACATCATGAATGCACCACAGCGCCACCTATCGATCATTTTTTGAATATTTTTTTTTCTTTTTGTTCTTAAAAATATCCATCCTCTTTCTGATGTCATTCACGCAAACCGCACTTTTTGTCATAATTTGTTCTTTAATGAATTTTTAAAATTTTCACGAACTTTTGGCGCACCCAGTATGTATATGTAAAATAGTAATAGTCAACCAGGAATACATTTTTGCACAGACAGAGTCAAAGCCTCCCCCTTGAGGAAAGTACCCCCACGGTGGGTACTTTCCTAAAGTTTTCGGTATGGGTATTTTTTAAAAGAACTCATCAATACCTTTAAAACTAATGTTTAAACTGCATATTTGTGATAATCTGAAACTAACTTATATTCTAAGATACCTTACGTACAGCATTTTTTTTTTTTTTTTTTTTTTTTTTTCAGATATTTCTTGTTCTGCAACTTAACCGTAAGGAAAATCTTTGAGAAATTAACTTTGATAACAAAGTAACTTTGACAAATAATAATTTTAATAAATAATATGTACTGCGTGAATTTATATTAGAATATGTAGAAAAAAGTCTTGTGATTGTGGTATGCACAACATAGAAGTTTTGTAATAATATAAATGTTTCTTGTAATCAAATGATATTTATTGAAGAATATTCAAAAATATGTATTAAAATCTACATTATCTTTATTTGTTATTAGTGCTTGAAATATACTTGAGTTTCTTGAGAGCAACAACCAACCATAATTAAAGAGCATTTTTCAAATGGTTCCTATATATGTAATTGAATAATTTGAAAGCAATGTCATAATTTGAAAATAAAATAATCTGGTGTGTCACTCACACGACTATCTCTTACCCTGAAATATAATATTATAAATAAAAGTTGGAGATTAAGAGGTAAGATAACGATGTTATGTAAACCTCTGTTAAACAATTCAAATTAGGCTTCGGGAGAGTTTTATATGATAATTAGTTGTGTGTGAGGGTGGCTACCACCCCCCTCAACCCCCGTTTCATTAATGCACTTACATTTACATACAATTTAATTCGGTTATTAAAAAATAATTCTGTTTTAAAAAAATAATTTATTAAAATTATTATTTAAAAAAAATTATCTTTTATGATAATGCAGACGATGAGAAGTATTATAAGACCAAATATCCAAAAAAAGTCCATTTTATTCTCAATATTAAAAAAAAAAAAAAAAAAAAAAAAAAAAAAAAATCGATAACTTTGTTTTAAATTATCACAGATCGATGGTTCAACCATTCGTTTTAAAGGTTTAGGCGAGCTCTTTTGAAAGATACCCATCATGAAAATTTACTCCTCTCGAGGGGGGACTTCCTCCCAGGGGGGGGGAGGCGTGGCTCCTACATGCACGATTGTTTTTCCCTTGTTGACTATCTCTGTTACAAAAAATATATATTCGCTTCATTTGGTTTAGTGCAGTCTATAGATGTTAAACTCTACTTACCTGCAATTTCCTGCATAGACGTAATGTAATTGAATACTTTTAAGAGTCCCTGTACACGAACCATTTGCTTGATCTTAACGAAAAGCTTACTGTAGCATCCCTATATGATACACATTTAGAATACCAAGTTTGAACTTTCTGCCATAATTTGTTTTTGAGATATGCTGATGACAGTCAGACACACACACAGACCATTTGCTAAAAACATGGTTTTCGTATTCAGGGAACCTCAGAACATGTAAATATAACAAAAACTCGCGTTCGAAAATTTGACCCAAAAACAATACTTTCTCTACCTTATGGGTAAGAGAAAGTAAAAACATCTAATAGTTCTCCGTACTAAATTAAATTCTGCTTTTGCCAAAAATTCATCAAATTCTTTCTTTTATTTTTAATTTCTCTTACCCATAAGGTAGAGAAAGTATTGTTTTTGGGTCAAATTTTCGAACGCGAGATTTTGTTATATTTACACGTTTTGAGGTCCCCTGAATACGAAAATCATGTTTTTAGCAAATGGTCTGTGTGTATGTCTGTTATCAACATATCTCAAAAACAAATTATGGCAGAAAGTTCAAACTTGGTATTCTAAATGTGTATCATATAGGGATGCTACAGTAAGCTTTTCGTTAAGATCAAGCAAATGGTTCGTGTACAGGGACAATCAAGAGAATTCTAATACATTACGTCTAATATGGGGGAAATTGCAGGAAAGTAGAGTTTAACGTCTATAGACTGCACTAAACCAAATGAAACGAATATATATTTTTTGTAATAGAGATAGTTAACTGGGAAATTTTTTTTTTTGTGTGTATGTAGGAGCCTCGCCTCCCCCCCCCCCCACACCCCCTGGGCGAGGAAGTCCCCCCTCGAGGGGAGTGACTTTTCATGATGGGTATCTTTCAAAAGAGCTCGCCAATACCTTTAAAACGAATGGTTGAACCATCGATCTGCGATAATTTAAAACAAAGTTATCGATTTTTTTTTTTACTTTTAACAAAAAAAACCTTAGGAAAAAAATCGTACTTTTTTTTTTTTAATATTGAGAATAAAATGGACTTTTTTTTTTTTTTTTTTTTTTTTTTTTTTGATATTTGGCGTTATACTACTTCTCTATTATGGAAATCATCTGCCTTATCATAAAAGATAATTTTTTTAAATAATAATTTTAATAAATTATTTTTTTAAAAGAGAATTGTTTTTTAATAACCGAATTAAATTCTATATAAATGTAGGTGCATTAATGAAACATGGGGTTGAGGGGGGCGTAGCTCCCCTCACACAGAACTAATTATCATGTAAAACTCTTCAGAAGCCTAATATGAATTGTTTAACATAGGTTTACATAACAGTACTCGTTATCTTACCTATTAATCTGCAAACTGTATTTATAGTATTAAATTTCAGGGTAAGAGAAAGTCGTGTGAGTGACACACCAAATTATTTTGAAAGAAAAAGAAACGAAATTTAATAATAATCAGTTTCGAAGCGGAGAGTATCAAAAAAGATTTTGTAATAATTTTGAATTGGGAAATAAAAAGCGCGCGTGCAAAATGAAATAAGCAATAAAACAAGATAATTAAAATTGAGATTTTTTTTTTTTTTTTTTTTTTTTTTTTTTTAAGAAAAAGGAAATTAATAATAATCAATTTTCAAAACAAACATAATCCAAAAAGTTTATTTTATTAATGGACTCTTCCCAGTTTCGTCTGCTCAATCATGTGATAGAGGAAAACGAATAATAGAATTCAATTAACTATTGTTTTTAAGAACAAAAATTTTAATATTTAATATAAAATAAAATAAAAGCAATATTGTGCATTTGTAAACAGTAGAATAGTTGTATTTGTAAATTTAATGATTTTTTAAAAACACTTTATGCGTTTATTTATTTTCAACTGTAAGAATCGATTTTTGTATGTTTTTGTGTAACTGTTACATTAACTGATCTAGCAATAAATAATAGCTCGTTCTTGTGGAATGTTTATGAATTATAATTTGAAATTTTAAAACGTTTTCATTTAATTTAATTGCATAAAGGTGTTACAACATGTTAATTAACTTAGTTACTGGTCTAAATGGATTTACGCAGTACGATATTGCAGTGTCACTGATTTAAGTACCAAAAATCAGAGTGTTTAACATGTTCTTCATGAACATCAATAACAAATATAAACTAAATGATGATTGTAAATGTATACAGCAAACAAAAGATGATGAATAATGATATAAAATGGATTAAAAATGATGGTGTATAAAAAAAATAACACAGATTAAATACGATTGATCAAAAATAAGAATAGAAAATATGTTATTTCAGTTGTCGCAATAGATAAACAAGACTTCGTCTGCTATTTGTTTTTCCTCTATCATGTGACCTCTGACGTCAGGTGGGAAGAGACCATTGTGATTTAGGAAATAAAAAGAGCGCGTTCAAAATGAAATAATAATAAATTAATTAAAAAAAAAAAAAAGAAGAAGAAGCAAGATAATTAAGTTGGAATTTAAGTTTGTAATTTAAGGATGTCATTGATAGAGTAACTTTTTTTTTTTTTTTTTATTAAAATTTATTTTCTCCATTTTATTTTTGAAAAAAAAAAATTGATTGTGTAACGCAGAGATCGAAATTTATTTTATACTTTTTTATGTGTTATTGTTGTTTCTTTTTTTTTTTTTTCGTTCTTATACAGATTTATTTCTATTTCGATTATTGACTTCTTACATTGCGTATACTTTTTTTACGTACTTCCTTAAATTAACCTAAAATTTCTCAAACCTAAAGATATACTTCTTGTGATTAATGAAAGTATACACCGAGGAAAAAATATACCGCCTTCATCTAGAACGAATAAGTGGTCATTTTTTAAATCCCTAAACTAGAAATATACATTTTCGAGCCATACGTATAAGGCACGCCAATAAGCTGAATACACAAAAGAATCGAGAATTTCTAGTCTATACATTTCTAGATAAAATAATATTATAAATCCTTTCTATTGCAAGAAATTCTCGATTGATTTCCTAGAATAATGCCAAATGCCATAAACCAAGATTACTGTTGGTAAAAGCTCGCCTCTTGTATTCGCATTTACTTTCAGTGATTTTTAAATAAGTTTGGCCTCAATAATATAGGCAAACGCTCCAGAGTTTTAATAAGAGTTTCTAGAACATGCTTTATTTCAAAGGGTGCTAGAATTTAAAAGGAAGGCATAGAACTATTTTTACTAGAGCCATAATTTAGAGTATAGATGTCATTTATGAAATATTTTCTCAGTCTAGGAAGCACTGTGTCATTCAGGGTACAGAAAAAATAAATCATGTTAAAAAAATTAAATTCATAGATTAAATGTTTTACCAGTCTTCAGTAATAATAACACATAGTTTAACATTACTTTTATGAGAAACAAATTAACTTATCATGAATGCATGTTGTATGAAGTTCTACATTTAAATAAATCAATCTGTATGGTTTTTTTTTTTTTTCTTTTCTTAAAATTTACTTTTTCAGGCACTTCCTGTACTTTAAAAATCACAATTTATGATAAGATGAATGCAAAAACAATTACAAAAAGCTAAGTTTTAGAATTATACAACGAGTGTTTTAATACTTATCAGTTGTTTAAAATGAAAATAGAAACTATTTCTTCTAATGCAGGCAACTAAAGCTGCCAGATGATATTGGTACTTAAACAAATATCTCAATTTTTGTTGGTGTAATTTTTAATATCCACCTTTTCGTCAATTTGAAGTTAAGTCCTGAAGTTAACATAAATGCTCCTTAAAAATAATAATAATAATGATAATAATAATAGTAATAATTATGTATAATAAATTACATTTAACCGACTTTTAATTATTATGTAACACTATGTTTTTTTTTTTGTTTTTTTTTTTTATGGAAATACACTTGGAAGCTATTTTGGCCAAGAAATTTCAATTTATTAGAACCAAAAATAAAGTAATTTTAGAAAATAAAGAACATAAAAAATACTTTAAACAAATTAAGTTTTACAAAGAGAAATTGCTACTTAGAAACTAAATGAAGGAAAAACACATTTTTCAAAAATAAGCACTATTTTGTAAATATTTCTTTTGTTTTAATGTGTGTTTTGTTTTATCATGTATACCTGTAAATAAAGTAAAAGTGCTGTAGTTATTGCATTTTATGGTGTTTATTCAAAGTTTGTAAGTAATATTCTGTAGTTATCGTTTATATTTCGAGGATAACTACATTACATTCAGCATTTAAAATCTATTAAAATACATTTCACAAACGTATGACTTTTCTTTAGTATAAATTAGATCATGTATATTTAGATTTCCCTTTTCAAAATATTCTTTAGCACATAATACATACATATATGGATTTTCTTTTGTATCTGATACGAATGTATTTGAACCACGGAGTAAAAAGACATTTGAACGAAGTTACCTTTTGAGGAAATCTTTTACAGCACACTTCACATCACGCACATACGTATGGCTCTTCTGTGCGCGTGCGTTAATAACATTTTTACAAAATCCTATGTCTTGTCCTCTGTATGGATGCGAAAAAATCCATTTACAAAGTTTTTACTTTTTAATTTTTTTCAAATTATGTTTGAGACACAAATCAAATTGGAAAGACTTGCTTAAACTGCACGCAAACACAAAACATTGAATTGGAATAATAGAATTTTTATTACGAAATGTATTGCATAATAATAATAAATGTTTTTAATCTATAAAATAAAAAAAATGATTATGCTTTACCATTCAATTAGATTTTATTAGATTAGCTTATGTAACAAATGGTCACCAGAAACACAGTAAAGCTGAAAATCTCGCACCTATTGAGAACGTACTTCGTATGGCTTTCCTTTTCTATGTTTGCGTAAATGTGTGTTCAGCGTATTCATTACAGAAAATCTTTTAGAACATACTTCACCCACGTATCGCTTTTCTT
This sequence comes from Salticus scenicus, assembly GCA_963930645.1. Taxonomy (NCBI): domain Eukaryota; kingdom Metazoa; phylum Arthropoda; class Arachnida; order Araneae; family Salticidae; genus Salticus; species Salticus scenicus. The sequence goes on from OZ005653.1 coordinate 257,614,192, forward strand.
TTGTGTGGATGCGCTGATGAATATCTAGATCTCTCTTTTGGGAAAATCCTTTAGAACATACTTCACACACGTATGGCTTTTCTTTTGTATGGGTACATAAATGATTGTTCAGATTACTTTTATCAGAAAATCTTTTAAAACATACTTCACAGACATATGGCTTTTCTTTAGTGTGGGTGCGTTGGTGAATATCTAGATCTCTCTTTTGGGAAAATCTTTTAGAACATGTTTCACACACGTATGGCTTCTCTTTTGTATGGGTGCGTAGATGACGATTTAGATGTCCCTTTTGGGAAAATCCTTTAGAACATATTTCACACACGAATGGCTTCTCTTTTGTATGGGTGCGTAGATGACGATTTAGATTTCCCTTTACGGAAAATCCTTTAGAACATACTTCACACACGTATGGCTTTTCTTTTGTATGGGTGCGTAGATGCTTGTTCAGACTACTCTTTTCAGAAAATCTTTTAAAACATATTTCACACACGTATGGCTTTTCTTTTGTATGGGTGCGTAGATGCTTGTTCAGACTACTCTTTACAGAAGATTTTTTAAAACATATTTCACACACGTATGGCTTTTCTTTTGTGTGGGTGCGTTGGTGAATATCTAGATCACTCTTTTGGGAAAATCCTTTAGAACATATTTCACACACGTATGGCTTTTCTTTTGTATGGGTGCGTAGATGATTGTTCAGACTACTCTTTACAGAAAATCTTTTAAAACATATTTCACACACGTATGGCTTTTCTTTTGTGTGGGTGCGTTGGTGAATATCTAGATCTCTCTTTTGGGAAAATCCTTTAGAACATATTTCACACACGTATGGCTTTTCTTTTGTATGGGTGCGTAGATGATTGTTCAGACTACTCTTTTCGGAAAATCCTTTAGAACATACTTCACACACGTATGGCTTTTCTTTTGTATGGGTGCGTAGATGACGATTTAGATTTCCCTTTTTGGAAAATCCTTTAGAACATACTTCACACACGTATGGCTTTTCTTTTGTATGGGTGCATAAATGATTGTTCAGATTACTTTTATCAGAAAATCTTTTAAAACATACTTCACAGACATATGGCTTTTCTTTAGTGTGGGTGCGTTGGTGAATATCTAGATCTCTCTTTTGGGAAAATCCTTTAGAACATGTTTCACACACGTATGGCTTCTCTTTTGTATGGGTGCGTAGATGACGATTTAGATGTCCCTTTTGGGAAAATCCTTTAGAACATATTTCACACACGAATGGCTTCTCTTTTGTATGGGTGCGTAGATGACGATTTAGATTTCCCTTTACGGAAAATCCTTTAGAACATACTTCACACACGTATGGCTTTTCTTTTGTATGGGTGCGTAGATGCTTGTTCAGACTACTCTTTTCAGAAAATCTTTTAAAACATATTTCACACACGTATGGCTTTTCTTTTGTATGGGTGCGTAGATGCTTGTTCAGACTACTCTTTACAGAAAATTTTTTAAAACATATTTCACACACGTATGGCTTTTCTTTTGTGTGGGTGCGTTGGTGAATATCTAGATCACTCTTTTGGGAAAATCCTTTAGAACATATTTCACACACGTATGGCTTTTCTTTTGTATGGGTGCGTAGATGACGATTTAGACTTCTCTTTTCGGAAAATCCTTTAGAACATACTTCACACACGTATGGCTTTTCTTTTGTATGGGTGCGTAGATGATTGTTCAGACTACTCTTTACAGAAAATCTTTTAAAACATATTTCACACACGTATGGCTTTTCTTTTGTGTGGGTGCGTTGGTGAATATCTAGATCTCTCTTTTGGGAAAATCCTTTAGAACATATTTCACACACGTATGGCTTTTCTTTTGTATGGGTACGTAGATGACGATTTAGACTTCTCTTTTCGGAAAATCCTTCAGAACATACTTCACACACGAATGGCTTTTCTTTTGTATGGGTGCGTAGATGATTGTTCAGACTACTCTTTAGATGGCGATTTAGATTTCCCTTTTCGGAAAATCCTTTAGAATATACTTCATACACATATGGCTGTTTCTCCGTATGGATACGTAGGTGTTTTTTCAGATTTCCTTTTCGGGAAAATCCTTTAAAACATATTTGACACACGTACAGCTTTTCCATTTTTATATGGTTGCGTAGATGTGTTTACAATATTTGATTTTTAGAAAATCCTCTAGAACATACATTTCACACGTATGTCTTTCCTCCTGAGTGTTTGCGTTCATGCATATTAAGAACTTTTTCCAATCATATGGCTTTTTGAAAATGAATGTTACAAAGTCTCTTTACATTCCTGTTTTAGAAAATCCTTTATAAGAAACTTCCCACGCGCGTTTCTTTTCTGGTGAATCGGAGTTATTCACAAGCGGATAACCCGGATCAAGGAGTCTTGACCCGGATAACCACAGAAGGACATCTTGTGGTTTAAACCATGAAGGTAGAAAGAGAAAGGGGTACATACAAATGAAACACTTCCAGTTGCAAAGCCGTTTGCAGGCGTTCCAAATGTATGACTGTAGTCGGCAGCAAAAGTATCCGAGCACTAGCAAAAATTCCTATATGAAAAAAGCACACTTAACACTGTTTTGTTAAATAAATCCTTGTCGAATCATGTTCTTAGACTGACTAAGACAAGGATTCGACAAGGATTTATTTAACAATTCTGCATTAAGTGTACTTTTTTTACATATGAATTTTCGCTAGTGCTCTGATACTTTTGCTGCCGACTGTATTTGCAAAAAACTTGCAAAATTTACGCCCTCGAAATTGCAAGCGTTCCGTTTGTATGTAACCCAAAGAGAAATATCTCCTGTGGCGTTTCAGAATCAAAACCGGTCCTAAAATTCTTTTCGCCGCATCGTGATGCCAATATCGGTACCTGCGTCCATTTAACATTGTTTGAATACGAAATCTTTATTATTTTGTTTATTAAGCTATTGTATAGCTTTTATCGCGGGCTCAACAGCCCAATTCACAGCGCGGCCGAGTAGAAAAGCGAGTGAGACGTGACGTAGCCGAAACGCTTATCTCTACTCCATCGCTATTCTCGGTAGTAGGAGAAATTGCTATTCCGGGGCCCGTTTTCACTCGCACACGAGTCGTGCCAGCTGATTGATAAAGGAAGCGAGAAGGCGCGCTAGCTCCTCCCAAAAATGACGTCAGTTTTACCGATTATAGCCGATTATTACCGAAAACGTAGCCATATAACCAATAGGAAAGGTTTCATCAGCATACTGTTTGTTATCAAAAACACCGTCTGCATGCTGACTGTGTTTACTCTGTGTTTACTTTTTGAAATATCTGATAAATAAGCTTATTTACGTAAAGTTTTAATTATGAATTAATAAGTTAGTAATTTAGGACTGAAATATTATTGTTTTGTGTGTGTGAATAATGAATATTTTGTCACATACATGAACATTAATTATTCAGTCATCTGCAAATATGAGTAAATCATTTCTTCTGAATAATAATTAAAAGAAAATTTACTATTAGGAAGTATCAAGATCTAATTACAAGCTCTAAATAGGTAAGGAGAATGATTTATATATTCTTGCTTGATTATTAAATTTCAGATGAAAATTTTATTTATACATCTTCTTAATATTAAGATTTTGTGTTTTAAATAATGTTACATATATATGCACATTACTTTGTATATGTATACAAAGTTTAAATAAAACACAACAATTGCTATGAACTTTTAAAATTTACAGTGTTTGCTTACAAAGTTTTTAATTCTGTGTCTTTTTCAACATCAGTTTTTCAATACATTTTAAAGCTTTTATAACATTAAAAAAATTGCTGTTTCCTCTGTTCCTCCTAACTGTGTTTTTCCCCCAAAATAATAACAATGAAAACACTTGAATTTAATATTTTAAATACTTTCATCTTCCTATATTTCATGTTTAATTTTCTGAAAACTGTACATTTATAAAACTAATAGCATTAGTATAATTTTTTTTTTCTTTTTTTTTTGAAGAAAAATTATATGGTATACATGATTTATAAAACAATTTACACAACTATACTTATTTGTTACATTGTTAAACCTCCATTTCCTCATCTTTGTTTAAATACAAGTAAAAATGTGCTTTGAGAGTTTATACTTATACACTAAAACTAAAATGTATATCAATAATCTTGTGTTAATCTTAAAATTTCTTTAAGCAAAATTTTGTATAAGTTATCAAAATAGAAATAAAAGTCCCTAATTTATCTAAGTATATCTTATTATTCTACTATGGTGCTTTACTTTTTTAAATAATAAAAACAAAGTACTTATTTTCATTGAAATAAAAAATAATAATTTCATGAATTCAGAGTGGAAGCCAAATTGACTTATTGTTTATATTACAATTTACTGTTGATTTTTTTTATTTAACTAAAAATAATTAATAAATTTTATTTTTCATTAAAAAACTCATACTTCATTCCCTACAGAGAAATAAAAAAACAATCCAATAATAGTTTTGTATAGAGAATTGAAAGTTAACAAAACTTAAAAATTGTTTGATTCAAGGGGAGTAATGTAAATTTGCACAATGTTAAAATCACTGTCTAAAAACAATAGTCGTGTAATGCAGTATCAAGACAACTAAAAAATAAATTTTCCCACTTCCATTGACCATAATGAAATTTCTTCTAGTACTAACATTACTGCTGTGTACAAGTTTGTCAAAAGATTATTGTAGCAACCGTAAGACAGGTGCCAATACTTAGACATTTTTTCTCCCCAAAAAGTGATAAATTGCTAAATATTAGCATCTACATGGATGAAACTACCTAACATTGAAAAGCACTGAAAACAACTATTTGGGATGCAAAATAAATGACCTGTTATAAAAAATTATCTATTAAAACCTATAACAAATGATATTTAGAGAGTTGTTAAAACATTATAATGCAAATTAAACATTCAAAATGAGAAATTTCTACAAAAACAAAATAATCTAACATGAAATTGAGAGACAACATAAGTTTGAAAATTTGGTTTGCATGATTTACAAAACAATTTACATGTCTTACATTCATTGCTTATATGAAAGTAGTATGTATATGTTTTTATTTAATATCTTGTATCATAAAAAAAACTATTCTCTTGTTATGATGGTAAACTTAAAAATTGTTCAAGCATACTGATGTTTGTTTATATATTTAAACTTTCCATAAAAGTTAAAAGGTATTTATAAATTGGTTGATTTTTTTTTTTTTTATGACAGTTGTTGAAAATTGTTTATTCACAGTTTATGTCTCTACATAAATTGTTTTCATAACTTTTGTCATGTAAATAATAGTTTGTTGGATTATTTCAAGAATATCCATCATTCATAAACTAAAGCATTTCTTTGAAAATTTCAATGTTCTCGAAACTGTTGCATTATAACATGGGATCTCTTATTAAACAAGCGATTTATCGCCAAATGTGACCTTTAACAACAACCTCAAGACTTTTGTTATGAAGCAAAGAGAAGCAAAATCTATTTTAAAACACAATTTTCTCTTTGATTAATTGAAAATTGATAAAATCTTTATATTTCTTAAATCTGAAATATGTATAAATTTATGGACAGGTGCAGTATAATACATCATTTAGCAACTTTTCAAAATTGTAACCAAAAGTCGCCAAATTGACATTTTAGCATTTTGAAACCATTTGAAAGTTAGCTATAATTCTGTTTTTCTCTAGATAATGACATGGTAGTTTTTTAACACACATATATAGGTATCAATAACATACAATTTAATTAATGAAATAACATTAAATCGTCTTGCAAATAATAAATTAAATAGATTTATACATTCAATGTATGTTATGAAATACAAAACTTCATAGAATTATTAATTGATATTTGAAGGTAGAATTTATAGTCTAGGAAAGTTATTTTTATCAATGAAAACAATTTTTTTTTTTTTTTTTTTTCGTTTCTCAAAAATAAAAAACATAATATAATAACAATAATATACGTTGGTAAAAATATTGACTTTTATGTTAATTTTGATAATTTCTAAGAGATTTTGCTTGAAGAGATTTTATAACTATGTTTTAAAAAAATGTAATTTAACCCATGCTTTCAAACTCTAATATATTTAATAACAGCTAAATATTTAAGTTAAATTACTAGTTTATGGTTTTTTGATGATTTTTCACATAATATAAACCATTAAAAACCTGTGAATCCTGTATGAAAATTATTTAATAGGTCTTTTCAATTGTGATATGATTTTTTGAGGAGAAATTCAATTGTTAGATAAGATGTAGGCTACACAAATGCATTATATTTTAAGTTTTATTTATAAAAGTAAAACTTGAGATTTCTTGCTCTTGAATTTGAACAAATAATATAAGTAGCACTACTGGTTCATGAATACTCTCATGAGAGAATTCTGATATATTGCATTGCATATGTGAATATTTCTGTAATGTATATATATTATCTTTATATATCACAAAACATAATAAAATTTATACATAATTCAGAGCCAAAAAACCATGTTTTCTAATGAATAAGGTGTAATCAGCATAATTGATTAAATTACATGTTTATATAAAATTAACCAAGTACATTTTAAAAAATAAGTAGAAAATTTTTAAAGTGTATTTTTTGTTGTTGTTGTATTGAAACAAGGATGAGAAGTTGGAGGTTTAAAAATGTAACAAATGGGTACAGATGCAAAATGTTTTATAAATCATGCAAACCATCTGTTTTTTTTTTTTTTCTTCATCTTTTAATTTATTGAAATTTGAATTTTAAAGCAATAAATTTTGTAAATATCAGTTTTGCAAAAAATTTAATGTATGATCATTCAATAAAATTTTATATAATATGTGTGAAGGGAGAAGATCCAATTATAAAACAGATTCACAACTAGATTATATTATAAAAATTTATTATTTAATTATTATTGAAAAAAGCTTAAAAAACAAACTTCACAAAAAGGCATTATGGTAATTCAAAAGTTAATAGTTGTTTAACTAATGTATTTCATAAATAGAACTGATAGAAAATAGAATTAGTAAATGAACATTGTTATTTCTTAATGCTAAAATATTTACTTCTCCTTACCTATTTACAACTTGGTGATACTTTGGTACATTATTAAATTTTCATCCCAGAAGAGGCATATTTCTTTTAGTATAATATAGTATCCAGTTTGAAGATAAAGGACTGAATTCCTACTGCTTATGAATATGGCAAAATTTTAAATATCCACATTCACAAAACAATAGACATTCAGTCTAAAAAATGAAATTTCATCTTCATCATTTTCGTTAAAAATAATGTTGAAAACTAACTTTCGATTATAATTTTACAAAATAATACATTTAAAATATAGTTAAAATAAATAAAAAAAATAATATGAAAAGATTATTTTCTTAAAAAACGCAGTATAACTTCACAAAATCTGTCGCAAATTTCTTTTCTAAACAGTCAATACACACTTCTCCATCGCTGCATCTCGGTTCTCGCCGACATAGAACCAGCCGAGTCCGCGATGCAAACAAACGAGACATTTAACACAACGATGGAGTAGAGAAAATGAGCCCCAGAATTGCTATTTCTCACTCACCGGAAACGCTGACGTCAAAATGACGTCAGAGATGGGCGTTGTCACTGCCATTTCTCCACTCGTACGTACTCTGAATCGGACTGTTGAGCGCGGCGACCGAATCGAAAAATTCCGTAACGAAAAAAAAACCTAACACAGTTCGGTAGACTTCGGCTGTACGAAGCTCGCACAGATCGAGACGAGCTGCTCCGAAATCGGACGAATACATAAGCAGCTGTTTGTGAGAAAGTATATAGGTGTATAGGTATCTATCATCTATGTACAACAGTGAATAGCTGTACGCGTAAAATTTGTGTATAAAGTAGATCAGATAAAACTTGAATATCTCCATTCGACTTGCAGGCCTTTAAAACCTATTAAATACCTTTTCTCTATTAAAATTTGTTTTCTTATCATTATTGTTATCTTATTCATTAATATTAAAGAAAAACCTTGAATATCCCCATTCGACTTGCAGGCCTTTAAAACCTATTAAATACCTTTTCTCTATTAAAATTTGTTTTATATCGGTCACCACGCTCAAAAAGTGTAACTTGAATTAATATCAAAGAAAAAACTTGAATATCCCCATTCGACTTGCAGGCCTTTAAAACCTATTAAATACCTTTTCTCTATTAAAATTTGTTTTCTTATCATTATTGTTATCTTATTCATTAATATTAAAGAAAAACCTTGAATATCCCCATTCGACTTGCAGGCCTTTAAAACCTATTAAATACATTTTCTCTATTAAAATTTGTTTTATATCGGTCACCACGCTCAAAAAGTGTAACTTGAATTAATATCAAAGAAAAAACTTGAATATCCCCATTCGACTTGCAGGCCTTTAAAACCTATTAAATACCTTTTCTCTATTAAAATTTGTTTTCTTATCGGTCACCACGCTCAAAAAGTGTAACTTGAATTAATATCAAAGAAAAAACTTGAATATCCCCATTCGACTTGCAGGCCTTTAAAACCTATTAAAATACCTTTTCTCTATTAAAATTTGTTTTATATCGGTCACCACGCTCAAAAAGTGTAACTTGAATTAATATCAAAGAAAAAACTTGAATATCCCCATTCGACTTGCAGGCCTTTAAAACCTATTAAATACCTTTTCTCTATTAAAATGTGTTTTCTTATCGGTCACCACGCTCAAAAAGTGTAACTTGAATTAATATCAAAGAAAAAACTTGAATATCCCCATTCGACTTGCAGGCCTTTAAAACCTATTAAAATACCTTTTCTCTATTAAAATTTCTTTTCTTATCATTATTGTTATCTTATTCATTAATATCAAAGGAAAAACTTGAATATCCCCATTCGACTTGCAGGCCTTTAAAACCTATTAAAATACCTTTTCTCTATTAAAATTTCTTTTCTTATCATTATTATTATCTTATCATTATTGTTATCTTATTCATTAATATCAAAGAAAAAACTTGAATGGCCCCATTCGACTTGCAGGCCTTTAAAACCTATTAAATACCTTTTCTCTATTAAAATTTGTTTTATATCGGTCACCACGCTCAAAAAGTGTAACTTGAATTAATATCAAAGAAAAAACTTAAATATCCCCATTCGACTTGCAGGCCTTTAAAACCTATTAAAATACCTTTTCTCTATTAAAATTTGTTTTCTTATCATTATTGTTATCTTATTCATTAATATCAAAGAAAAAACTTGAATGTCCCCATTCGACTTGCAGGCTTTTAAAACCTATTAAATACCTTTTCTCTATTAAAATTTGTTTTCTTATCGGTCACCACGCTCAAAAAGTGTAACTTGAATTAATATCAAAGAAAAAACTTGAATATCCCCATTCGACTTGCAGGCCTTTAAAACCTATTAAAATACCTTTTCCCTATTAAAATTTGTTTTCTTATCATTATTGTTATCTTATTCATTAATATCAAAGGAAAAACTTGAATATCCCCATTCGACTTGCAGACCTTTAAAACCTATTAAATACCTTTTCTCTATTAAAATTTGTTTTCTTATCGGTCACCACGCTCAAAAAGTGTAACTTGAATTAATATCAAAGAAAAAACTTGAATATCCCCATTCGACTTGCAGGCCTTTAAAACCTATTTAATACCTTTTCTCTATTAAAATTTGTTTTCTTATCGGTCACCACGCTCAAAAAGTGTAACTTGAAATTATATCAAAGAAAAAACTTGAATATCCCCATTCGACTTGCAGGCCTTTAAAAACCTATTAAAATACCTTTTCTCAAAAAATAGAGTTAGATCATTCAAATTTGGTACATCGAGGTTTTCGATACCTACAAATCGATTGCGGATATTTTTGATATATTCTCATTGCGGATATATTCTCATTTATTCAATAAAAGAAAAAAATTTGTTTTCTTATCGGTCACCACGCTCAAAAAGTGTAACTTGAATTAATATCAAAGAAAAAACTTGAATTAATATCAAAGAAAAAAACATACTGCATAAATAAAGTAAATAAATAATTATAACTGCATAAGTTGATAAAAAATCCTATGCAATAGCTTTACCGCGGCAGTCCTCGAGTGCCACACGTATTTTTAAATTAATATTTTTAAGTAATATCAGCTGAAAAATGCTAAAAAATTATTCACAGAAGTTGAGGTGTAGACAGGCAAGTCATAAACACTTTTCACATCAATTAGAAAATATTTAAAAAAAAAATTAAAATTTTATTAAGGGGAAAAAATGTATAAAATATTGTTTAACTGATTTTTTATTAATTTTTTTTTTTATTTGCTAGTGTGCATGTGTGTGGACATAAGTTTTAATAATTATTTAAATTTAATACATTATTTAATTTTAAACATAATTATTTTAATTTAATTTGATTTAAATTAATTTAAAACATGTTTAATTTATATTAAATTTAAGTAAACGATTTATTCTCTTATTTAATATATATATATATATATATATAAACTTAAAATGTTTTTTAAACCAATTTTATTACGACTTTCAACAGGCAACATTTTACAATAAAGTTGTAAAATTTAAATAACATATAAAATTTTTAAAAATTCTAATAAAACTTATAGGCATGTGAATAGCTTTTTAGGGAGATTTCACTCTCTTCTATTTCCTACAGATAATTATAATTTTTTAGCCCCCACCAGTGGCTGATCCAGTGATTCTGTTCTTTGAGCTGGTAGACGAGAAGTGCCAGGTTTGATCCCAAATCATGCTTGTCGACCTAGTGATTCGGAGTTTTCTGCAATTTTTTTTTTACTTCCATGAATATGAGCTAGAATTCCTTAGAAAGATCACCACTGAGGCCATCTTTTCTTAGGTCCAGGTCCCTACTATAGACAGTCTTCCTTATTCCAAATACCATATAATACTTGTAATTTTTATCAGAATATTTTCAAATTTAAACGGAACATAAGCATTTCAAAAATGAATTCAGAAATCCACGTTATCAATATCTTATGATAGAAATAATACTAAGCTGAACTGTTGTTCTGGTATATAAAATATTTTTTGAAAAACAAAGTATTCCTGAAAAGATTTCAAGATTAAAAGAATATTAATGATTAACAGGAAGCTATATTGACAAATTATGTAAATTTGAATTAAATTAATTGTAGTTAAAATCATTTAGAATTTATTTCCTAAATTAAGATTTTTTTTAATGTAGAAGTCCACCACTATAAAGGTCTAATATTTAAAGGTACAGTGGGTCGGCCTTTTTAGAGAGGTTTTACTGTATTTCATTTTTAATCAATAATTTTTGCATTCCACCAGTGGTTTAGAGGTTCTTTTCTTGAAGCTGGAAGACTGGAAGTGCCAGGTTCAATTCCAGGATGCGCTTATCCTTATAGCCATTCGAATTTTGCCACGGTTTTCTCCGAAACTCATGTACATACAGGCTATAACATCTTATAAAGACCCCGCCCCCACATAGGACATCTTCTTAAAAAAAAAAAAAATTTCTCTACTATACACAATTGGTCGTAACCCGAATAACATGCCTACCTATAACTTTTATTGAAATATTTTCACATTTAAGTGGAACATAAGTACTTCAAAAAGGAATCCAAGAAACCTTATATTTTTAATAACTTAGGAGAGAAATAATACAAAGCAAAGCAATTTGTTATGTTTGGTATATAAAATATTAAAAAAAAAAAAAAAAAATCCATAAAAGCTTTCAAGATTAAAATAATATTAATGATTATCAGGAAGCTATACAGACAAATTATTTACAGAGTTAAAGTCTTTTAGAATTGGTTTTTTACATTTATGATTTTTTGAACCTCTATTTAATGACCACCTATGTAACCGTCCAAAATTTAAAGCTACAGTTTGTAGTTTTTAATAGAGAGGTTTTACTGTATTCTAATCCTAACCGATATCTTTTTGTGATAACTGTAATTTTTAACAAAATATTTTCAAATTTACATAACAGATAAATACTTAAAAAGAGAACAACAACTTTATTTCTTTAATAACTGATGTTTTTTTTTAGATAATTTTATAATAAAAACCTCTTGAATAATATAGCTTAAAAATTTTTGTTACTTATAAATTATAATTTTTGTTAAATTAATTTTACTTGAATAGAAGATATTTCAACCAATTGTGTATAGTAGAGAAAAAAAAAATTTTTTTTTTTAAGAAGATGTCCTATGTGGGGTTATAAGGTGTTATAGCCTGTATGTACATGAGTTTCGGAGAAAACCGTGGCAAAATTCGAATGGCTATAGGGATAAGCGCAACCTGGAATTGAACCTGGCACTTCCAGTCTTCCAGCTTCAAGAAAAGAACCTCTAAACCACAGGTGGAATGCAAAAATTATTGATTAAAAATGAAATACAGTAAAACCTCTCTAAAAAGACCGACCCACTGTACCTTTAAATATTAGACCTTTATAGTGGTGGACTTCTACATTAAAAAAAATGTTTATTTAGGAAATAAATGCTAAATGATTTTAACTAAATTAATTTAATTCAAATTTACATAATTTGTCAATATAGCTTCCTGTTAATCATTAATATTCTTTTAATCTTGAAATCTTTTCAGGAATACTTTTGTTTTTCAAAAAATATTTTATATACCAGAACAACAGTTCAGATTAGTATTATTTCTACCATAAGATATTGATAACGTGGATTTCTGAATTCATTTTTGAAATGCTTATGTTCCGTTTAAATTTGAAAATATTCTGATAAAAATTACAAGTATTATATGGTATTTGGAATAAGGAAGACTGTCTATAGTAGGGACCTGAACCTAAGAAAAGATGGCCTCAGTGGTGATATTTCTAAGGAATTCTAGCTCATATTCATGGAAGTAAAAAAAAAATGCAGAAAACTCCGAATCACTAGGTGGACAAGCATGATCTGGGATCAAACCTGATACTTCTCGTCTTCCAGCTCAAAGAACAGAATCACTGGATGAGCCACTGGTGGGGGCTAAAAAATGATAATTATCTGTAAGAAATAGAAGAGAGTGAAATCTCCCTACAAAGCTATTCACGTGCCTCCAAGTTTTACTAGAATTTTTAAAAATTTTATATGTTATTTAAATTTTACAACTTTATAGTAAAATGTTGCCTGTTGAAAGTCGTAATAAAATTGGTTTAAAAAGCATTTTAAGTTTATATATATATATATATATATTTTAACTAAGAGAATAAATCGTTTACTTATGTTTAATATAAATTAAACATGTTTTAAATTAATTTAAATCAAATTAAATTAAACTAATTATGTTTAAAATTAAATAATGTATTAAATTTAATAATTATTAAAACTTATGTCCACACACATGCACACAAGCAAATAAAAAAAAAGTTAATAAAAAATCAGTTAAACAATATTTTATACATTTTTTCCCCTTAATAAAACTTTATTTTATTTTATTTTATTTTTTTTTTATTTTTAATATTTTCTAACGGAGGTGAAAAGTGTTTATGACATGCCTGTCTACACCTCAACTTCTGTGAATAATTTTTTAGCATTTTTCAGCTGATATTACTTAAAAATATTAATTTAATAAACAAAATAATAAAGATTGCGTATTCAAACAATGTTAAATGGACGCAGGTACCGATACTAGCGTCACGACACGATGCGGTGAAAAGAATTTTAGGACCGGTTTTGATTCTGAAACGACATAGGAGATATTCCTCCTTTTCTTTCTACCTCCATGGTTTAAACTTAGAAAAAATTGAGTACGATTCGAGTGCGCCTTGCGCATGCGTGGAAGGAAAGCTGTGAAAGGATAAATAAGTGGTTCATCCCTATTTTGTTGTGTTTACATTTTTACATGTAAATAAACACGCAAATTAAGTATGGATGGTTATGGAATAATTAATATTTAGACATAATCAGAAATAGACAGTTTTATTAGTTATTTTTATTCTGTTAATCAGTTTTATAGATTTTTAAGGAGATGAATACTTTTTAAATTATCTATCTTATTTAAATATTTAACAAAAAAAAAAAAAAAAGAAAGAAAGAAAGAAAATTTGCAATTTTTTTTTCTTTTTAATGATAGCATTTTTCAGTTTATAATGTTATTGTTTTGATTAATGAGGATATACTGCAGTTATCTATACACCCATCGCAATCTTTTGTCAATGAAAAATCGCATTGATTATTTAGTACTTGTCACTTTCATAACCTTGTACTCTTGTGTATATTTTACTTCCAGCTTCAGTTGTTATTTATTTTTTATTTTTTTTTGCCCGTTTATTATTATTTATTTATTTTATATATATACATCACAAGAATTATTTATTTTCGCACAGTAAAACACGTCAATATTGATCATTGAAAAGAAAAGTTTACATATACTATTTACATTTTTAACATATCATCTCTGAAAACGTTGGGAATTTTAAGGGAAAGAGGGAGAAAAGTTATATACTTAAACTAGAAATAGGAAAATTTGAACGATTAGCATTAACAGTTAGTTTAATGATTGAATGATTTTACAATTGATTGTCAATGACATGACCAGTGTATTTCTGATTAGTTACAGTTTCTTTGTGACCTTTACGCATTTAACTCTGTTTAAACTTTTGTTATGCTGCATTTTGCTATGAAATTCCAATTTTTAGACATATATATATATATATATATATATATTTATTTATTTATTTAGTTGTTATATATTTTGTGTCTTCTGGTTACTGAGTTTTTAAAAATTATTAATACTTTATATTTTCTTCAAAAATCTTTCCAAATATTGTTTTAAATAATTTAAGAAAATACTGGATGCCAGTTTCTTTCTTCCATGTTAGAAAAAAATCGAATGATTCAAATTCTGGTTCACTTTTAATCAAATCTATAATGTGCTGCGCACTCAAATGTTCTTCATATTGTTTTTTAGTTTTAAACTTTGAAGGACAAAGAGAGCAATTTATTTGGGATGTTGGGAAATTTGCAAAATTCTTTCCACATTCTGGACAATCATGCAGCTAATTTACTTCTGCATCCATTGCAGAAATAAATATAACTTTCTCCTTGCAAATTTGATTTGTAAGTAAAATAATAAATAAATTCAACAAAAATAAATCGAAATTTTAAATCTAACAAATGTAATGGAAACAAATTTAAATTATAACAATTCATTAAAACAATAACAAATTAAAAAATATAAATCAATGTATGGAAAAAAAAAGAAGAAGAAAAAAATTACCCTCGAGAATGAACAGAAAAAAAAAAAAAAAAAAGTTATTTTTTCTTGTCAAAAGGAGGGGGGGGGGAGCAAAATCAAATCAGTTCTTACTTTAAATAATCAGAATATGATAGTACTTTATTCTAATCATGATTATTTAAAAATTACAGTGTTACTAGTAAGTATTGTTCAGCATGAAAAACAGAACACGTAAATGTATTATAATTAAGTATAAAAATATTGTATTAATACAGAACGATTTATATGTATATATATTATGCGTAATGGAATAATTAAAAAAATTATAATTCTGAATGAAAAATAAAAGTTGCTCCTACATAACTGAAAAATATTACAGGTTAATATACATTAAATTTGAATACGATTATTAATAATAATTAAAATTTACACGTTATTCTTTAATTGGATTCCTGTATTACAATTACATTATTCAAAGTATGTGAAAAATATAATAGCTACATTAAATCCCTTATTATGTGTTACATTCGTGGTTAAATAAAAAAAGATAAATTTATATTTGATCTTTGATAAATAGAGATAAGTAAACTTACTGATTCGAAATCACAATAGCTTGAAACTATCTTGAGAGGCAATCCTGCAAGTGTATATATTAAAGCAAGAAAATAAATAAAACTTTTTGCTTTTAATGTAAAACCAACTGGCTGAATATCTCCAAAATAGAAGTAAGAGAAACAAAACATCCATATCCTACATTTGAATTGCGTCCCATACATACTTCCTCGAAACATTTGGCACCTTCGCTTATACTTTAATTACAAAATAATTCCGTCATTCAAGACTTTGCCATTTAACGTACAATAACGAATAAAACATTTTAAGTACTGCGCTAAAATTATAAAATTTATATTGGTAATCAATTCCTTAAAACGATTCAGAAAATTATCACAGTAAAAAAAATGTTAAAGTTGTAAACAAACATAAATATACTTAGAGGGGAAATGTATTTGATTTCTCCCCATACGGTACTTTTTTCCCTTTTCAGCTTTCATTTTACGCATGCGCAATTTGTATCCAGAATTTCATGTAAGGTTGCCATTTAAATAGTTTAAAAAGAAAAAAAAAATGGCAATAACTGTGTTAGGTTGAAAAAGAAAAATAATCTATAATAATAAAAGAAGATGTCTGTCTGTGCATCTAATAGTAGCTGAACGTAGAAGTACAAAATTGGACTTACGGGTGCGAAGAGGCTTTTCCGAGGGGATAGTGAAAAAATAATTTAAAAATTTTTGTCAGCTGTGGAGATATTAATTAATTAATTGAAAATTCACCAAGATTGCATAAAAATAGATATTTTAACGGAGTTAAAAGCTGAAAAAGTGGAAAATAAATTAGAAATATTAGTCCGATTGTTACGAATTCGGTACCAAATGAAAGAGACTTATTTTTTTTTTAATCTAACAGTGCAATCGGCTTATCGATACAACAATTAGGTTTTTTTTAATTAACTAATGTATGAATTTTAGGTGGCAACATCACTTAAACTTCCAGACAAATGTCTGCGATGAAAAAGGAAATTTTGTAGTATTTTAAATTGAGATATGCCGTTGAAATTTCGTAATATTTGGTTTTACCGCCCGATAATTCGACTGTGAATATTTTTGAAATTGCAGAAGGCTTAAAGATGGGTTTGGGGGCGAAGAAAAAAAAAAGAGAGAGAGAGAGTGTTACAGCCTTTGAAACTGGTATTATTAAGTTTTAAGGCAGTATAATTCTATTTCGGATATTTTCAAATGTAAATTTATTAGGAGGGACTTAAAGGTGGGGGACAAAGGGACAAAACTGTAGAAAAGGAACGGGAGTTTCGGAGAAAACAACGGAAAACCCAGAACGCTCTTATTCTTTTATATTTTACAGAGTTTCAAATTTCAATGTCCGCTCACATTTTGTTGTAAGGATTTTTAGCACTATATAGCCCGGAATTAAGCAAGTTTCGACGAAAACCATGAATAAGTCAGACAGAAAACTTTTTATAAAAATTTTTATATTACCTTCGTATCTCAGCTTCTAAATAACGTAATTTCATAAGTAATGTATCATTTTTAAAGTCATTTGAATTGGAATTGAACAGTATATGTTGCAAATCTCTGTCGCCAGAGGTCGCTTTGATATTTCAATAATTCAATATGTAGAATTCTAATTAAGATTAAATAACTTATAACACATCATTTAAAATATTGCGAACTTTTAAACTGATATAAGTCGTTAAATTCCTTACGGAAGTTTCAGAGAAAACCACAGACTAGCCAGAACACCTTTATTACAATATCTCCAATTCTAATTATGATGCAGGCTTTCGAATTCCAATACTCCATGCACGTTTGATATTAAGGGTTTTTAACACTATTTAGAGCGCAGTTACGGAAGTTTCAGAGAAAATCACCAAAGAAATCAGACACAATTTTTTTTATAACAATTCTGATATAACTTTTGTATCTCAGCTTCTAATTAACATAATTCCATAGGTAAAATATCGTTTTAAAAGTCATTTAAATTGTAATTGAAGAATACATATTGCAAATCTCTCTCGCAAGAGGGCGCATTGACATTTTAATAATCCAATATCTCCAATTCTGATTATGAGTAAATTACTTACATTTAGAAGATTGGGAGACCCTAGGCCCCACCGGGTTGCACATTTGCCAGGATCAGAATTTTCAAAGGTCCTTTACATGATGAGCGAACAGGCTGTTTCAAATAATGAAACGTAAAGCGGCGCCTTAATCTCCGCTCGACTTTGCTAAAGTCAGAATTTTGAAAGATCGTAACACGGTGAGCGAACAGGCTGTTTCAGATATTGAAACGGGAAAAGAGCGCCGCAGGCGCTACCGGGTGGGAGTTTACTGTTATTAAATTTTTCAATAAAGCTATTTTCCCTATATGTCAATAAGCTGCTGTAAGGCCTGAAACGGTAAAAAGGCGCCGCAGGCGACAACGAGTCGGGATTTCATAAAATCAGATTTTTCAGGGATCGCGAACCAGCTGGTCGCGGAAGGCGGTTAGTAAATAATAAGAACCTGGACCCTTTGTTAGTCGAACAAAGCAGGCACGAGTTCTGCAAACAAGTAGTAAAACGTTTTCTGCTAATTCAAGTACTGTATTAATACCACTACTTTTATACTTTTCTTTGATAGCAGCCCAGCAAAATTAAACAGCGCGAATAAATGCTTATAATTCAATCTGATTTCTTTGTTCTTTTGAAGTAGCTGCCATTTAGAAAAAAAATGGTACATCGAGCTTATCAATTAACTTAGGTTATGTACATAATGATTTTCAGACAAATTGGTTCATAAATACATTTTTTAACTGAGTTTGAAATGTTGAAGAAATTGCAATTTTGAAACAAGTTGAGGGATCGAGTTGACTAAAAAAAATTGGTTGAGTTGAGATCGTCATATGAATTATGCATATAACAAGATTCAGACAAATCTGTTCGTAAATACGTTTTTTATGTGAGTTTGAAAATTTTAAGGGGCCGTTATTTTTAAACACGTATCGAGTTGATTAATAATCTTGGTTGAAACCTTGATATGAACTATGTACATACCGAATTTTAAGCAAAACTATTAAAAAATGCATTTCTTATCCGAACTTGAAATTTTCAAATGGCCACCATATTTTAACTTTATTGTAGATCAAGTAACCAACAAAATAACTTCAGCTGTTACTATGGTGGATGCATTGTCAAATTTGTGTTTCAATTGATTCAGTTATACATACATACTACATACACACACACACTATATGTATACACACAGAGAAAGAGGAAGGAGAAAACAAAGTCATTATTACAAATAATTACTTTGATTTTTGAAAAAAGTCTACGTAAAAAGTTAAATAAATCTCAATTATTAAAGGTTAGTCTTAAAATTTGTTGGAGTAGCGAACGATTCATTTTAATAAATAAAACAGATGCGCCTTTAATTGCGCATGCGCGTGAAAGAGAGCTCTCCAACTGCTCCTGGCGAGACACGCCAGTGTGTAAAAGAGAATGTAGCTGTGTGCACCGGCCTTGGTGGCCATTATTACCTGTGTGGTAAAAAAACTAAAAAGTACAAAGTTAATCTGCATTTAAATATGTTTAATTCTACTTATTTCGTATGTGTGTATATTGTTTATCGTCTTTAATAAATGTCAGCTATATATATTCAAGAATTTCGATTTAATGGAACTCAAATTACATCATTGGTAGCAGAGCGTGGTTGTGAAGAAAATTCTTGAAATCAAAATTGCTGAAATAATTTTTCCAAAAGAAAAAAAATGGATAGAATAAGTATACCGGAGTTGAACGGTAACAATTATTTCATATGGGCTATGAAAATAAAAGCAGCCCTATCAATTAAAAGACTCGATTCTGTTATTACAAGGGTGAAACCAGAAGGATTGAATGCAGCGGAATCTCAAGAATGGGATCTGAAAAAATCCGATGCAGTCGCCTATATGAAGCTCTCTTTATCCGATAAACACGCTCTTCAATTTTCTAATGAAGAAAATGCCAAAATCTTATGGGAGAATATTAAGAACACTTTTACTGGGCAATTAGAGGATAGAAGAATAGATGCCGGAAATGAACTGAAAAATTTACTGATGAAACAAAATGAACCAGTTAGTGATTATATAGCACGTTCAAAAGGAATAGCTGTAAAATGTCAGTCGTTAGGATTGGAAATTTCTACAAGAGAGCTGGTCTATTACACAGTGAGAGGTCTATCAGGAAACTTTATCAAAATCAGAGATGTGTTAAAAACACAAAGGGAAAAATCTATGGAGGAAGTTTTGGAGATTTTAAGAGAGGAAGAAGCAAACATGAATCCGCATAATGACCAAAATAAACCCGAGGCATTCTACGCAAAAAAGGATAAGAACAAAAAACTGTGTTATATCTGTAGAAGGAGTAATCATCTCGCCAAGGACTGTTTTTATAAAAACAATTCCCAAAAAACGTTTAACTCTTATGGCTATAAACAAGGACAGAAAAATAGAAAAAACAATTCTCGCTTTGATAAGAAAGAAGAAAAAAATAATTCTGTTTTTAGTGCTTCTACTATTGATTCATTGTGTGATAATGTTTTCGTTTTAGATTCCGGGGCGACCGACCATATGGTAAAAGATAAAATTTGGTTTGATAAATTAAAAGCAGAAAACAAAGATATCTACTTGGCAGGTAAGGATGCAAAATTCATGTGCCATGGCACCGGAAACGTCAAAGCCAAAACCGTAAGTAAAAATCCTATTTATTTAACTATCGAAAATGTGTTATTTGTACCAGATCTCAGATATAATCTTTTGTCGGTAACCTCATTAATGGATAAGGGATGCAGCATAAAATCTACTAAAAATTCTGTACTAATTTTTGATTGTAATAACAGATTGGTTACTAAAGCATATAGAAATAATAACAAACTTGAAATTAATTTAGAGCCAATTACTAGTAAAGAATGTAATGTTGTGTTGAATGATATTAATTATGAAATCTGGCATAGTAGATTATGCCACATAAATCCCAATTAATATATGCTTAAAATGAAAGACTATATAAATGTAGATATAAATGATTTTAATTGTGAAATTTGTGATACAAGTAAGGTAACTAGAAAACCTCATCCACCTGTTAATATGGAACAAAGTTCCGAAATTCTAGAATTGATTCATATAGATTTGTGTGGGCCTATTAATCCTGTGTCGTTAGGGGGTGCTAAATATGATTTTAGTGGATGATTTTTCTGGCATGTCCTTTACTTATTTTTTGAAAAATAAAAGTGAGGTTTATGAAACATTCTGTAACTTTAAGAGTAAACATGAAAATTTAACAGGTAAAAGAATCAAAAGGCTAAGGTCAGATAATGGCCTGGAGTTTGTAAATGAAAAATTGGATAATTATTTAATTAATTCCGGAATATCACACGAAAAAACAGTCCCTTATAATAGTCAATCAAATGGTAAAGCGGAAAGAGAGCACAGGGTATTACTAGAAAGAACTAGGACTATATTATACGAAAGTCAGTTACCATTATATTTTTGGGCAGAAGGTATAAACATTAGTACACGAGTTTCTAATGTAACACCACGTAAAGGAAAAAATAAAATACCCCTAGAAATTTGGACCGGTAAAAAACCTAAATTAAATTACTTAAGAAAATTTGGTTGTGTAGCATATTTTCATGTCCCTAAAGTATTGAGAAATAAATTTGAAATTCCAGGGAAGAGGGGAATTTTTCTAGGGTATAGCCGTGAACGTAGGGCGTATAGAATTTATGATCTAGAAAGTAAAAAAGTAATTGAGGAAAGATCGGTCAAATTCAACGAATCATTAAAAGGCAGTTCATTTTTTGAGAAAAATAATAATGTCTGGGATATTCAATCATTCTATGACTCATCCCCAAATGAAATCGAAACTCAAACAACAGAGAACAAAATTCCGCATTTACAACTTTTTCATGAGAAAACGAACGAAAGTAGCATATCGAAATCCTCTACTTCTGGCGCGCCAGCAGAGGGGAGCGGCAAAGGGGGGAAGCAAATTGAGCAGAGTTGCAGAGCCGAAGCCGGAAGTAATTTGGAATTACGAAGAAGTGAAAGAATAAAAAATAAACAAATAGTGAGTAATTTTACGGAAAGTGTCCCAAATAATTATTTAGAAGCGAAAACTGGTATTAATTGGCAAAATTGGGAAATAGCGATGCAAAATGAAATGGATTCATTAAATAAACATAATGTTTGGGAGATCGTTGATAAGCCAAATGACACAAAATTAATAAAGAGCAAATGGGTTTATACTAAGAAACAAAATGATTCAGGTAACATAATTTTTAAGGCAAGGTTATGTGCAGCGGGTTATAATCAAATTAAAAACGTCGATTATTCGGAATCTTTCTCACCTGTTCTGTGCATGGAAACTTTTCGTTTGCTAATTGCAATTGCCGCTAAATTAAATTTAATTGTAAAATTCTTTGATGTTAAAACCGCGTATTTATACAGTAATTTAGAGGAAAATGTATACATGTTACCACCGCAGGGTTTTGAAGGGTCTATAGGTACAGGAAAAGTATGTAAATTAAAGAAAAGTATCTATGGCTTGAAGCAGAGTGGGAGAAACTGGTATTTGAAAATAAAATCTGAATTAGAGAAATTGGGATTAGTACAAACAGCTTCAGATAATTGCATATTCATTAAAAGTGATAATGATAAATTTCTTATTTTGAGCATCTATGTTGACGATTTTTGCATTTTCATCAATAATCTAAAAAATGTATGAAGATATAATCTCTAAAATTAAAGTAATATTTGAATTACATGAAAATAATAAATCAAAATTTCTAGGTATAGAAATATTAAAAAATAATGACGGTATCTATTTGTCACAGACTCAGTACATTGAATCATTACTAGCTAAACACAATCTAAGTGTTAATTAATTAATTACAATCTAAGTGATTGTAAAATAGTAAAAACCCCAATTGTTAAAGGGGAAGATAAAAGCTTACCACTTACAACTGAAACTATTGATGTAAACATATATCAGGAAATTATAGGTGAATTATTATATCTATCTAATAGAACGCGTCCAGACATAGCTTTTGTAATTACTTATTTGTCACAGTTTAATCATAAGCCTGAAAAAAGGCATTTTTTGCTCGCAAAAAGGGTTCTAAGATATTTAAAGGGAACTAAAGATAAAAAATTATTCTACAGTACAGAATTTGGGTATTTAAATGCAAGTTCAGATGCAAGTTGGGGGAATGCAGAAAATGGAAAATCATTTTCTGGTGGTGTAATTTTGTTGGGTAATTCATTAATATCATGGAAGTGTCATAAACAAAAAAGTGTAAGTTTATCAACTTGTGAAGCTGAGTTGTTTGCTATTTCAGAAATCTCTAAAGACATAACATGGATAATAAATTTATTATCGAAATTAAACTTTAAAAATTTTATAAACAATACTGTGTCACTGAGTTCAGATAGTCAAGCAGCCATACAATGGGCTAATTGTACAAGATCATCAAATAAATCTAGACATATAAATCTTAGATTACATTTCGTAAAGGACTTGATCAGAGACAGAATAATTGATCTATATTATACTCCAAGTGAAGCCCTAATATCAGATTTCTTGACAAAGGCTGTAAATGAAGAAAAACTATTATATTCAATGGAAAATAGTTCTTTAATTTCTTAATTATATATATATATATATTTATGTGTTCATCCTGTATTATGTTATATTTGAATTTATATTTTTGTGTAGATTAAAATGCGTCGCTCGCAGGGGGGTATGTTGGAGTAGCGAACGATTCAATTTAATAAATAAAACAGATGCGCCTTTAATTGCGCATGCGCGTGAAAGAGAGCTCTCCAACTGCTCCTGGCGAGACACGCCAGTGTGTAAAAGAGAATGTAGCTGTGTGCACCGGCCTTGGTGGCCATTATTACCTGTGTGGTAAAAAAACTAAAAAGTACAAAGTTAATCTGCATTTAAATATGTTTAATTCTACTTATTTCGTATGTGTGTATATTGTTTATCGTCTTTAATAAATTTCAGCTATATATATTTAAGAATTTCGATTTAATGGAACTCAAATTACATCAAAATTTCATACAAATGAGTGAAAAAAAAAAAGTATAAACAGAGAGCAACATGATAGCTACAAAAAAACCGAAACTAATTACAAAACGCTTATTCTACGCTCACGTCATCGATAATCGATTGTAAAATCATTTGATTATTGAAATCACTCGAAAGCAAATCACTCGATTATCAAAATCATTCGATTATTCCCATCTCTAGCTGGGACATGTTTACCTCTACCTTCTACCATCTCACTCATGACCAAGACCTTCTCATGACACAAGACCTTGTAGCCTCAAAGATCGAGAAATATTCTTGACATTTGTTCTGCGCATCTCGTCAGCGATTTCCTTACGTCATGGAATAGTTACATCACGGAAACAATCAACGAACACGAACCCTAATTGCTGATGTAAACAGGGATTTGTTTGTGTTAACAGTAATAGAAAAAATTTTAATAATTAAAGTTCATTGGATTTTTAAAGTATCAACATTTGTTATAGGATTGCTGCAACTTCATTATTGTACCTTTATGGCTACTTTTATTTATTTATATTTTAATCATTTTATTATATAATACTTAGCAAAATTTATTGCAAACGAACATTAAATTCATTACTTTTACAATGAAAAATCTGCCTAAAAGTAATTCTGAATAAGTAGAATGCATATCATTTTTTTCATATATAATCTTAAATGTGCCTGACTTATTAATTTTATTTTACTATGTAGCTGTTGAGTCGTAATAGGGCAATTACACGAAAATGTCAACCTGAGCATCAATATTTCAAAGTTAACAAAATATTGAGTGTGATACCTACATCTTTTTAAAGCTTGGAATATGTATTTTAGTAGTGGGGGGAGTGTGCTTTACGGTACTGCTTGGCGACTTATTTCCGATCGCGGATAAAGATGCCAACCTTGGTAACCACGGTGTTTATGCGCCGCTGAACGATCGATGTTTAAAATGTGATAACCTCACCATGATGTTTTGAAACCACGGAGTAAAAAGACAGGAGAAGAAGGTAACGCTGAAATTTTGTGATGTTGTTTTCTAATGTTTACAGATGGCGCCAGCGTGCAATTCTTCCTTCTCTCCAGCTTCCGCAATGTTATTTAATGGGGAAATGTCTCGTTTTAATTTTTTTTTTTTTTTAAATAATATCAAGCTGAAAAATTTCGATTGAAAGCAAATTTCATTAAATAGAGTATTCTGACCAACATATTTTTTTAAGAGCCATTTTATACTAATTTACTTTGAAAGAAAGCTTTTAAAAAAGGACGATTCTTATGAACCGAAGCTAGCTAAAACAGACAATTGGGAGGAAGGAGAATGGATGAAATTTTCTAAAGAAAAAAAAAAAAACTTACTTTAGGTGCAGAAAACACGAACTCGGACTTTATTTTTCTCCTAGGGCTTTTTTTTTTTTTTTTTCTTATCACTATCATAGCCTGTTTTACAACTAGGAACGAAGCATTTATTTGAAACATCTGAATGCAGTTTTAAGAACTTACAAAGAAATTAAATTGCTTAAAATAAAAAATTTTAAATGTACTCCACAAAATTCTATTTAAAACAACAGTATATCCGCGCCGAGGTAGGGAGTAATGACAAGTGGCGCCCTCAATATTTACCAAAAATTTAGATCACAGTTTCGTAGCTTTCTCCCATTGGACCTTCAACTCCTATTAATATTATTCCGTGTTTGAAACTATTTTTTTCGCGTATGTTACTGTTGCCGAACGAAATTTCGTACGTTTTAAAGATTCATGGAGTTTGTGTGAGACGTATTTAGTGATTTTTTTTTTTTTTTTGGTTTTTATAGACTGATTTTTATTTGGTTTTTATATACTGATCGATGCGAAACGAAGGGCGTGTTCAGTAGAGCGCCCGATCCACGACCGGTCGAAAGATTCCGAGCCAAAGCGTTCAGTGGTGTCGACCGATCCAGAGTCACATCGTTCAGTGGAATGGACCGATCTCGACCGGTCGTGGATCAGAAAGTCCAAAAAAATTTCTTGATCCATTGGTTCACGTGATGGATCAAATGCGCAATAGAATGAAAATCAGGCTCTGACTGACACTACGCAGTAAAAATCTGAACAATGAACACCTGTTTTTGACAATGATTGTTTATTTGTTTAATTAGCTGAGGATTAATACAGATGTACCTATTTATATGCATTGTTTTTGCTGTAGAAAATAAGGTAAGTAATTCCATAAAATGCTAAACTATATTATATTTATTTATTTATTGTGTAAAAAAGATTTTTTACGTAATGACGATTTTCGATACGTAATTTCTTTCATTGATGAACGTAACATTTAAACATAAAATTAAAACAAAAATTTACACAATTTTAATTGAAACAAAAATTCTTTTTTTTTAATTCGGACGCTATCATATTTTGTTAATTTAATATATAAAAATAAGCTGGGAAAAATTATTTCACTTTTTTTTTTTTTTTTTTTCAGACAAAGCTTTTCATTCATGCGATTGTTTTTTGATTACAAATAGAAAAGTTTGTAAACGATTGTATTTTTTACCTTTAAAACAATAAGTTAACTATAAGTAAATAAATTAAAATCCTTCCACATATTTTTAATTTTGGTAAAAATAAGTTTAAGATGTCAATTATTAAATTTAATAAACAAAACATACTGTGAAAAAAGTAGCTATAAAATTATGCAGTGTTTACATTGCTAGTTTATTTTAATATTCAGTCGGTAATAAGAGAAAAAGCTCTTTATATTGATTCATAAATCGAAGAAGAAAGTAAGATTATTTTTTATATAAATCCATTATATTAACTAAATAGCATATTTTATATAATTTATTTATTTTTCAAAAACATTTTTGTTGTACATTTCTGATCATAATAAAATTCGAAGAGAAAGAAAGGTGTTTTCTTATATCAAGAAGTGCTCATTTAAGATAAATCCACTCTACTCCTTTAAAAATAAATGTAACGTAACATTTTTAACATTTTCATGATTAAAATTTATACGTGAATTTAGAAAAATCATAACCAAAGTGATGTATGTATATTAGTAATTTATCAGCACAATCAATTAATAGCTTCTTATTTTTTGTTAGCAGAATACAGAATTCTGCATTAATAAGAAAGAAGTAAAATTGTTATTACATAAAAGATCTTTCTTTCTTTTATTTTAAGAAAAAACGTAATATAGTTTAGCGTTTTATGTAATTACGTATTAAAAGTCCAGACAAAATGAACAACAGAAATACAATAAATAACTTGCTAATACAGGTCAAATTAGATAGATGGCGCTGCTCCAATTACGTCGGAATTGTTCCAAATCGTTCAGTAGACGCCTGGCCCGGTCCAAAACCGATCCAGGATCAGTGACGTCATCGCCCGGTCGCACTGATCCATCTCGGGCGCTCTACTGAACACGCTCGAAATTTCGTACGTTTTAAAGATTCATGGAGTTTGTGTGAGACGTACTTAGTGATATTTCTTTGGTTTTTATGTACGCATTACAGATCGAGGCGAAACGAAATTTCGTACGTTTTACAGATTCATAGAGTTTGTGTGAGACGTATTTAGTGATATTTCTTTGGGTTTTTTCAATTTTGGCAACAGTAGGGTAACTTCATTTGAAAAATATGCTGTGGTATATTGTTGTGGTCAATTTTTTTTTTTTTTTTTTTTTGTTCTAAATTACATTAGTTTTACAGAAATATGTATTTATGTATAGTATAAACTAAAATTATATTTGAAGTAGTCTTTTAAATGGTGAAATTTCCTAACTCTACATGTTTTCTTCGAAATTTGTAGCCAGGATTAAAGTTTTGTTTTTTCAAGTATTATAAATGTTCGAGGATTACAAAAATTTGAAACGGGTAAGTAAAAAAAATCTTGTTTTTTATTTATATATTTATTTTTTATATCTTTTGGGTTAATTATGGTGTTTTTGTTTTGTAATGTTTAATATTTGTTAGTTTTTGTGTATGCAAATTGTACAAAATTTAAAAGTTTGATTTTTATTTGTATTTTCCTTTATTCACGCTCTTAAAAGGATTTTTTTACGGTTTATGTTTAGATAATTGCTTTAAAATACGTATATCGCCCCTTTTGGATAGGACGGTTATGAAAACCGCGAAACCGTGCTTCCAGTCCGCCATTTTGGAAAGGACGGGAGACAAAACCGCGACACCACGCCAACGTGGCGAGTTCGGAAAAACTCGCCAAAAATCGCCAACCAGGACTGTAAAGCACATTTTTCCCAATTTTTTAAAATAATGAATTCAATAAATTATTTTTTAAAAACAGAATTAAATTTTATATAAATCTAGGTGCATTAATGAAACGGGGGGTTGAGGGGGGCGGTAGCCCCGCTCACACAGAATTAATTATCATATAAAACTCTTCCGAAGCCTAATTTGAATTGTTTAACATGGTTTACATAACATCGTTATCTTACCTCTTAATCTCCAACCTGTATTTATAGTATTAAATTTCAGGGTATAAGAAAGTCGTGTGAGTGACACACCAGATTATTTATTTTCTCTTACCCATAGGGTCGAGAAAGTATTGTTTTAGGGTCAAATTTTTGAACGTGAGTTTTTGATATATTTACATGTTCTGAGGTTCCTGAATACGAAAATCATGTTTTTAGCGAATGGTCTGTGCGTCTGTGTGTCTCTCTGTGTGGATGTCTGTGTGTATTTTATTAGCATATCTCAAGAAAAAATAGTAGCAGAAATTCCAAACTCGATATTCTAAATGTGTATCATATAGGGGTGCTACAGTAAGCTTTTCGTTGAGATGAAGCAAATGGTTCGTGTACAAGGACATTCAAAAGTATTCTAATACATTACGTCAATGGGGGAAATTGCAGGTAAGTAGAGTTTAACATCTATAGACTGCACTAAACCAAATGAAACGAATGTATAAAATTTGTTGTCCCTTTTTAACATATTAATTATGGGAGTAGAGGGTTGAAAATGGTATCATTCGAAAGGTATGGTTAGCCGGAAGGTGCGAATATAAATATTATTTTATTACGATGTCAAGAAGGTATTTAAAAATACATTTATTTTTTATGCATTTTCCCCCATTTTTCCCTTTTATACACGTATTCCTTTACATTAAAAAATACATAAAAGTAGAAAGTTGTTAAATCTGGCAATTTCATAAAGCTCAAATAAAACCATAGACACAGTAATTTGTATAATGTAGCATCACTATACGCAAGCGAAGTGATTACGTCACTGTCTGTCCATGGAGCCATGCAAAAGATTTTCTATGTTAATCGTCCATTGGATTTTTTGTAAAAAATTATTAAAAAATAACGGAAATTATCTGCCGACTTTAATTCCGATATTTGGGTATAGTTATATATAAGTGACTGTCTACATGTTTAGTAAAAAAAGCACCACAAAGCTGGCGTTGTAAAAAATATTACTTACAAACTTTGAATAAACACCATAAAATGCTATAAACTCGCATCGAGTTTATTGCATTTTATGGTGTTTATTCAAAGTTTGTAAGTAATACTGTCTACATGTGTTTGATTGAGTTATTTTTTCTGTAAAATTGATAAAATTTTAATTTAAAATCACAAAACTCCAGAAAAAAAAAATGGCAAACTTCCAGTTTCGAATATAAACA
Organism: Salticus scenicus; assembly: GCA_963930645.1. Classification (NCBI taxonomy): domain Eukaryota; kingdom Metazoa; phylum Arthropoda; class Arachnida; order Araneae; family Salticidae; genus Salticus; species Salticus scenicus. Next base: position 257,643,632 of record OZ005653.1, read on the forward strand.
TAAACATTTCATTTCAAAGGGTGATATTTCAACTAATATACTAAATAAAAGGAAAATGGATTTGTTACTAACTGCTGCATGTATAAGTAGGCGATACGGAAAAAATTCCGATTTCCGTTTTTTGCTGAATTTACATGTTTTGAGCTTTCTTTACGTTTCAATTAACTGAAATTGGCTACTTATTTTTTAAAAAAGTGTCTTTATTGCTAGCTTTTGTGGGTAGAAGAAGCAAGTAGAAGATACTTAAAAACTTTTGTTTTCCGGTTTTCGATGAATTTACACGTTTTGAGATTTCCTTGCATTTTAATTAAGTGAAATTGACTACTTATTTTTATTTTTTAAAAAGTGGATTTATTATTCTTTCCTCTGCATATATAAGTAGAAAATATAAGATTCAGAAAAGTTTTAGATTTTCGGTTTTCGATAAGTTACACGTTTTGAAATTTCTCGAACTCAATTCGACCATTTTTGAAAAATATCTTTTTTTTTTTTTTTTTTTTTTTGTTCAAACACTGTACTTTATGAACCAATCGGATTAATTTAACAGAATTTGATACTTGGTTGGGCCTTGGTTTGACATGGTACCTATTAGCTTCTGGGCTGTATCACACAACAAGGGGCGTTTTCACGTAGCGATTTTCTCTCATTTCAGGAAAGGCTAACATCTACAGAGAGAAATAGTTATATTAAGTAAAACTCTGCTGATTCAGTTAGAGTGAATATCGGCAAACAATTGCCTTAGCTGTGTTGCAATTGCATTCCGTTTAGGACAAGGCAATAACTTTGCTTTGCCTCGCTTTGCAAAAAAAAAAAAAAAAAAAAAAAAAAAAATGGTCGAGTTTCGACCACTGGGTGATACTAGTATATATTAATAGAGATAGTCAATTGGGAAATAAACTTTTGTGTATGTAGGAGCCTCGCCGCCTTCCCCCCATGGGGGTAAGTTCCCCCTCGAAGGGAGTAAATTTTCATGATGGTTATCTTTCAAAAGAGCTCGACCTGCGATAATTTAAAATAAGATAATCGATTTTTTCATTTTTAACAATATACATATATGTATATATATATGTAATATTGAGTATAAATTCAACTTTTTATTTTTTTTTTGAGGTATTTAGTGTTATACTTCTTCTCTAATATGGAAATCGTCTGTATTATCGTAAAAGATAACTTTTTAAAATAATAATTTTAATAAATTATTTTTTAAAAACAGAGTTATTTTTTAATAACCTAATTAAATTCTATGTAAATCTAGGTACATTAATGAAACGGGGGGTTGACACAGAACTAATTATCACACAAATCTAATTACTCACACAGAACATTACTCACTCAGAACTAATTATCCTATAAAACTCTTCCGAAGCCTAATTTGGATTGTTTAACACACGTTTACATAACAGTACTCGTTATCTTACCTCTTAATCTCCAACCTGTTTTTATAGTATTAGATTTCATGGTAAGAGAAAGTCGTGTGAGTGACACACCAGATATTTGTGTGTGTGTGTGTGTGTCGCGACAGTAACAGTAGTAACAGTGACTGCATAGTAAAATATTTTAGTCAAATTTTCCAAATAATCAAATTTTCCAAATTGTCAAATTTTCCAAATTGTCAAATTTTCTATTTTAGTCAAATTTTTCCTAGAATATCTTCTACTTCTGAGAGTGTTCCCACAGACTTGCAGGCAAGCCATGGGGAAAAGCGTCTTGTAGGTGGTATATGGAAGTATAAAATGAATTAAGATTTTAAATTATTACTTTAAATTAATATCAAGTGTTAACTTAATAACTCAGAATAAGTCTTAAACTTAAAACATCCCATTAAAAATTCTTAACATAAATTTTGTTCTAAAGCCTATGTAAAATTAGTTTTGCAACAGAGCACGTCATAACGTGGGAGTCAGATTTGAGAGCAACTTTTAGAATAAAAATTAATTTGTCTTACGCAATATTCAGTTTTAGCGGTAAAACAATGCAGATTACTTAATCCCACATATCCAGGCCCAAGCTAAACTGGCCAATAATAAAGGGTAGGCGGGAACTAACTCAGCTAACTGTTCAATGAGAAATCATAGGAGGAATTCAGGTTCGCGCCAAAATAAACGGTATTTAAGCAAGAAATCACTGCTTTTTGTTGTTGTTGTTGTTGTTGTTGTTAATTAGTTTTGTTTATTTTACTTTATTTTAAATTATTTTATTTTTCACTATCCTTAAACTTTCTCTTTTATTTTATTTTATTTTATTTTTATTTTAAATTACGTTTTATTTAGTGCTATGTTTGGCGGTTAGCATTCCGTTCTGTTATTCTCGCCGAAAAGGAGCCCTTTTCAAGGCTAAACTGTCCTAGACAGACCGAGTGCCGGTGGATACAGGCTGCCTGCGACTCCCCCCTCCCCCATACCCGTTAGGATCCCTTTCATTCTTTTTTTTTTTTTTTTTTTTCTTTCAACAATTCTGCATCCAACGAGCTGCTATGTTACCAACTCATCTTTACTCTGCTGTCGTCTAATCATCACGCCCGAGTTCAATGTGAACTCCATCAGTTTATGGGTCCGATCCTCTCGAAGATGCAAGCCCCATTTCTATGTTTCTTCTCTTCTCTGGTGGAGGTAAGCGACGGTCTCAACCGTCGTAGGTACTCCTCAGAGATGGGAATGGTCCGAAAAAAACCGGAAACTTTGGGGAAAAAAAGTTTTTTTCGGTTTTTTTCCGAAGGAGTTTATTTCCCCCCGGAAAAAATTGAAAATTTTGAAATTTAATTTTATTTAAATAACGTATTTAGAAATTATTCCGATGCTCTTTTCTTGAAATATTTTTTCATGTTCAGTCTCTTACGTGAAAACGTTGATTTTTTTAATAATTATATTTCAAAAATATAAGTTTTAACCATGTAATCAAATAGTAATCCTGAAATATTTAAGCATTATAATGACACCCTTCCCATCACATTCATTTGAAATTACTTATATTCTTTTCAAGTTCCTTTATACTTCAGTTTTTTTTCTTGAATATATATCCTTAGACTTGTCTAACTGTATTATTTTAATGTGTGTGGATATATATTATACACACACATACATATAAATGCATGTACCAAAAAAAAAAAACTAAGCAACTACTTTCTGTTAAAAAATGTGTTTCACAATCTATAAAAATTATATGTGGAAAAACCTACTTGATTTATGTCCTTTACATCTGAGTCAATAAGTTTTACATTATGACAGGATGGCTACTAGTCAGGGAAAGTCATGGAATAGTCAGGAAATTTCATGTAAAGTCAGAGAATTTTGACAAATTTTGTGGAAATAAGCCATATTTGAAACCTCTAAATTGCTAATCTGTTTGTTAATTTTGTGAAATAAACAGCATAAGTCAGAAGACATGCTGAAAAATAGTCTTCAAAAAGTCCGTAAATTTGGAAAATTTCTAATGTTAGCCATCCATTATATATATAAAATAATAATAATAATAATAATAAATCAATAATAAAATTTTGTTTTAAATTTCTGAAGTTCAATTAACTTTAAATTAAGCTTTTATTTTACCTTTGCGATTTATTTCATTTTAAGTGAAAATCTTAATTAGAGTCCAGCGTCAGGTCCAGTACACCGATTTTACCCGAGCTTGACCTGCAATCAGGTTTGGGTCTGGTTGATTAAATATTTTCTCTTGCGTGTTAGGTTCGGTTCAGGTTAACTGATTAATATTTCTTATAGGTTAGGGTGACTGAATTTTTTTCTTGGGGGCTGGGTTGACTGATTTATTTTTCTTGTGGATCGGGTTTGGATTAGGTTCACTGAATTTTTTTCCTGTTGGTATGGTTAAGTTTTCAATGAGTCAGGTCGACTTAAGAACATCTTTGAAAGAATTTTTCATAATAAACAGGAATTTGTTTGTTATAATTATAAACATGCTATATATTCCCATGATTAAATTATATGTGTACACAAATTATTACATACATATCGCAGAAAGGCAATAAACAAAGAGAAATCATATATATATGTATTTATACTAAACTTAAAGCATATTTTTGTACTCTTGAAGAACACAACACATATAAATGGTTAAAAATTATTTATCTCTTTTTCAGATTTTTAAATTTTTAACTTAGTGTATCAGTAAATCCATTTTAATTATTATTATTATTTTTTTATTTACTAACTCTGTGACAATGAAAATTTATTTTATTTTATAACTTTAAAAAGTTTTGCATTATTTTCATATGAATCATTAAATTTTATTTAATTTTCAGGTTTCGGATATAAAGAAATCAAGTTCAGGTCTATAAAAAGAAAAAAAAAAAAAAAAAAAAAAAAAATTGTCGCTTTGATTCTAATCTAAATTTATTATATTAATCCTGCTAGGAGAAGAACATTCCATAGGAATAAACACTCTATGCAAAATTAATGTTTGAATGATGATTTGACTAGTTTTTGGTGTTTTGTACAAGGAAAGGTACTGGCATTTATGAAACAGAAAGGCTCGTTTTTTAACAGTAAAAGTTTTTTTGTATGTTTCTGTTAAGAAAAGAAGAATATGGATTGCAAGTATTTGTAAATATTTAACACTTTATATTTTCTAAGATATTATAACTGTTAAAAAACCTTATTTTTATCAGTAAAAATTCAATTTTTCCCATTTTTTCCAATATTTCTTGAAAAAAAAACGGAAAAAAACTGTTTTTTTTTCCACCGCCTCAAAATTTCCGGAAATTTTACATCTCTAGTACTCCTACAAGCCCCGTGATGATGATGATGATGATTATGATGACTTTTATGTAAGTGTCTTTGCTTAATAAACTTACCTTAAATCTTCCGGCATCATGCAACGCTTGCTAATTAAATTCACGGCCCTTCAGGGTCTGCCGCTACGGTGAATTGCCGACCATCAGAACCGTTGCATGACTGCTTCCGAGACTAAGATCAAATATTAGCTCAGGATGCCTAACATTCGGCCAAGACTGCATCTTGAACTTAATAAAGGATATTAGTTAAACTTAAAGGCTCGTCATCCTTCCTAAGATGCTTACATCCCGTGAACCCAGCACATTTAACCATACAGACACCACCATTTATCGTTACATATATATATACTATTTTGTTTTTTTTACATAGCTTGATTGTATTCAAGCATTACTAAATAATAATCTGCAATTTTTATTTCATGTTGAGTAAAATCAAATAATTCGTCTATACAAATTTCGTTTTTACAATTAATAATAATAATAATAATATATATATATATATATATATCTTATTATTCTACAGTTTTATGGGTTTAATTTTAATCTTATATTTAAATGGTTATGGTTTTCATATTTAGGTAAAGGTTTTATTATGATTATCGATTTAGTATCGTTTCATTATGATTTCGTTTTTCTATATTGACTATGTCTATTTCTTTATTGAGTTGTGTTCATTTCAAATATTTTATTCAGTAAGTTGAATTTTTGTATTTTTATTTTAATCTTAATTTTATGGTTTTGGTTTGTCATATTAGGTTATAGTTTTGTTTTTATCTTCTCGTTTCATGGTTTTTCTATGGGTGTTTCGGGCCTGCGAACAAAGAAATTCTTAGCTTTTGCTTTCTTTGTTACAGAAAAACATCCATATTTTAGCTTATTTGCATTCTACCAGGCCCTTGAAAACGTTAGAATGCCAATAATGCTTTTTTTCTTATTCCAATTTACAATATTTATTTCGATTTTTCTTTAATTCTTCTTTGATTTGATATGGGTAGTCTTAGCTTGTGATCCAAGGAATTGTTTTAATACTGAAGTTGAGTCATCTTTAAATTTCATAAAAATTTTTTTGCACTGATTATATTAATGTATTTCTATATATATATATATATATATATATATATATATATATATATTAATATTAACTTTTTAAATAGATTTTTTTTTTAAATTCTTTTATAAAATTTAGTCAAAGAAAATTAAAGGATAAATATCGATATTATCTTAGAGAAAATGATATTAAATCTTTTTTTTTTTTTTTTTTAATTTAGCAATACAAAACTTAGTTTGATTTAATATTTATGCCTTTTATTAAGAATAATATTAATAAGATTCCGTGTGAATGATAAAATAATAATAATAATAAGATTCTGTGTGAATGATAAAATAATAATAATAATAAGATTTTCTCCATATAAAGGCTTAAGTATAAAAATGTGAATAAGTGTAATACATACACTAAGCGACAAAAAAAAAAAAAAAAAAAAAAGCCGCATTTGGATATTTTCCTTTTTACCTTCTACAACCGCCAATTTTATTGTTTAGAAAGCGAACACAAACAGGTAATTTCGAACAGGCGAATTTTCGAACAAATTTTAT